>ML790046.1:385590-419653 GCA_009831015.1 Picea engelmannii | reverse complement strand
ATCTCGAAAAAACTTCATTTAGGCCCTCAAAATGGCCCCGGAAGTGAAAACCTGCTAAAAATAGTAAATTGCCAAAATGGCCAGAAAACTGTTTTGAGCCATTTGGAAAAGGTGGGTGGCCCCTGATATCCACCTGGATCAATATATCCCACAAAAAAATGGATTTTCCAAGAGAATGAATAGAGCATTGATGGACAAGGCAAGGACCATGCTCAGTGGTGCTGGGCTCGCACAAGAATTCTAGGTGACGGCAGTTGAAACTGCAAGATATATGGTGAATATGTCTCCTTCGTCGGTGCTAGATGACATGACTCCACATGAGGTTTGGTCATATAATAAGACTTTAGTTTCACATCTCAAAGTATTTGGCTATGATGCATTTGTGCATGTTTCCAAGGAAAAGAGGAGAAAGCTGGACAAGAAGGCAGTCAAATGTATTTTCATTGGATACAAATAAGGAATGAAAGGATATAATGTCTGGAATCCTACATCAAGGATAACAATGTATAGTCGAGATTTGGTCTTCAGAGATGTCAGAGGTAAGTTCGAGTATGCATAAATTGTTTATATCAAGAATAATCTTGATATGGTGCGATTTGAACTGTGGAAGGAAGAAGATGATTAAGATGAGTTGACTGAATCAAAGGAAGAGGTGGAACAATAGACTCCGGTGGTAAGGAGGTAAAAAGGAGTAAGAAAACCAGTCGAAAGGTATAGTCTTTCCGACTTCCGGTCCACATTCTTGTTAACTACCATCGATGATAAACCCAAGTCGGTCGGTGAGGGAGTCGACTCGGAAGAGGGTAAAATCTAGAAATACGCCATGGTAGACGAGATGGAATCCTTGCACAAGAATGGAACATGGGATTTAGTCGAGTTTCCTAGTGGAAGAAATCATGTTGGCACTATTATATGCATGGGTTGTAAGAACAAAGGTTCGGTTTATCTAAGACCAAAAAAACCCACTAGACACTGGCCCTTTTGGCATCACCTGCTTGTGTAGATAAAGTCTCATTCAAGGTATCTATAGGTATTGCAAGAAATTTGGAGTGGAAAGGGAATGGGAGGGAAACATTTGGTTCATTCTTTCTTGTTATGTTGTGCACATGACTCTGTTTTGTTCTGTTATTAACTTACTCATGATTCAAATTCATATAATTATCATATTCTGGTTTACTGTATAGATTTGTTACTGTCATAGTCATGAATCGTTGCACCATTATTAAATATCATATGGAGCTATTCTACAATGCATGAAAATAATATTCATAATCAAACATAGAAACATAGACAACATAGGATTCTGTAACATATCTTTATCATTCCTTTATTCATCCTTCTCAACCTTCGACTGTTACATTCAATAACTCTGGAGTCAATATCAATCAGACTATAACATAACCTAATCTATCATAATCGAACTTCATCAGAATAATACCTAGCTGAACCAACTGACTGAACTAACTAATTGAACCAACTGACTAAACCAACTGATTGAACCCTTAATCTTCCAACCCGTTACATATTTATACGAAAATCTAGGGATAAAAACCCTAATCTATTCATCCAAAAAAATCCCATTACAATGCATGGCCAAATCATTTAACTAGATGTTCGACACCTTTATACTTCTTTTTAGCCTTCATGCCACTTTTCTGTTGTTCTTCTATTTATGGATTGTCAAGTTGTCATTCTCCTGTTATGCTTTATTTACTTGCTTTATTCTTCTTTCTTTATTCTTATAGCTGTGAATTATCTTTCTTTTGTGCACTTTCCTACTGGATGCGCCTCATCTATGCGCTCTCTAGCATTCCTTATTCCTTCACACACTTTTCATATACTTGGGATTTTTCCTCAAAAAGTTATCAAAACTACAAAAACTTCTTTCAAGATTTCCTATCCAGCAGGCCCCCAACACTCACTTGTGGATCGTCCCAAGACACTCAGGCATGTTGCTTGATGTTCTTGTTCTTGTGCTTCTCTTAGCTTGGCCTCTATGACCTTCATATCTAGGTATTCTATTAACTCTATCCACACCTGGACGTTTTCCTCACAAATTTTTGTGCATTCATCCTCAATATTCTTGATGTTGGCAACTAGTGTGGTGTTCGTTCTTGTTCTGTCTTCATGCACCTCTAATGGTGATCCTAGCATGATACTTAGCATTAAATATTCTATCTATGATCGAAATCCCTTAATGAATTCACTAATTATCTGCACTTTTTCCTCCATAGTCACTTCGAATACTAGGGGAACTTATGGAATTTGTTTATACAACTTTTGGACAGTTGCTTGGGTCTTCTTCGCCATGCTCCTAGCTTCATCCTTTTCCTAGAATGCTTTCCTATCATTCTCCTCTTTTTCCTTCTGTTTCTTCGTAATACTCCTTAGAGTTTCTTCCTTCTCCCTATTGAAGGCCTCTTCCCGCCTAATGGCGGCCTAAGTCTAGACAGAGGCATCGAGGGTCGTGTTTCCCATGGAAAAAGCATTTCTTCTACTAGGTGAAAGAATTCTATTAAGCCTCCTCTTCCTATAATCGTCTTCTCTTTCAATAATCCACTGAGGTTTCTTGAGCCCGATACCATCCTCCTCTTTTCTTACGCCTGTTGGTAAATCCTTCAAGTTTAGTTTGGGCATCGTATACGAAGCCAATTTCTAGGAAACTTCTCTTTTAGTGGGATCCTGATCCGATTCCTTCTCATTTACTATCATGAAGCATTCATAACCCTCGAACCTGTTACTAATTCCATTGAAATATGTGTACAAATTTAAGTTGGAAGTGATGGAATCCCCTACATCCGATATGCTCTCAACGCCTAAGCATTTTCCCCTAGCCAACTACGAAAAGAATTTTTCATTGGCAATGTCATGATCCAAAAACTTGAGGCTAACATTTTTTCCAACAATATCTCCTTCCCTACTCATCCTAGCAGGGAGCGATGGTACTGCTGAAAAATATTTCCCCATTCATCTTGGGTGATAGGTTCCCAAACTAGAACTATGTGTGTTTTACACATTATTTTCATCACCCCTATGATAATTAATGATGTACACCTATCCTTTTTCTTTAGAAGGAGTAATTACCTAAATCCCTGAAGAAGAATGAAGATGAACTTCCTGTAAGAGATGGAATTATCTTTTCCTTATTGAAAAACCCTATAAAGAAGGATCGCCACACCTTGCTCGGTGTTAAGGGTACAATGATTTAGAATTGATGTAGGTTGCACCATAGTGACCTGCGACATTGTTGCATTTTGCTCAGTGTTAAGGGTGTGACGATTTCCTGCATGAAGAAAAAGAGAAGCTTCTTGATGCTTCTAGAATATAAGCTTCAAGGGTGAGGTGGCCTCCGATCGGTTTGGATCTGATTCACATTCCTAATCTCATGGATAACATCCTCACCCTATCATTTTCAGATTATAAAAGGAGGGGAGCTCTCATGGGGAAAGTTAGCTTGAAGCTTGGGAAAGTGAGTTTTTTGGAATATAGCCTGTAGATAAATTCAGCTAGCTTACAGCTGGAGGGTTTATGATAGGCTTTTGATTTATCTTGTCAAGATAGATTTTTAGTATCGTCAAACTTACGATCTTAGAACTCATTGGAATAGAAGTGTGTGGGAAGAAAGGAACTATTGGAAGGGACCTACAACATCAAGGCATTGGTTGTATTCTCCTTTTGATATTTCTAATATAGTAATATATTTATTTCCCATAAAATTGTTCTTATTTTATTGTATGACTCCTTGATGACATACATAGGTTTTGTTAAGTATACATTGTTGCTTTCACTTCGTTGTTTTATGTATTTTTATAGGTTCAACATCTCTTAAGTCTTGGAATAGAGCGAGGATGACACTAGCAAGGACAAACAACATTTAAAAGGTATGTCATTTATCTCTTGTTAGTTAGTATGCTTGATAATTAAATCTTAGGGGAAGTTTTATATTATGTCTTGTTTTGTTCTAGTTTCGAGGTGAAACTAGGGAGATCAGTTTGTGTCTGCACTTACTGATTTGTATGATAATAGTGTGTTCTTTGGAAGTTGTATCTCTGCTCTATTCTCTAGTTTGATCTTGTTTTCTCTTACGAGGTCTCATTGATATGAAACAATGATTTATACTTAACGGTCTTCTTATGTTTTTATTCATTCGTGTTGACTGTACCTGTCCGATCCTGCCTTAACTAACTTGTCCAATCCACCATCATGGTTTCTGAATTGTTCCATAATTGCATCTTTATTACAAATTCCATCAGGTTAAAATATAAAATAAAAGTGAAAGTTTCAAAGTTTTGATCTGATCAACATTCTTTTGATTTTGATAAAATATTTATTTATTAAAAATAAAATAAAAGTGAAGAATATGACGATTGAAAAAGATTGAAGTGCATAGCTACATGTAAAACTCAATTCCATATTTACTTTCAAGTTGCATATATTTTCGCATATGTTGTCTTTATGACTTAAAGCATCGAAACTTTTAGATGAGTGTTCAAGTTATGATACTTATTATATTGTTGTGCTCATGTGAAAGCTTTTAGAATGATGTACATGTTTTTATTAAAAGTTTAAAAAATGAAAAAGTAGTATATTAAGAAAATGCTTGTATGTTAATTATGCTTAAACAACATATATTTAAAAATGCTTCAATGTTATATGTTTAAAAAAAATGAAAAATGAAATTTAATATACTTTTGATTATGATGAGACCTTATTGATTAAAGATAAAGTAAAATTAAGTGCATGATAGGAAACTTGAATATATAATTTCTCTTTCATGGTCTCTTCCCCAATCCTTTTTAAGGATTGACTCTCAAACTAGCTACAATACTATAACAAATTTATTGTAAAAGAATTAAAGAAGAAACACAACAATAAAGCTCAGATGAACACAATCATATCACACACCAAAATTGAATTATTTGTTCCATTGAGATCAAGTTGAATTTATACATAGAGATTTTTGACTAAAGATAGACACACTATCACATTGACACTTCAATCCAACAACAACTCAACTCCACATTATAATCTAGGAGAAAATCTTGTTGGAGAGAATCTTTCATATTCAACTAAGATTCAACAAACTTCACAATAATAAAAATTATCTACAAACATAATCATAAGCACTCATTGGACACACCAATAATAAACCATTGAAAAATAGTAAATCCTTCAACTAGCACCAGAATCACATTTTCTAACACCCCCTCTTGAGGATAGTGCTAGGTATAGACAAACCAACTCTAGTCCACCTCTAGTCATAAAATATTCAAATGTTGTCTTACGTAAGGTTTCTATGAGTATATTAGCTACATTATCCTTAGTATAACAATACTCCATGTAAATCTTCTTCTTGTTGATCAAGTCTCTAATGAAATGGTATCTAATCTTAATGTCATTTGACTTGTCCTAAGACACGTGATTGTTTTCTTCCTTTACACATGAGTGATTATCACAATAAACAAGAGTAGGATTCTTCTCCATCACTCCAAGTTCAAGAAGTAATTTATTAAGCCATAGTGCTTCACAACTCCTAGTAGCAACAATAATATATTCAGCCTCTATGGATGACAAAGAAACACAAGCTTGTCGCTCATTGATCCAAGAAACAATACCAAGACCTAACAAGAAACAATAACCCATTGTAAACTTTCTAGAGTTCATATTACCTATGCAATCAACATCTAGATAGACATGCAAATAAATATTTTGTCCTCTTTCATAACCATGTCCATATGAAATAATACCACTCAAATAAAGAAGAATTCTCTTACTATCCTATCAATGAACCTCCTTTGGTTTTACCATAAAGAAGAATTCTCAACTTAACACAAGGATCCATGAGTGTAGAAATAGGTTTGCAACCTTCCATTTTGAACTTCTTCAAAATCTCCACAACATAATTGGATTAAGTCAAAATGAATCGATCTTTATTCTTCCACATATCCAAACAAAGACAATAGTGAAGAGGAACCAAATCCTTCAGTTCAAATTCTTGACATAATTCATTCTTAAACCAATGAATTAATTCATCATCATTTCTTGTCAAAATGAGATCATATACATCCAAAACAACAATCACACAATTGTAATCCTTACACACAAAATATAGATTAACATCTGCAGATGACTTCTTTATACCTTTTCCATGGAACCACTCATCAATCCAAGTATATCACATACAAGGACCCTGTTTAAGACCATAAAGGCCCTCCTTCATTCCACACATAAGATCACCTTTACCAATAACTTCAAACTCCTATGGTTTTCATATGTAGACTTATTCTTTCATAACACCATTTAGGAATATCATTTTCACACCAATTTGGTGAATAATCCAATTCAAACAAGTAGCCAAGGAAAGTACACATCTAATGGTTGTATATTGAGCAACAGGTGCTAAGGTATCATCATAGTCAATGTCAATAGTTTGACTAAAGCCTTCATTGAATATCTAACATGGGTGTTGTTGGTCGTTTCTGCTCTACGCACAAGTTGTAAGTCCCAAGGTTCAGTTTATCTATGACCAATAAACCCTCAATATACCAGCCCTTTCGACATCACCTACTTGTGCAGATGAAGTCTCACCTGAGGTATCTATTATGGCTGCAAGAACCAGGATTTTGCAGTAGTAAGGGAAAGGGAGGAAGATACCCAAGCCATTGTTCCTTCTTTTAGCTTATGTATGTTCCTGATGATTACATAGATTATTACAGTCATTCATGAATATTGCATCATAATAAATCCATAAACTCAATCTAGTCTATGAAGTATAACATCATTCATAAACGCACATAAACAAGTAAAGAACACAAGACACAAGATTATTTCAAAACTCTCTCTTTATTCATCTTATCAACTTATTACATTCATGACTCTTACATACTCTCAACATCACTACTAAGTCTCTCTCTCTTTCAAACTCTCCACCCCTCTTTCTTACCCCACCCATTAAATATTTATACCCAAAATCTAGGGCTTAAATCCATATTCTATATATCCAAAAATAGCCCATTACAATGCATGGCACGACCAACTTCAATTAACTAGTTCTTTGCTTTCTTCTAATTTTCGCTCTTTCTACAACTTTTCTGTTGTTTTTCTATTTCTAGAAAGGTGCATTGTCGTTTTTCACGCTTTCTTCTCTCTCTCACTTGCTTTATCCTTAATTATGTGCATTGTCTTTGTCTTGCACACTTTCCTTCCTTTTTTGACCTTTATTCTGTGCTCTTTATTCTTTGCACTTTATTATTTCTACGCCCTTACTTTATCCTTAGGTTTTTTCTCCCAAAATTTCATCTAAAATTGCCTCTCCAACAAGCTCCCAACACTCACCTGTGGCTCGTCTCGAGCCACTCAGGCCTATTGCCTGTTCTTCCACTCTACAATGAATTGTTGCGTGACAGCCTTAGCGACCTCTACCTCTATGAAAATGGCGGCCTATTTTGATGTGATCTCCCCTATGGCATGTGTTTTCAAGTCTTGAATTTTGTTCTTTGTGTTGGTTGTGTCTTGTTTGACCTTCCCCTATACAGTGGCCAATTCTCCAATAATCTTGACCGCTTCTTCCTACTGGGGTCCAAGTCTCTATTGAAGGACCTTATGTTGGTCTTTGAGTCTCTCCATTCAACATATACTTGTCGCTAAGCCAAAATGGCTTCCATTCACTCAACTTGTGGAAATGTTGTTGCCTTCTCTACTGCCTCATTGGCTTGTTCTTATGCTTCTCTTAGTTTGGCCTCTATGACCTTCATCTCTGGGTTGCCCATGAGCTCTTCCCACACTTTGTCACTTTCTTCGCAAATGTTTGTGCATTCGTCTTCAAATTTCTTAATATTGGAAACTATTATCATTTTCGTCCTTAGTCTACCTTATCGCACCTCAGGTGGTGTTCTAGGCATGCTCTTCAATTCCAGATCTTGGATCTGCTCCTTGAATCCTTTCATGAATTCAACGATTTTTTACAATTTTTCCTCCATCATGGCCTCTATGATGAGGGGAAATTTTGTTGCTTGTTTGTATACATTTGGATAATGGCTTGTGTCTTATATAACATAGCTTCTTCATCATCCTTCTCCTTTTGTGCTTTCTTCACCCTCTCCTTTGTGCCTTCTTTCATCCTCATAATTTCCTCCATTCAACCTTCAAGATCCTTCTTTTGTTGAAGGGTCGTATCATATTGTGTCTTTACTTGGGTGCTTTCATCCCTCATTCTGGCCAAGTCTAGGTGTGTGACATCTCATCTATGCTTGATTTGCTGCACCAACTCTACTTGTAGTTCTTGGACTTGTTGGATGGGTAGTCATGATATGACTATATTCATTTGGCCTAATGTCGTAATCTATTCCTTCAATTCTCCTGCTGGAAAATCAACCACATCTGCCTCGAGTTGTATAGTTCTATGCTCCCATGAGAGCTATGTTAGGGTCATTTGCGTGTTGTCCTATGTTTTCCTTGGTTTTGTGGATGGGTTATCCCATGAATTGGGATCTTTCACAACACATGTTTTTTCTAGAAGCTGATGAAGGATTCCCAACTAATCCTGGACCTTATTCTGTCGGTCCTCGTTCTTTTTTGCATATTCCCCCCAAATTTCCTCAGTGGAATTGTGGATTAGGTACCCAATCTGATCCATATCATCATTGGTCAAAATATAAAACGAGCCATACCTCTATGCCATTGCTTTCTTTTACGCCCCTCCTGGATGTTCGGGCTCCTTATGTTTTCTTTTGAGTCTCACTTCAGGGACTTTCGATTGGCTAGGGTGCTTGTCTGTGCCATTTGTCTGATCCTCTTCCTCCTCACTTTTCTCTTGGTCTTCGTCCTCTTGTGAGGACCCTAGCTTGTTAGATAGATTCCTCAATTCATCCTCCCAATCACTGATAAGTAAGTGCACGTCTTCAAGTGTAAACCAATAACTGGTTGGAAACTCTTGTAGCATAGGATCCTTTTTGGATTACACATATAGATGGTGCATGCCAGATCTGAAGCACGTGATATCCCTGTAGTAAATGACTGCTTCCTATGGAATGCACAATTTAGTCCTTACTACATTCGTAAGGAGCCACAAGTAGCTCAAAAAAGTGGCATCTGTTTCAGTCTACCACCTCTTAATGGTTGTGTGCCATAAGTTGGAATACCTAGCATCCAAAGGGTTGCGACCGAAATCACTCATGCACTGGAAATATGCAAGCTCCTGCCACCCAATCATCACAATGAAAATAAGTAACCACACATAGTGAAATTCAACGTCCTTCTCTTGGGCCTATGTGAAATCTTGAATAAATTGGTTAACGATAAGTGTTGCCTAGTTTATCTGCATACCTTCCTTGAATTTCTCTATAGCTAAAATGATTGCTGCTAGCACCTCATCTCTACGATATTTACGTAGTAGTTTGTAGCCAAAACCTACATAGTGAACCTGACCTCCTTGTCACTGATGCTTTTCACATCTAGAACCATTTTTCCTCTGAATGTGTCATACTTGTCTTTCATGGCTTCGAAGAGGGCCCACTCTCCCATTTTGTGGAATATTAAGGACGTGTCTTTTCCTACCTTTCTCAACCCTGTGATGCATGTAATTAGTGTAGTATCAATTGAACTTGGGGGATGTAGCTAAAGTGTCCCCCCATGGACGCAACTGAGCAATACCTTGACACAAGCATTGATTTCATTACTTCATCTGAAATGTGGAATTTTGATTAACTTGAGTACCTCGGCTTTCTCCAAGCCCGACGCCCATTCCTATGGTTCCACCCAAATTTTTCCTATGCCGAGAAATGTCTCATGCACAAATATTGATCCCTGGCCAACTTAGGGAATTTTTGCATGTCAGTGATATCGTGGTCCATAAATTTCAAGTTGGCCACCTTACCGATCATGTCCTCATCTTGACTGACGCCCTTCGGGACTGGTGCTATTGGTAATGGATACTTTGAGTTCACTGGTATTCTTACTGTGGGCATATCATCCTTCCTCAAAGGAAAATAATCTCTATGAAAAATCGCAGGTGGTGCTAGGGATAAATCTACAGTCACCTCCTCGACCTTCACATCTACTAGATTCTTCAATTTTTTATTTGTTGCTGCGGATGATCCTCCTACTCTAGGTGGTGTCATTCTCTCTGTATGCTAGACTGGTGGACAAGCATTATGTGTCTGTGCAAGTCATTGTAACTTGACTCATGTAACTTGACTTTGTTCACTCTTTCTTTGCGTGAAAAAATGACTTAGATTTTCCTTCCCTATCGGTGTTTTGTGTGTTCGTTCCAAGTAGACCTGTCATATCCCTCCTTAACTCCCTTGTCCAATATAGCATTGAAGTTGGTGATTGGTAACTGAATCCTCCTTAATTTACAAATATTCCTTAAGATTTTCTTTTCATACTGCTAATATGTTCGAGATTTTCGACAACTTTTCTTATTAAAGGCTTATACAATGATTTTATGACATGTCACACTGCCTATCTAGTTTTCATTTCTGTGCCTGACTGCTTTTAATGGTTTTGTCGTTGCCAACCTGTGCAGTGGTGCATTGCTCGTCGCAGTCGGGCCCATCTGTATCTTGTCGTTGAACTTGGTGTAGTGTTATCATCATATGTGTTGATCAAATCAGCTGCTCAAGTTATGATACCTTGGTATTTCAACACTCTCTTTATTTTTCCTATCACTACTTTTTATTTCTTTTCTTTATTTTTTCTACTTTTTATTTGTTTTTCTTTCTACTATGGTACACTTACTATAATACAGGGCTTTTGGCGCAACCCATATTACCGCGCATACTATCGACTATCTCTATAGAGTTTTAGTCAACTTTCTGTCACCATTCCTTCCAATATTTGTCCATCCAAGGTTTCCAACTGTGCACCACCTGTCTCTGTTATCTATTGGATCACATAGGGACCTAACCAGTGCATGTGAAACTTCCTTGGATGTTGCAGATACTTGTTGTCATAGAGTAATACCAAATAGCTGACTTGAAATCTCTTTGGTTTAATGTGGTGATTGCGCCATGCCTTCTCTTTGGTTTTCTGCACTTGCTGATGGAACCTTGCAATAAACTATTCCTCCTCAAGTTGAACTAACTGCACCAACTGCTCCTCTATTGCACTAGTATTTGAGAGCTTAGTTATTTCCGCAATGCACAGGCTAGGTAGAATGAACTCCATCGACATCACTGCTTCCTTTCCATAAAGCAACTAGAAAGGTGTCTTCCCTATCAACTTCTTACTTGTAGTTATATAAACCCATAGTACTGCAAGGATGTGTAAGTCCCACTCATCTCTCCCTACATTGCAGATCTTTTTCAAAGCATTTTCCAAGATCTTATTAAAATCTTCCACTATGCAATTATCTTGTGAGTGATATGGTGTACTCTTTTGGTGATGGATCAGAAAATCCTTCGTTAATGATGCAATTGTTCTGTTCAAAAAGTGGGTACCTTGATCACTAAGTAATATGCATGGGCATCCAAACATTGTGACTACGTTCTCGAATAGAAACTGCACAACAATCTTTGCAGTACAATCAGTAACTGGTGTTTCTTACTATGTCGCAGTGATGATGTATCATGCCCATGATCTCCTTGCTTATGGGATGATTAGACCTACAAATTCAATGGCCCACTTATCAAATTCTTGCAATGTAACTTGTGGATTTAATTTCATTTCATCTCACCTAGACAGTTTTGCCACTCTTTGACATACGTCACAGGGATGAAAATACTCTTTCGCATCTTTATGTAGTGTAGGCCACCAAAGACCTGCACATAAAATATTTGTGTCGTTTCTTTTCCTGCGTAATGTCCTCCAATAATCCCATCATGCGCTTCCTCCAATATAATCAGCCTTTCATGTTCCAACACACAATGCCTCAATAGTTCATATTCCCCTAACTTATACATGTTTCTTGCAATCAACTGATAATCTGTCGCTTTCACTACCATTTGCTTCTTCTGCGCAATTGTCATCTTGCAGGGGGCCATGCTTGTACTTATAAATTCCACAATGTTCGCAAAGTAATCATCCACCATCTTGACTGCAAATAACTGTGCATCTGGCAAATTATCATCTAAATTTCCTGTATTCTCTCCTGTCAATATGTGCGAGAGAGGATCATGTCCTGCATTTAACTTCCCTAGTTTTACTATGACCTCAAATTCATATTCCTAAAATAATAACAACCATTTGCATATTCTTCCTCCTAATACTGGCTTGTTGACTAAGTACTTTAAGGAATAATGGTTTGTATACATCTTGAAGTGGGACCCCAATAAGTAGTGCCTGAACTTATATAGTGCATAGACCATGAAAATCCTTCTTGTTGTGTAGTGGTATAATTATTTTCAAATATAGACAACTTCCTACTTGCAAATGTTATGGGATGATTAATGTCCCCCTCTTCTAGTTGTGACAACACTGTGCCCAATGCTATGGACGATGCATCTACATGTACATGGAACTCCTTGTTCCATTCTAGAAATATCAAAATGGGTACGGTTACCAGTCTCTATTTCAACGTGTCCAACCCCTTCTGGTAGTCCTCATTCCATTGGAACTTGCCTTCCTTATTTAGTAACTTTTCCATGGGTGTTGTAATCTGTGCATATCCTTTGATAAATTCATGTAATAACCTATATGGCCCAAAGTTTCCCTCAGCTGTCTAACTGATGTTGGAGGTTCCAACTCCAAAATTACTCCAATCTTGGTTGGATCAACCAATATTCCTTGTTTTCATACTACATGTCCTAGTAGAATTCCAAATGGTGCACAAAAGACACACTTCCTTAAGTTTAGCGAGATTTGACACTGCCTACATTGATATAATATGAGATGAATAACTTCAATATGATCTTGTAGTAGTCTGAAAACTGTCCAATCATCCAAGTAAACTTCCAAAAATTTATGGATGAACTCCTTGAATGCTACCACTACTAGCCTAGAAACTACCGCAGGGGCATTCTTTGTTAAGGTTTAAGCTATTATTAGGTTTCTTTTCAATTCAGTAGATAACCATAGCAAAGATAGAATCATTGAGAAATACACAATCACAGGAGACACATAATTTATCCTGGGAAACCCTCATGGGTGAGAAAACCCAACAAAAACTTCCTTAATATAGATAGCCAATACAATGCCAAGAGAATAAACCAAACAATACAAAAAGTCCTCTCCCACGTATGCGCCTCTCTCTCTCTTACTTCTTCTCCAACTGTAGCTCCAAACTTGCGCTCTGATGAACAAGTGAGTGAGTGAACAAATGAGGCGCTAGCTTCTCTTATTTATACAATCTGGCAGGCACTGAACTGAGGTGTCTTTTCACTGGCAAGGCCGACTTCTCATTATGGGTGCTTATAACCACTTTAATATATTCTGGGGCTGACTTCTCATTTATCCTATTACAATTAGGGTTTGACCAATCCACAAAAGGGGATTTGGTCATTTACAATACCCGACATGATCAATCCACAAAAGGGGATTTGGTCATTTACAATACCCGACATGATCAATCCACAAAAGGGGATTTGGTCATTTACAATACCCGACATGATCAATCCACAAAAGGGGATTGATCTAATGAATAATACATCAATAATAAATAGGATACTCTTTATAGTTACAATATTTTAAACTCCCCCTTAACAATAAGGGTATTCTACAAAAGCATCAGGTGAGAGAGAGGGCATCATCATCAACAACATCTCAGAACATTGACTAGCATATCTATAAATCATCGAAAGTTTTTCTCATCATCAATATCATCATTCACAGTAGGGAGCTAGAATGGAATCATCATCCTCATCAGCATGAGGCTAAGGTAACATCATCGTCATCTTCAGTGTGAGGCTAAAGTAATAACATCATCTTCTTTAGCATGAGGCTAAAGTAATATCATCAGTATCTTTAGCATGAGGCTAAAGTATCATCATCTTCTTTAGCATGAGGCTAAAGTAATATCATTAGCATCTTTAGCATGAGGCTAAAGTGTCATCATCAACATCATGTTCAACAAGAAGTTGAAGTGGCATCATCAACATCATCTTAAGAAAGAAGCTGAAGTGGCATCATCAACATCATCTTCAGCAAGAAGTTGAAGTGGCATCATCAACATCTGCATCAACATGGATTAGTATAATACTAATACATCATCATCATCAATAACAACAACAACACAACACAAAGGCTGGAGCATCATCAACATCAACACTGGGTCGAGGGTCTTCAACACGAGGCTGGAATCACAACATGAAGCTGGAAAAACATCATCACAACACAAGGCTGGCACATCATCACAGCACGAGGCTAGCACATCATCACAGCACGAGGTTGGCATGTCATCAACACGAGGCTGGCAT
Organism: Picea engelmannii; assembly: GCA_009831015.1. Taxonomy (NCBI): domain Eukaryota; kingdom Viridiplantae; phylum Streptophyta; class Pinopsida; order Pinales; family Pinaceae; genus Picea; species Picea engelmannii. The sequence continues at coordinate 405,302 of ML790046.1, read as the reverse complement.
CACAAAAATTAAGCTGGAACATCATCACAGCATGAGGCTGGCACATCATCACAAAACGAGGCTGGCATGGCATCAACACGAGGCTGGCATCACAAAAATTAAGCTGGCACATCATCACAATATGAGGCTGGCATCGCAACAATTAAGCTGACACATCATCATAGTAATTAAGTTGGCACATCATCACAACAATTAAGCTGACACATCATCACAACAATTAAGCTGGTACATCATCGCAACAATTAAGCTGGCACATCAACATTTTGTGGTACTCTGACAGTCCCTAAGGAGTTGCCCAGGAATCATAAGATTCCCTAGGATATAAAATCCTAACGGAGCTACCATGTGGTACTCTGATAGACCATCCTTACTGGACCTTTGAGATCTGCCTAAGAATCATAAGATTCCCTAGGATTATAAAAATCCTAACGGAGCTACCACTACTGATTAGGATACCATAGTATCATCAACACTACTTCCCCTTTCGAGGGAGGTCCTTTTGGACTATACCAAGCTTGTCTCAAAAGTGCTCAAACTTTACACGAGACAGAGGATTGGTTAACACATCTGCAACTTGTTCATTTGTTTCAACATATTGGAGTTTTATAGCTCCTCTCTACTTCATATAATGGGTGAAGTGATACTTGATTTCTATGTTCTTCGACTCATCATGGAACACATGGTTCTCCATCATTTTATATAACTTGGTTATCACATAGAATCATGGTGGCTTCCATCTCTAGATCAAATAGATCGGTCAACAACATCTGAAGCCATATGGCTTCATAACTGGCAGAACATGCAACAATGTATTCCGCTTTTTCCATGCTTGAAGCAATGCTGAATTGCACCCTACTCTACCATGAAGTCATGGCTGACCCCAAACTGAAACAACATCCTGAAGTGCTCTTTTTATCAGAATCACTTCCAGCTAAATCTGAATCGGTGTGACCACTCAATCTGAAGTCCCGATCTCCATTATAACTGAGACCACAATCTAATGTACCCTTAAGGTACCTCATCACATGTTTTGTATCATCAAGATGAATACGTTTGGATTCTACCAGATATTGACTCAAGGAAAAACATACATCTGGCCTGGTAATCGTCAGATACATCACTAAACCAATAATTTGTTTGTACAAAATAGCACCAACCAATTCTGATGAGGTATCTACCAGGAGCTTCAACTTTGTTTCCATGGGTGTGTACATGGATTTGCATTTCAACATGTCAACCGTTTTCAATTTTAATTGCATACCTCCCTTGGTTAAGGAAGATCTTCTCTGTGCTCTGCCAAACTTCAAGACCTAAGAGATAATGCATTTAGGTATTACATCAAACTCTGTAGTGAACTTATTCTGTAATCTGTGATGAGATTTTCTTCATCTTGTCAAGAATATATCATCTAAATATAGTAGTAACATCATTGGCTCATCATTCATAACCTTGAGATAAAGGTTAGAATCAACTTTGCTCTTGGTAAATCCCAAGCTCTTCAGGAAACTGTAAATTATGCCATATCAAGCTCTAGGAGCTTGCTTCAACACATACAGATCCTTCCTCAACTAACAGACATGAGTCTTTCTAGCTTCAATCTTCAAATCAATTTGTCTCATTATATTATACCAATCTGGTACACTTTCTCAGCTGCAACTCAATTTGCACAATCATGTTCTATCTCTATGTGCTTTCTGCAAATAACTTATTTGTCTCATTGTCTGGGAGTATGTCCTCTACTCTCTTTGCAACTGTTCCTTATGGAACTGGGACTCTGCACCTGCACCTGATCTAAAGTTGAGAATGGTTGCTCCATTCTCATTGTGACTACTGAAATCAGGGAGTAACTCCTATACTCCATCATGGCAACAATTTCCTCTGAAACTGAGAGTGGGTCAATAAATGATATTGAAGATAGCTCTTCTTCTTTCATGTGGGTAACACTATATTTTATTGTAGTCATGTCTCCATGACCCAACTAATGTTCTTCACCAACTGCCACTCAATTTTAAATATGGGGATTCCCCCCCCCCCCCTANCTCTTACTATATATGAATCATGGTTGTTTTGGTTGTTTTCATGAATACTGGAACTATTTCTTCAATTGATGGAGTAAGTATCTCATCATAGTGTTCTCCCTCTTGCTGGGAGAATTCTATGGACACACATCGGGATTTGTACATCTGCAACATGCTTGATCTGTATAGATCAATATTGGAAGTCAATATTGACTTCTCTTCTAGTCTCATGGAAGAATCCATATCCTAGTTTTTCTGACTGGCTTCCTTATTTGTTATTGAAACAAGGGAATCTTCTAGGAGATTTCATATCTCCTAGGAGTCTCTGAAGTTACGATCTAGTCTTCTCATGGAATATGTTTCCCAGTCCTGGAAGTTGTCTCTTCATCTGATCTTTTCTGAGATCAGGCTTACTCTCAATTTCTTCCGAGTCTACAAGGACTTCATCATCTCTTATAGGGTATACTTGATGTTGAATACCAAGTCTAAATATGCAAGATAGAGTCAGGCTTCAAGTGAGTCCTGCTTCCCATCAAGGTGGCTTCATTAACCTTTGAACAATTTTGCTGTGGGATCTTGATCTAATGTTTGGTCATATTTGGAGCCTTCTGGTCCTTACAATCAATATTCATATGAGATAATTTGAATCTCAATAGATAGCTTCTTCTTCATCTTCTTGGTACATGAGTGTATATGGTCATGTACATAGTCTACTTCATGTCTCATATAATATGTTTCCTTCAACAACCTTCACTATAGCTTCCTCAGGGTTATCACCTGTGACCTGGAACAAGGTCAACAAAACAACAAGCAAGAATAATACTCTTTTGATAATAGTAGATAGAACAATACCATGAGTAATCATCACAGTAGCTCCTTTAGAGCTATCACTTGTGACTTGTCTGAAATAAGGATCAAAAGTAAGGAATACAATACGAAATGAGATCAACACTCTTCTAGTGTTGTGATCACACATTCATCCAAGGTAACCTAGAATCAACACAAGAAGTTTCTCCTAGAGGAGATGTTAGTTGTATCTGGTAAATGATTACATTAAGCATTTATCTCAATATTCTCACATGCTACTAAGCATAATAATTTTCAAGGACTGTTATCTCAACTATAGTGTTTACTTGTAAAGGGGTAGTCATCAACTTGTCAAGTGCAACTTTGAATCTTATCAACTTAATTAATCAAACCTGGAACCTAGAGTTTTGTCCTCAAGAATGAGTGTGTGTTGCTTTTCTTCCAAGTCTCCTTCACTCAAGATGACAAGTGCTTTCTTCAACCTGTCTTCTTGTACTAAGACAATATGCTATCTTGACAGAAGGTTGGGTTAGAGAATAAACTCTATGATCTCAACTTTAATCCATATAATACCTTGACTTTATTTTTGACCAACGGTTAGTATGATGGTCATAGCTTCAACATGCAATATAGACAAAATAATGTCATAACAAATATATGCATATCAGAATAATCAAACATGGGTTGCATTATTCCTTTGAATGTGTTGGATCTTGAGATCCTTCTGGATTTATGGCAAGAGATCCTTTCTCTTGCAAATACCCTTTAAAGATTAACAATTTAAACATATGTGAGTACATACCTCTGATGGGATTTGCAGGTAGTGGTACCATCTGGTAGCAGTGGTAATGATCACAAACTCTTAAAAACTTCAAGGGTGACTGCAACTGGTACTACGGCTGATACTTCAACTAATACTGCAACTGTAATTGATACTGCAACTGATTTTGAGACTGCAACTACAACTGCAACTTAGGGTTTTATGAGGAAACCCTAATTTTTCAAACTTCAAATTTTGAAATTCTGATCTAGGGGATAGATGCTCTGAGCTAAGGCGAGTAAGCTGGTGCAGTCAAATTTCTAAAAATCCAAATTTTACCCCCTCAAACTTGACCAATGGATTTCTGGACTGATGCTTCTAGTTTTTTGGTACTTCTGGTTTTATGGTACTTCTGGTACTCTGGTACTTCTAGTTTTCTGGTACTTCTGGTACTTTGTGAAAACTAGGGTTTCACTTTCCAGGAGATCTACCCACTGAAAAGGTGCGCTGATGGTGCCAAAGAATTCCTTGGGTTAGGGTGCACTTTTCTAGATGGTTTTGAGGATGGAAATCTTCTTCAATAAAAAACCCTAATTTTCATGTACGACAACAGTGACATTTTTCTTCTTCTTGTGAAAGATGCTCTCTTCAGCTTAGCTATGATACCATGTTAAGGTTTAAGATATTATTAGGTTTCTTTTCAATTCACTAGATAACCATAGAATAGATAGGATCATTGAAAAATACACAATCACAAGAGACACATCATTTATCCGGGGAAACCCTCATGGGGGAGAAAACCCAGCAAAAACTTCCTTAATATAGATAGCCAATACAATGCCAAGAGAATAAACCAAACAATAGATAAAGTCCTCTCCCAAGTATGCACCTCTCTCTCTTCCTTCTTCTCCAATTGCAGCTCCAAACTTGCGCTCTGATGAACAAGTGAGTGAGCGAACAAATGGGGCGCTAGCCTCTCTTATTTATACAATATGACAAGTGCTGAACTGAGGTGTCTTTTCCTTGGCAGGGCTGACTTCTCATTTTGGGTGCTTATAACCACTTTAATATATTCTGGGGCCGACTTCTCATTTAGCCTATTACAATTAGGGTTTGACCAATCCGCAAAAGGGGATTTGGTCATTTACAATACCCAACATGACCAATCCACAAAAGGGGATTGATCTAATGAATAATACATTAATAATAAATAGAATACTCTTTGCAGTTACAATATTTCAACATTCTTCAATCCAAATGGCATCACCATGTACTGATAACTGCCCCACTTGGTCGCAAATGTGGTTTTGTGTCTATCTTCCTATGCAATTCTTATATGATGGTACCCAAAGAATCCATCTATAAACGAATAAGTTTCTTGACCCCCTATGTTCTCTAGTACTTCATTTGTGAATGGTGTTACGAAATGGGTCATGTAAGCATGCACCATTCAATTTCCTTAGATCCATGCAGATCCTAATTCTTCTTGTCTTCTTGTCCTGCACCACCATTGGGATAATCACTTGGATTCTTTGACTGGTTCAATGATACCTACGTCTAGCATCCTATCTATTTAATCCTTGACCTTCTCCTTATACATCGGGTTTAACCTGTAAGGTCTCTATCGTATAGGCTTAACACTAGGTTTTAGTGGGATCTTCATCTTTCCTAAGTCACCTGCTATCCCCTTCATCTCTGAGAATGTGGTTGGAAATAAATATTGATATTCATGCAATAAGTCTGCAACCTTCGCAATTGTCTCATCATTCCAATAATCTCCTATCTATGCAAACTTAGGATTCTTCGATGTCACAATGTTGACCTTCTTCATTTTGATACGCTGTGTGTATGCGGCGAATGCAAGCTCTCACACTTATGTTGTGTTAGTTCCTTGTGTCTCAGATATTTGTACATTCCTGGGATCCTCATCCTCGTATTCTTCCTTTTTTACATTATATCATTCTAATAGCTTCTAGACCATCATCTTGGCTTTGTGTGAACTGCATAAGGGTACTACTTCCATTGTCTCTACCTCCGAGAAGATCTTTTTCTGAATGGCCTGTAGTGTGGCATGTATGGAGGGCGATTCATGTTCAAATGTGAACATGATTTTGAATCCCTGGACCAATTCTCCCCATTCCGTTGTCTCTCTGCGCATCTCCAATTCTAGATACCAATTCTTTGGGATTGTGTCCAACATGTGGATGAACCTGTGCATCCACTATGTCTCTGATTCTGAGCACCATAAAGCCCTACATCTTTCGATGAGACCCATCGAGTTGCTCTCCCTTGTGCATTTCTGCGCAATGTCTTCTTCCTCGGGCCCAAAGTGTATCTGCATAAGTATACTACATTGTGCCTAGTTCTTCATTCCCTTTCTGTGTGTATCCTACCATCTAGTTGGATTTTCCTTTAAGATGACATCCAATGCCAACAACCTATATTTCTCAGGTACCTGTAACTCAAATGATTTTATAAACATACCAATATCAGTTAGTCCATTGTACATGGGTGGCTTACATATCTCTATGCCAATCCATCATAAGGATCGGTTTATACGCACACATCATCTAGTTGATATTCATGCATCCTCTACTGCCAATTCTCTAGACCAACTTCTGAATCTGATGCACATGAAATGATACTTCTCCAACTCAATGCACCATCCTTTGTCGGGCTAGCATAGTCCTCCATCTGCGCAGTCAGATTATATAAGTTGTCAATTTCAATCCTTCTTTTTGACTCTGTGTATCTCTTCCCTTTTGAGTGGTCCAAAGGTGTAGTAATTTTCAGATACCCAACCTCGAATATCATCTCCCTCCTTTTCAAGTTAATAATTTCCTAGTTATCAAACACCCATTCCAATCCCATCAGTGCTGGATACGGTTGACTATCATCTACCATCTCAATAACTTGAAAGTCTTCCATGTTTCACACCCCATCTATGTTCACAGGTACACCTGTCATTCGCCCAATTGGGACTATCTTATGCTAATTCGCAAGCCTTAACTGAACAAGGGACCATACTAGCTCAGGTTCGCCCATCGTTTCCCATGTCTTCTTAGGTAGCACATTCACCTCATATCCTAAGTCCAAAATAACATTATCCACATCGTACCCTCCAATCTGTGCATTGAACCTGAATTCTTCATTGGTTCTCTTCCTGCGTAGTACTTGGTTTACCATTCTATGTGCGATAGGGTTTTCTCTTTCTTTTGTGCATTGATCAATCATGTCATATAAAGTACTTAGTGCAGTCCTATATTTCATTAGTTCTAGAAAACCCTTTAATAATTTTTTTACTGTACTTACCTACTCCATTGGTTTCTCTGGCACAACTTGACCTTCTATCTAAGGCATCGCTGATGTTGATGCTCCCTCATGCAGTCCAAGTATTTATTTTCTAGATTTCTAATATGTCTCCTTCTCCTATTGTCAATAAAATGGGGTTATAGTCCCTGATGAATTCCGTACCCACTGCTCAAGATGATTTCCTTGATCAATCCTTGTTCTAGCTCCTCAGTGCATAATAACTGCCACTATTGGTCCTTCATTGCATCTTTCAGTTGATATCACTTGCACATTTTGATCCTGGTTCTGAGTTGGGTTTCCTCTGGCCTGCCATTTTGCAACTAGTTGGGGATAGTATTTTGTTGTGTGATCCAGTTCTCTGCAATATGCGCACATGGTACATGGATTTTGGCAATCTCAGGCCAAGTGTCCAGGTTGATTACAGTTATAATAGATAATTGGTCCTTGTCTTCCTCTACCAAAAGTCCCTCTACCTCGGCCTCTACCAAAATTTCCTTTATTCCCATGATTGAAACCTATCTGACTATTATACTGTGCACCACTCCCATCTACACTGGTATTCTCTTATTGGATCCTATACATATCTGATGTGTTCTCCCTTAGTAGGTCGAATGTGTGACAATCCTTCTCTTCATGCCCTACAGACTTGCAAAAATTGCAAAACAAGTTCTTTGGAGTACTCTAATATCCATGGAGTAATGGACATTCAATGGGATGATGACCCCATTTCTTATAGATCTTTCAGTATCCTCCTCTAGGTAGTGGATTCGGTGCTCTAGTTGCAAAATACTGCACGAATGTTGGGAATTCGTCCTTGTGATGGCCTTCCATCTTGCACTTTGTACACCAATTTTTTTCTCGTTTCTCCCTTCCCTTGGTAAGATTGGCCAACTAAATTGTCAATGCGACCAACTATGTCTAAACTTGTGCCATTACTCTAGTATATCCTACCATTGAAGCCTCTAGTTTCATTGCAATTTCCAAAGCCTTGGGTTGTGATACAACCTTCTGTTGAATTAATGGTCTACGAAATTGGGGTAGAAGTCTTGCAATGAACCACTCTTGATGTTGTTGATTTGGAATTTGGAAATTCAATCTCCCCATCACATCCTTAAATCGTTGATCGAAATCCCATATTGACTTTGTTTGTACCTATTCGATCTCTTTCAGTTTGGTGATGTACTGTGATTCTGACTTTGGCTCTTTGAACTCCTTTTGATTTATCTCTACCAAAGTCCCAACCTTTTTGGTAGGTGTAACACTTTCTAACTTCATATACCATACTAGTGCATGGCCTGTAAATGTTGTTTCTAACTATGCAATATTCACAACCTTGTCATGTATGTTCTTAGCGGCCCAAACTATTTCACAGACAAACAATTGTTGTTTTGGATCCTATGATCCCACTCACTTGAATTCAGGAAGTATAAGAGTATTATCTACTCCTACCATGTTGGTTTGTGTATTCCTTCCTCTAGGTGATGTTGGTGGACTCTGATTTTGACTCTGTGTGCTACTCCCACTATTCCGACTGCTACTGTTTTGTCCTCCTTTACTAACTACAATGGCTTTTGACAAGTCTTCAAATGTTATCTCTGATTGTGGTGATGCACACAGAGTCGTGGATTCAACGGAGGATCCTGTCTGAGTAGGATTTACTGGCTATTCTATCACTACGCTGGACTAACACCCCTATTCTCCTCCTCCTATATATGGTATTTCCATGATTCGAACTATTGCGCAATGTTCTCATTCTTATGGCTCATTGTGTGACTCTTCTCTCCCTGCCCCATTATTTTTCCTTTTGTACCTTCTTCCTCCACATAACTCTCCAAACTCGTAATCTTCCTTTGGTGTACTGCCTTCTTACATCCTCATTCTGTTCCTTCCCTCTCTTAGATGATCCTCATGTCATCCTCCGGGTTCCCCTATGTGCACAAATCCATTTTAACTATAGGAATCCATTATCATCATGTGATTCTCTCATAACAACATTTTTATCCATGTATTCAATGATTTCAAGAACCTTCCACATGGACCATTGAAAAAATTTCTTTCTGCAACACTATATGATTGAATGCAATCTATGATAGATTTTGTAACATAACCCCCTAGTACACTATCCAACCAAAAATCAATTTCTCAAGTAGTCGGATTACTTACCAAATTCATCTATCTTACCAATTCAGGAGTCCAATTCTTCGGCACTAGAGCACTAAACCTTCCTATCTTCTCTACCAACCTCTCTAGCCACTCGGTCAGAATTTTTGGAAATTTGACAAAGAAAATTTCATGTAGATCTGAGGTTTCTTGTTCTCTTGTCATGAAAATTCCAGTCCGTGATCTCCTTCTTAGTCGGCCTCCAAAACATACCCTTAATTGCAATTTCCTGGTCCCGACAACATAACAATTTGTTGGCTATTTCTAGTTTGCGCATGGGTTGCAAGACCCAAGGTTTGGTTTATCTATGATCAACAAACCCTCAAGACACCATCCCTTTCAGCATCACCTGCTTGCATAGATGAATTTTCACCCAAGGTATCTATTGGGGCTACAAGAATGAGGCTTTTGTAGCAATAAGGGAAAGGGAGGCGAATACCTGAGTCATTGTTCCTTCTTTTAGCTTATGTATGTTCTCAATGATTACATAGATTATCACAGTCATTCATGAATATTGCAGCATAATCGAACCATAAAATAAATCTATTCTGCGAAGTATAACATCATTCATAAAAGAACATAGACAAGTAACGAACACAAGAAACAAGATTATCTCAAAAATCTCTCTTTATTCATCTTATCAACTTATTACATTCACGACTCTTGCATACTCTCAACCTCACTACTCAGTCTCTCACTGTTTCATACTCTCCACCTCTCTTTCTTACCCCACCTATTACATATTTATACCCAAAATATAGGGCTTAAATCCCTATTCTATCTATCCCCAAATAGCCCATTACAATGCATGGCATGGCCAATTTCAGTTAACTGGATGTTTGCTTTCTTCTACTTTTCTCTCTTTATGCAACTTTTCTGTTGTTTTTCTATTTCTGGAAAGGTGCACTGTCATCCTTCGCACTTTCTTCTCTCGCTTGCTTTCTTTATCCTTTTGTCTATGCGATGTCTTCGTCCTATAGACTTTCCTTCCTTCTGCGCCCTTTCTTTTTCACCCTTTATTTTGTGCACTTTCTTCTACCCACTTTCTTCTTTCTATGCCCTTACTTTATTCTTAGGTTTTTTCACCCATAATTTCATCCAAAATTGCCTGTCTAACATGTGTTTACATTTTTTCTTCTTACACCACTTTTAATTGGATTTCTTATCCTTTGATCATAATGCAACATCATCTAACTCCGTATGATTCTTCACCTTCTTCTATATTTTAAATTGGAAGATCTCATACAAATTCTCAAATGAAGGTAGAATTTCTCTAACAACAATACTACTAACAAACATATTGTAATCATTAGAGAATCCATTTAGGGTTATGGGAACCATCTCCTAATTTGATATTTTATATCCTGCATCATGCAATTGGTCTCTTATCTCTTTGACTCTGATAGTGTATGAAGAGACACTCTCTCTCTTTGTCATCTTGCATGCATTCAACTTGTTTCTAAACAAAATCCTTCTTGATATGTTTAAATATTCATATAAGGACTTTAACTTGTCCCATAAATCTTTAGCTGTCTTGCAACTCCTTACATGCACAAATAAAGATGATATCGATTTCACTAAAATGATCATACGAGCCTTGATATCCTTCTTATTCCACTTATCATTTTTAATTGGATCTTTTGGTTTTGTTCTGATCCATCAACTAGAGAATAAACACCTCTTTCAATGAGGATGAGTTCCATAAAACATTTTCACGAATAATAGTTTGAAGTGCATTAAAGCTTTTTAGAATCACTAAATTTAAAACTCTTCATGTCAAAGATTGGAAGACAATAATGCAAACTATCACATAAAACACTTGTAATTCGTTCACACATTTATCTTTTTCACAAATAAAAATAACTTAGGGTGAAACCAACCCACATGTCTTTTCTTTTGCATAAAAATAAACATATATGCAAATTTCCAAAGTCAACGGATGAAGTCATCTTACTTTTCTCATTCTGCACATCCAATTTCATAATATCATAAGATAATATAGAAAAAGTGTATTGTCCAACCTCAATTGCCTACTTATCTAAACACAAGAAGGCAATTTCTGTTGGAAAACAATACAATCACCATAACTAGCATACTAAGTTCTCCAGGGATTTGAGTGCTAATGATCAACAAGAAGCTGCAACATCGACAACTATTGTTTTCATACCAATCAACTAGTAGCCATAGAGAATCTATTGTAACAATCTGACTTTTTCTTCCCTTTCATTCAACATGTCCTTTTCATGTTGCTATGATGCACACCAACACAATGGATAGAAACAAAACTTTCCTTGGTCTTTATTAGAGGATGAAATTGTTTCACCATTGACATTTTGTACACTACAACACACGCAGTCACTCTACTCTCATGATTCTATTTATTTTTTTCTTTTTCTTTTTTTATTCAGAGGATTGAATTTGATCAACTCTTAAACCAAATACACTGCTATAACAAATTTACTACAAAAGAATTGAAAAAAAAACAAAAGAATGAAGCTCACATGAACACAATCATCACACACCAAGAATGAATTATACATTCCATTGAGCTCAAGATAAATTTATACATAAATATTGTTAACTAAACTATCCCATGGAAACATCAAGAGACCAACCACTCAACTCCACATTCTAATGTATGAAAACATCTCTCATATCCAACTAAGATTCCACAAACTCCATAATAAGAAAAGTGAATATCTAAGCAGATAATAAAAAATACTTATTAAACACAGCAATAACAAATCATTGAAAAATAGTAAATCCAACTAACATTAAACTCACATTTTATAACATAAATAACATAATAGTTAACACAAAGTAAAGTAAAATAAAAAAATAGAAGAAAACCTATAAACTCAATCTATATTTATTTTTTAAGAATCAATTACAACAACTTTTTTTTAACACCATAAAATATCTTCTCCTTTACACATATGTAAAGTATAATCCATGTTATACCATTATTACCATGTAAAATCTTTTTCCAAATTATAATGAAGGTGAAGTAAAAATGATGATGACCCATACACAGAGAAAAAACCCTAAATCATAACTCAAATTCCATCCGCATTTTGTCGGATTTTGCTTTTATTGATGTGTTAAAGCATATAGTCCTTTACATGTGCTAGTACCCCTTCATATTTCGTCGTTGTGCACAAATGAAAGGTTAAAAGTCCTTTTGTCCTCGGCCTACCAGGTGTACATCTTTTGATTTATTTGGATGGTGGTCAGTTATATACCATATTCATTTCACCCCACACATATAAATATAGGTCAAGGGAACTCACCAACAAAATATCCAACTTTATTAGGTTGTCAAAGCAGGGAAGCTCCTACACCAAGGCAAGTGGCTCACCTAGGGCCAAATTCAGCAGAATATTCCTCATCTAATGGGGGAACTCAATGCAATGGAGAGAATTTCTTCCTAAGGGGGGATGATTGATCCAAGTGAATATCGGTGTCCACCCACCTATTCCAACTGAATCACATACATATTTCATCTTGGCAGTTTCATTTTTTATTTTGGATGTTTTTTTCTAGCTTTTCGAGTCCTGAACTTCCGAGGTTGTTTTGAGGCCCTAAATAGTGTTTTCTGGGCCCACCACAAGCACACTATAAATTGAGTTATAGTGTGAATTCATAATATGTATTCCTCGAATAGACCTTTCCAACAGGCTATCGTGTGCCTAAAATGAAGATCGTATGCAAAATTTACGACCCCGGGAAGTTGATGTACCAACTTAACCCAATGGGGCCCACATGATGTCTAGGGTTTTGGTATTCATGTTTGATGTAAAAAGGATTTTGGAGCTTCATTGTAATCATCTTCTTGCAAATGAGTGAAATTCTCACATCTCTTCTCAGAGGTAAGCCGCCACCATTATAGCAAGCTTGTTTCAGTCTGCATTTTACAATTTCAGCATATTTCCCTATTGAATAGAAGCCATGCTTTACTATATCTTTGTTATTGTTCATTGTATATTTGTGTTAATAATATATATCTATATTCATTTCATTATTCTCATGAAATCTAGATCATGGTACTTGGTTCCCCAACCACATGGAAAGAAAATTGTGAAGTGTCGATGGGTCTACATGACCAAATTTACCTCTGAAGGTGTTGTTGAATGACATAAAGAACACCTCATTGTTGTTGGCCCTTGACCAAGTTTTGAGGAAACCTTGGTCAGAGTTTGCCCAATTTTGGACTTTGACACATTTCTCAAGGAAGGAGTGCCCAAGTGGAGCGGATATCGCGGATCTCACTAAATTTGCGGGCTATGTGGACCCAGTAAGGGGTCCTCTAGGGTTTTTGTAATGGGTTTATGGGATGTCGGCCCATGGGATTTTCCCATGTTTAGGCCTTATTGTAAGGATTTGTAAAAGTATAAATAAATAATATTGTATTGTAAAAGCAGGAGATAGCTAGCTAAGTGAAAGTAGTTTGAGTTGCTTTGTGCAAAGGCTTGTATGTGCAGGACTATGATTTTGTAGAGGATGAAATTGTTGTGATCTAGCTATGTGCATTTGACCTAGTTTTGGAAGGAGTATCTGGTGATCAGTGTGCAGATCTCCTGTTCAGTGCAAAGCTTGACTTTGTGGCTTAGTGCACAAGAGTGAATGAATGTAAGATTTAGATGAATAATAAAGAGGCGAAGCGGTTGGTGGACGTAGCCCCACACTTGGGTGAACCACATATATCTGGTGTCTTATGGTTTTCTTTGTGAAATGTTATCTCTTGTTATGTTTTGCTTAGTGCTTATATTAGAATGTGTAATGAATATGTATGTTTTTCTTAAATGCTTTGCTTAAGTTAAATGCTAGATCTGATTCACAGTGATAAGAGCTAAATGTTTGAAGTGCATAATATTTGTTGTTACTATGCTACATCTATCCTTGGGTATGTTCTGCAATGTTAATAAGGTCAATGAAATAATGTATGTCACTTCCTAAGCGTTAAGAGAATACCCTATGAAGTGTTACTATCATAGATCTGTGTGTTAAGGTCCTAACCCACACATAGGTAGATCAATGTATTCAGATGTAATAAAGGTCAATATTAATAAGTCCTTTCAATAAAATAGAATAAGGCGGATGTAAGAAGACCTAATAGAAGCTTCCGCTTCTAGAAGGATCTTCCTCTAGATGCTTCTCTTAATAGACATATTTAGTATAAATAAGGGTTAAGGGTATGAAAACCCTAGCTTGGATATTATTGTAACAGAGCGCTGCTCGATTGGAGATTGCCCCCTCGAAGAGGCCTGTGAACATTGCTTTCTGAATCAAAGTGTTATTTCTATTGCTATTCTTATATAATTTCTGTGTTATTGTGAAGATTATGCTAGATATTTTACTATTATTCTGCCATTTCTAGCATTTTATTTCTGTTCTGCATATTTTATATATCTAGTATCTTGCAAGTGGTATCGGAGCGCTTTCCTTGGAAGAAATTGTGGGTTTTTTTTCAGGGTAGAGACGTATTCCGGCATCTTTAAGCCACAGAGATCTGTCATTACGCGCATAAACCTGCGATTGAGGGATTCATACATGCAGAAAATACAAGTGGTTCTTAAGCGCACATCTGTTGGCCACCCTTGTAACCCCTATTGGTACCCCTTTGAGTGGTAGTGCATCAGACAACACCTGTGTACGGATTAGCCTATATTTCTTGAAGCCCACTTTAGATAAACCTATCAGTCGCCGGACTACTATAGTGTCACCGAGAACAGCACTCGGGAAGATACTCTCTAGTACCTGGGTAGTCGGGTAGTACAACTAAGGGTACGATCTATCCTCCTTAGTTAGTGCCCTGAGATATTGGGCCGATTACCACTGTTGGACCCCACACGTATATCAAAGAGCTATAGCACAGGGCAAACCCTTATCTGTAGAACCCTTGAATACCTAACCCTTGGGGAAAATAAACATAAACATAAACAAATTAAACCAGTGAGATCTATTGCCATGCATCTGTGTTTGGGTTTCCAAGTAAATACACATTTCTTTCTGGTTAAGAATTTGGGGATTTCAACACTACAACATTCTTTAGACCAAAGTATAACCCCGCAACTGTAAAAAAAAAAAAAAAATCTGGAAATTTTTTTACCATTATTTGAGACCTATTCCATTAGATTCATCTATTCTCCCTTATCACATTCATCCATATCATTTTTATGAAAAAATTTCTAACCCCGCCCACTCCCTTTTTAGTTCACCCATCCTCATGGCCCATACCTGTAGCCAAGAACTAGAGTCTCACTTCAACACCTTGCAATCTGGTTTCCTCGAGACCCAACAAAAAGTGCAACAACTCAGTGCTACTATTGCCTCTCGTGATGCATCCATCAATACCACCATAAATGCAGTTGTGCAGTCCGTAATGGCGAAATTCAAACATGAACTAACCACCCAGCTTGAATCTGTCTTTGCATCACTCTGCACCAAACTTAAGATCCCTACCGATGACTCTTTTCCTAATGCACATACAAAGACTGAAGGTGAAACTTCTTCCCATTCCTTTCAGCCCCATCAGTTTCAATAGGACATACACCTTCCGCGGGTGGATGTAACCAAATTTGATGGCTCGGACCACACTGGTTGGGTCACCCAAATGGAACATTATTTCTCTCTCTACAACATTACAGATGACTTGGCCAAACTCCGGTATGGTGTTCTCCATCTAGAATGATGGCAATGGTGGCAATGGAGAAAAACTTCCCGTCAAGGGTATATTGCTTGGACCCAATTTGTCACTGAGCTTTATGAACACTTTGACACTGACACCAACCATTTGGGCCGTTTGACAAAATTGAAGCAATCAGGCACAGTAGAAGACTTCATAGCTGCATTTGAGCGCCTGGCTTTTCGAACAGAGGGCATGACTGATGCTTTCTTTCAAGAGTGTTTTATCAGTGGCCTCAAGGAGGAGATTTGGGCCCATGTCCTCATGGCTCGACCTACGACTTGGGTGGAGGCTACTAAAAAATATAAAGAAGCACAACAAATTGTTTCCTCTAAAAAACGTAAGCCTTCCTTTATCCCTCGCCCTAAACCAGTAAACCCCACTACTCCCTCCGCCCCATTAAAGATCCAAAAATTGACAAAGGATGAAATGGCTAAATGCCAACTCAAAGGCCTCTATTATAATTGTGATGACAAATATTTCCCAGGCCACAAATGTAAGGAACAAAATCTTTTTATAGCCATCTTTAAGGATATTCTGGAAGAGGATGTTGACACTCCCCTTGTGCCCGAGTCACCAGAAATTACTGACATAAACCCTCCCTCCGACCCCGCCAAAGTGGAACCGATCATTTCCCTCAATGCTCTCACCGGCTTCTCTGCCCCCCAAACCCTTAAGTTAATTGGTTACATCAAGCACTGTAAGGTCATCATTCTGGTTGATAGTGGTAGCACCCATAATTTTATTCATCGCCGCATTGCCCAAGAAACCCATTGCTACATCCATGTTGTCAACAATTTCCAAATCATGATTGCCAATGGTGGTTCTATGAAATGTGGCAGGTGCTGTGAAAATGTGTGTCTCCAAATCGGTGATTAGCACCTAAAATCCCATATGTTTGCTATTGACATGGGTGGTTGCGACATTGTGTTGGGTGTAGACTGGCTAAGGACTTTGGGTCCCATTCTCATGGATTTTTTCAGAACTTAACGATGCAATTCGACCAAGGCGACCACCAATATAAATTCCAAGGCATCACTGTTGGTTCACCTGAGGTCATCAGTTCTCATCGCATGGAAAAGCTGCTCAAAAAAGGTCATTCTGGTGTCATTGGCCAATTCCATGCCATACAAGCCACAGAGACACCCCCAGTGCCCCAAGACCTCCAAGCCCTCCTTTCTAAACGTCAAATAGTATTTTCCACTCCCCAAGGACTCCCTCCTTCCCGCGGTGTTCATGATCATTCCATTCCCCTTGTCCCAGGAAGCCTTCCCCCCAATATACGTCCATATCGCCACCCCTTTGCACAAAAAAATGAAATTGAAAAAATGGTCCAGGAACTCCTTATTGCCAGCGTCATCCGTCCTAGTACGAGCCCTTACTCCTCTCCAGTCATCATGGTACTGAATAAAGAAGGTTCTTGGAGAATGTTTCCTGACTTCCGTGCTCTCAACAAACTGACCATCAAAGACAAATTTCCCATTCCTATCATTGATGACCTCCTAGATGAATTGAGTGGCGCCCAATTCTTTACCAAACTTGATCTTTGCTCGGGCTATCACCAGATACGTATGAAAGAGGTCGACATTCCCAAGACTACCTTTCACACTCATGACGGCCACTATGAGTTTTTATTCATGCCCTTTGGTTTGTGTAATGCCCCCTCCACCTTCCAGAGCCTCATGAACCATGTCTTCCGCTCTTTTCTTCGTCATTTTGTCTTAGTTTTCTTTGATGATATCCTCATCTATAGAAAAACCTGGACAAACCATCTTACTCATGTGGATCAAGTTCTCCGCCTACTCTCTCAGCACCAACTTCTCCTGAAACAGTACAAATGTGCTTTTGGTGCCTCAGAAGTAGAATACTTGGGTCATCTAGCGGGAAAGGATGGTGTTAGGGTGGACCTGAAAAAGATTGAAGCTATGCAAGACTGGCCTCACCCAAAGACTCTCAAAAGCTTGCGTGGATTTTTGGGCCTCATATGGTATTATCGCAAGTTCGTTAAGAACTACGGAAAGATTGCAGCACCTCTCACGGCTCTCCTCAAAAACAACTCTTTCACTTGGACTCCAGCAGCTACTCAAGCTTTTCAAACCTTGAAGACGACCATGTGCACCACTTCGGTTTTGGCCCCTCCCGCCTTCACAAAGACCTTTTTGTTGGAATGTGACGCCTTAGGGAAAGGAATCAGTGTTGTCCCTATGCTCACTAGCAAGAAACTGTCTGAAAGGAATCTGGGCAAACCCATTTATGAAAAAGAAATTTTGGTGATTCTGCATGCCCTTGAGTTTTGGCGTCCTTATCTCTTGGGGCAACGCTTCCAAATTAAGACTGACCATCAAAGCCTCAAGTACTTTTTGGAACAATGCATTTCCTCCTAGGAACAACAAAAATGGGTGACTAAGCTCTTTGGATATGATTATGAGATCATTTACAAAAAGGGCAAAGACAATGTCGTGGTGGATACACTGTCCCGGAAATATGAAGACGGAGGATCCCTTTTTTCTCTTTCCTTCATTGTACCCGATTGGCTCCAAGCTGTGCACCAGGAATGGCTTCAAGATCCCAAAAGTTCGCATTTGATCCAACAACTGTAGAACAAGGCTCTAGCTCCCCTAGGGTACTCCTGGCTCCAGGATGATCTTTGATACAAAGGCCGCTTGTATTTAAGTAAAAAATCCAAGCTCAAATACATGGTGCTTTCTGAGCTTCATGCTACACCCACAGCGGGGCACTCAGGGTTCACCAAAACATATGACCGAGTCAAACGTTCTTTTTTCTAGGATGGTATGAAACATGATATACGTAAGTTTGTCGTTGAATGTGAGGTGTGTCAACACAACAAGGGAGAAATAGTCAACTCTCCAGGCACCCTTCAACCGCTTCCGATTCCCCCTGCTATTTGGAAGGATATCTCTATGGACTTTATTACAGGCTTACCCAAATCGGGGAATAAATCAGTCATAATGGTGGTGGTGGATCGCCTTTCCAAGTATGCTCATTTTTGCGCTCTTCACCACCCATTTAATGCATCCAAGGTGGCTCAAATTTTCATGGACCAAGTCTTCAAGATTCATGGCATGCCGCACTCTATTGTTTCTGATCGAGACCCAACTTTCACAAGCAATTTTTGGCAAGAACTATTTAAGCTACAAGGCACACAATTGCATCTCTGCTTAGCTTATCATCCCCAGATGGATGGTCAAATGGAAGTTGTCAAAAAGTGTTTGGAAACATATCTGAGGTGCTTTGCCTTTGAAAAACAACACTAGTGGGCTCAATGGTTACCCCTCGCCGAATGGTGGTACAACACTACATACCATACAACCACTTGCATGACTCCTTTTGAAGTGGTATATGGATAGAAGCCACCTTCAGTTCTCTCATACTTACCGGGTACCTCGAAGGTCGAAGCGGTTGACCAAACACTTACAGTCCGAGAGGATATCCTCCATACCCTTAATGAGAACTTGGTCATGGAACATAATAGAATGAAGTAGCAAGCAGATCAAGGTCACTCTGAATGTCAATTTGCAGAAGGGGATCAGGTGTTTCTGAGACTGCAACCATATAAGCAAATTTCCCTCAACGCTGAGCATTGTTAGAAGCTAGAACCCAAATTTTATGGCCCTTACACAGTTCTCAAGCTTGTGGGACAAGTCTCATATCAGTTAGCTCTACTCGGTCAGTCAAAGCTACATCCTATTTTTCATGTTTCATGCTTGAAGAAGGTGATTGGAACCAGGTGCCAAATTCAAACCAACCTTCAAGAGTTAGCTCAAGAAGGATCCATTTGGATACAGCCAGAAGCAGGTTTGGACCAACGTGAGCGTCGCCTGCATCAGAGAACCATCAAGGAAGTGCTAGTACAGTGGAAAGATATGACTCCAGCAGATGCCACTTGGGAACCAGCTACCATTCTGCAGCAGTTTCCACATCTCAAGCCTTGAGGACAAGGCTATTTTTA
>ML790046.1:353471-375994 GCA_009831015.1 Picea engelmannii | reverse complement strand
ACGACGCTTCATTGCAAACTATGCCGAAATCACCAAGGGCTTTATGCGTTTACTAAAGAAAGACATTTCTTTTTTCTGGGATGAAGCCACTCAATGCTCTTTCGACGCATTAAAACATGCCCTCACAACCACACCTCTGCTACGACCACCTAACTATAACAAGGATTTCTTATTATATCTGGCTGCCGCAGAGTCAACCATTGGCATGGTTTTATTTTAGGAAGACGATTCGTTCTTATAATACATGATCTATTACCTGAGCCGAGGCCTTGTAGGACCGGAACTCAATTATTCTCATATCGAAAAACTTGCGTTGGCGGCAGTTCATGTTGTTCAACGGTTTCATCACTATGTTCTGTTTCGCAAGACCACCATCATTGCTATCGTGAATCCATTCCAGTACATGTTGACACGACGATTTATAGGCGGAAAAATCAGTAGATGGATAGTCATCCTCCAAGAGTTTGACTTAGACTTCATTTTCGCAAAGTCCAAGAAGTCGTTGGTCTTCGCAGAGCCTATTTTGGAACTTCTGGTTGAGTCAGGTGACGTTGTGCCTGAGGAATCGCCTATCTGGGGAGATATGTTTTTGATTGCATCTTCAGATCCTTGGTACGGAGATATACTTATCTATCTCTAGACTTTGAAATGCCCCACCTCTGCTTCTCGTGACGAGCATCGGCGGATACGCCATTAGGCTAAGAATTATCTCATACTCGATGATATGTTGTATCAGAGAGGTGTAGACTGCATCTTACATCGATGTCTCACTCACGAGGAGGCCATCATCGTGCTCAACGATTTCCATATTGGAGCTTGTGGTGGTCATTTATCTGGGTTGGCAACAACCCAAAAGATTCTACGAGTAGGTTACTTCTGGCCGACACTTATCAAAGATTGTATTGAATCGGTCAAGAAGTGCCATCCATGCCAAATCTTCTCTCAGAAGATGAGGGCACATCCTGATCCTCTGTTTCCTGTCATCACAGTTGGTCCCTTCACTAAGTGAGGGATTGATTACACTACATGCAACCCCCCATCAGCAAGGGGGCACCACTATATCATTGTAGTTGTCGACTACTTCACTAAGTGGGTCGAAGCTATGTCAATGTTTAAAGATGATGGAGAGACTGCAACTCTCTTCTTATTAAACCAGATCATAGCAAGGTTCAGCATCCCAAGAGAGATTGTCACTAACCATGGCAGTCACTTTCAGAACCAAATGATGAACGAATTAACATCAAAGCTTGGGTTACGGCAGGAGAATTCATCACCTTACTACCCCCGATCCAATGGGCAGGTGGAAGCTGTAAACAAAACTCTTAAGACTATTCTACAGTGAACTATCAACTCAGCCAAGTCAAATTGGCATTTGATGTTATACTCGACATTATGGTCTTACTGAACATCTGTTAAGACTGCAATCGGTTTCTCACCTTTTCAACTCGTTTACAGGTTGGAGGCAGTCTTGCCCATCGAATGTCAAATCCCATCTCTAAAATTGGCAGTACAGTTACTGCTAGACACTTCTCTGCTTGAAGAACGGTTAGCACACCTTGAGCAGCTCGATGACCAGCGTCATGATGCGGCCCTAGCCAATGAGGCTCACAAACATAAGGTCAAGTGTCAATATGATAGGTCCGTTCGCTCTCGGATTTTCTCTGAGGGCAATCTTGTCCTAGTCTATGACCAAGATAAGGACCCCCTGGGGGTAGGAAAGTTTAAACCCATGTGGTTCAGACCCTTCATTATAAAAGAGGTATTAAAAAAGGTCGCTTATCGTTTGGTTGATTTTGAAGGAAATGCTTTGGCGGATCCTAGAAATGGGCTCTACCTCAAGAAGTATTACTCATAGACAGGTCACTATGGGTAACTTTCTGTAACATATGTATAATCTTTGTACTATTGCTTTTAAAGCTTCTTTTAAGTGTTATGGATGTGTCATTGATGTTATCTTTCGTCAATATGGCATATGTCAAGTGATTCCGAGGTGTTCGTTGGGTATGCAGACGGTGCTAGTCGACACACGTGGAGGCTTGCCTCCACAGCTTGGGTAATCTTTACACCTCAGGGCTAGTTGTTATCTTCCAGAGGTATATGATTAGGTGACACCACAAATAATGTTGCCAAGTATAGTGCAGTTATTGAGTTTCTTCGTGACGCCTTGTCATTGGGTATCTCTCATCTCCGGGTCTATCTCGATGCTCAACTAGTTGTGTTGCAGCTAAACAGAGTATACCAGGTTCATGATCCAACTTTACACCGACAATTCCTTAGGGTACGTCTCTTAGAACGAAACCTTGATTATATTACATATTTTCATGTTCCTAGGAGATTAAACCAAATTACAGATACTCTAGCTAATCAAATTTTAGATTAGCATCTTGCACACATATGAAAGAACATTGACATAAACAGGTAAATACATTTTTTGCACACAGAATCCATAAGACACAAAAGATAAAAACCATATATAACATCATAAAATAACCAGAGTACATAGATGGACGCAAGCACCTAAAAAATGGGAATAGAAACGAGTCACCGGGTGTATGCCCTCAAAAAATATATACAAGTAGGTGCTCGTGGCACATAAAAAGTTTAAGTAGGTTCAGGGCCTATGGGCTCTGTTATAATCATCCATAGCATGGGATAAACGCCTAAACAATCGGACCCATGTCCGAGGTTCCCCCACTACACGAAGTTGCATGGATGGTGCTAGGTCCTCTATCTCTGCCATCGGGACTATGCGAGTGAGCGCAGTGAAGTTCTGCTCAACTTGTCTAAGGACCCTCTCGGCCTCTCTAGCTGGGAGGTTCCCTGCTATTGCTGCTCCCCCAGCGGCGACAGCTGCGGCTTTTGGCCGTGGAAGACACTTGTTCCGTGCATAATCGACAAGCTGCATGGGTCCTACATTTGCATACAACAAACGTTTATCCGTCAAATACTCTGGCATACAAAAAAAAATGATATATATAAAAAAAATGGCAAAAAAATTACATATGCAAACAAAAAAACTACAAAGGTGGAGACTTGCCCATATCCCCTCGCTCCTCACCAGGAGGCATGGGTATCTCAAGATCTCTAGAAAAATCTATCCCTGTATATGGGTAGTCCTCAATAACAGGGATTTTTCGTGACAGCCATGCAAAGAAATCATCGTCGAAGGACTCAATGATCCTTCCACCACCCTATCGCAGTAGTAATACTGCCCATCTACACATTACAGGGAATGAGGCCTGATGTCCTCATACTACAAGCTGAGGACTAAAACTCGAAACTCTCTCAAAAAAGAATGAACACAAGATGATCCCAAACCCGAAGTTCCTCTATGTCCGATGTCGGCAATCTATCAATTGCCTCTTCATGCACTCGAGCAGTGTGGTACTCCAGTCAAAAATCTGTGCATTCAAGCACTGGATGGCACAGTTCATCTGTGTGCGAGACGCCTGATGCAAGGCTGTTGAGCTGGTAATCCGCCCAATCAGTAACAATATAGTCTGCAACGCTAAGCTAGTAATCTTACTAATAGGTACCTGGGAGCCCACACGGTCAGTCCCAGCCTCACAATGCTCGACTATCAGTTCCGAGATCTTGCTTGGTCCCACAGGAAACGTCCAGAAGTTGATTGGTTCTCGTCTCCTTGAGAGGCCAGTCAGAAAGTAGATATCCTTGGTGGTGGGCACTAGTGATAGCCCCTCTAGCATAAAATCCTCTGCATCAGGGTGCCAGTAGTCATTCAAGGCATTCAGTAGTCTTGGTTGTGCGCGCATAAATGGACATAGAAAGAATTTTAGTAACCCACATTGCATTAACATGGCCACGACATTCGGATCTACTGCAACCAACTCACTGATTGCCTCATGCTCCCTTTCCCTCCACTGGACATACATCCTGCCAACACAACAAGGTGAAGGAGGGTCAGTACTTGCTTTTGGTTTGCTTTTCACTACAAAAGGGGGGGGTACACACAGGCTGTAGAGGCGACAGTCGCATGTACACGCGGGCAGACTTTACTCTACCCGAATGTACATGCGGCTTGTCTAGAGACAACCCGCGTGTACCTAGGGCCGACCTTTTTAAGGTCGATTCCCACCCAAAAAACAAAATAAAAACTGAAATTGAAGTATTGAATAGCTAGATAAGGGAGTTTGTCCTTACTTGGTCCAAGAAGAAGTTTGTTTCGTCCACCGTAGCTCCCGGAATCACTGTTTTTGGCAAAGCGGGTCTTTTGTCTCCAAAGTCAATTTCCAAATCAGCAATGGCGATAATGAGCTGCCAGCTTCTATTTATAGACTTTTTGGCCTCTTTTTGTCACTTTTTTGGCCTCCCTTATCAGTTTCTTTATACCAAAAACCATTTAGAGTGATTCAGGAGTTATATGGGAGGGATTTGATCAGGTATTGGGACATTTTTTTTGAGTTTTGAGAAAATATTGACGATCCATAAAAAAATTCAAAAATCAACTTGAGCATATAGGTTAGGTTACCGCCCCGACTTTTGCGCCTTGTTGTATTTTTCCTCTGCTATAGGATTGATCCCATCAGGTTGTGACACGGAACCATCGTATTTGTTTTAGAAGTGTCACAGCTTGGTGGTAGAGCTTACCAGAACATGGATGCCCTAGGTAGGTCCTGGTTGCATTATGATGTCCATGTCGTTTCTAAAAACATTGTAGGATCGGGAGTCCGTATAGTCTTTCCTGAATATGAGTTTGAGCCTCATTTGCATGATTATTTTTCTCTCTTTGTCTCACCCTCAGGACTCCCAAAAATGAGGCTCAAAATCATTAAGCCCTTTTCAGACCCTCTAAAAATGAAAAGATTGTCGAGCGATCTTGTGGCCTTTCACGCTCGTTAAACTGAAATTTGAAGTCATGTATGTTCGGTGGTAGTTTACCCTTTTTTCAGTCCGAACGGTCAACTGTACGAACAAAGGTATACTCTATCGAATTCCCATTCTTTAGAAGAGTACTCTCAGGTATAATTTTATTCCTTTTTCGGGCCTGAGGGACTAAATTTACGAAAAAGAAACCCCCACAGAGTCCATAGTTAAGCTCTTTTCAGACTCCCTAAAATTGAAAAGATCACCGAGTGACCTTATTCTTTCACACTCGTTAAATTGGTCCAGAAGAATATCCCTGACGAAGTTCATAGTTAAGCTTTTTTCAGACTCCTTAAAAGTGAAAAAATGGCTGAGTGATCTTGTCCTTGTCACACTCGTGAAAATGGTTTTGAATTGACGTCTAATCGGTGCTAGTTTACCCCTTTTTCGAACCGACTAGACTATTGTCGAAAAATGTACCCTAGTGGAGTCTCCTTTTATGCTTTTTCAGACTCTCTAAATATGAAAAACCACCGAGCTTACCTTCTCTAGGCTCGTTAAACTTACATCGAAGGACGTTACCATTGTGTGTTCTATCAATCGCATTTGCATACCTTATCCACCAGCCTTGTGACAGTTTGTTTCTGTGTCTTAACACCTTTGGCCACCGGAGGATTTTTCCCGAGTATCATTTCACTAGAACATTAGTCTTGTCCTTGTGCCTTGAGCTTGTATGTTTGCAGTACTTGTTCCTCCATTGTAACGTAATATTCCTTCATTCTTTTTCCAAAATTATCGAAAAGAACAAAAAAAATCAAATATACCCCAAAAATAGGATGGGAAAAGTATTTTCTTTATTAACAGCATAATGAGTCGCCCTTGGATAAAGCACATATGTTCATTTGATCATCATACTATGGGATGTAGTACGACCTTAGGAAACTTTTCTCGCTATACAGAGTTGTGTCCTCCACCGTTTGGTTATTCTTCCAAACATATGGAGATTTTGTGTTGCCTCCTGCTTCGTAGACTTATGATTAACATATATGCTGCCTGAGTCTTATCACTTGTCGTGCTATTGTCCAAGGGAAGTTTGTCACTAAGCCTAAGTCAGCCCCTCTGCAATATGTCTCTTGTCTGCATACCCGACCATCCTAAATGTCCAATCAAGTCCTTGTTCAAAATCACTAAAGCCTTCAGTTCGATCATCAAGATGATCAAGTCCATGATCGACGAGCCGTCAAATACCTCTGGGTAGTGCAGTCATACACTCATATTACACTTCTACCCAAGTTTTGGAATATTTTGAAGTTGTTTCTCGAGCTCTGAAGTCCAACCATCAGGCCGAATCAGCTTCTGGAAGATGGATACTCTATATGTATATATTTTTGATTTTGAGATGTAGCTCTGTTGTGTATTATTCGCGGATACTCTTTATAGTTATTTGACATGGATCTACAGTGTATTTGATTGGTAGCCATGGTTCTATTTTATCCCGAGCATGGGTATGCTCGCCTCGGTGAGACATTTGTTATTTTGCAGACAACACCTCCTGGTTCCTGATCCTTGGGCTCACTCGTTCGGCACATCAGTAAAGATTGGTAATGTATTTCGACCATTAGATGCTCTTCTAACCTCACACATTAGGGGGCATCTGTTATAACCCTAAATTACACCACATATGCTTACCTGGCATCAGGCCAACTCATATCCCTTCTTTGCCAAAACTTTGTTGAACAACTCTTTGAAAATCCTCTTGTGTAAAGGCCCACGCGCCCTAACCCATTACTACACGCGTGTACATGCTGGCTGACTCACAATAGCCCGCGTGTACCTACCCAAGCACAAAAAAAGGAAAGTTACCGACATAACAAAAAGCCATGGGTCAGTTAACTGAAACTCCCGGCCATGCATGGCTGAGGGTTCATCCAAAACCCTAGCTCCTTCTAGCCTATAAAAGAAGGGGTAGGGGTACCATTTGAAGGAGGAAAAAATATAGTGAAGAAACTCTGCCCATTTATGTAATCCATTGTCCCAACCCTTTAGCCTTTCCTCATGCCAAAGGAGATTTAACGCAAAGCAGTTGAAGGACAGAAGAAGAGGAGCCCAGGATCAGGTTCAAGGAGCAGTGATCGGTCTCATTTTTTGTAAGTTGATTCACTTTACGTAATAAAAAGAATGATTTTCTCGTCCCAATTCATGAGTTGTCTATGATTCGATTGGTTTATGTTTGATTTCTAACCCTTGAGTATAGAAGTAGCATGCATGCATAGTTGTTGTTTGTCTTGAGTGCAGGTCATCTTGGGAAGGAGCAGTGCAAACGAGTAATCAAGCACAACAGAGGATCTACATCGAACGTCGGTAATAAGGTAGGTGGTCCTTTTCCATGCATTTACTGAGAAAAAGGGGTTTAAATCTTGGGATGTAGGTAAAAAAGTAGTTTTCTATTCGGTCAAATCTGCATGCAAAGTAGGCCCTAATTTGCTAGTCCGTAGGGTGTTTTTCCCAACAACAGAGGAACATAAAGCAAGAAAATTAGCTATCAAATTTGAAAGAATGCAAGAAGGCTTGAGGAGCCTATATATTCAAGAAAGAAGTATGCCCACTCAGGAAGTGTTAAGAAAAGAGATATTAACTTTAGACCCTATAAGGGCACCTCAAAAGTGTGAAGCCACTACGCTAGGGGAAGATAAGAATAAAAATGGAAAGAGGATTCCAGAAATAGTTAGAGAGACTCAGATCACAGGAAATAAGGCAAGGAAGCTCAATAAAAATAAATCTAAGTTGGAAAAACTACAAGAAGCTATAGAGACCAGATGGAAGAATTCGCAGACTAGAACCTCACAGGAGGCAGGTTCATAGGATTTGAACCTTGCTAGAACAACAGGTCCGCGCAGAATGGGACTTCACCCTAGCAAAGTTATCTGACCATTGGAGGTGCCCCGACGGTTAGAATGACGCTCAAGAATGGTTAGAAAACACATTTATGGGCTGATGGACCACTTTTGGATGTTGAGACCACACCATAACCCTCTATAGTTTTATCTAGGGAAGGGTCTTGACCCTCAACAATTTTATCTAGGGAAGGCCTCAGACCGTTCCCTGGCACAGCGCATCAAGGAAGCTTACAAAGAAGTAGCGAAAGGAAAGTGAGGTTACAAGGTAGTCTCTATACAGGATGGTGCAGTGCGCCTTGCTTGCCAACTTCTAGTTGGAAAGATCATGAGGAAGAACCGCCCCACACAGGTCACCGAGTTCATGGTGGACCTCGCAGGAAAATGTGTGGAGGGCATGCAGATGAACTGGGCAAATTACCTCGTCAATGAGCTAGAGAAGGATTTCTGCGAAGCCTAGGATTTGGGATATGAATTCCACTATAGCTGGCTAATCATTTTGATCAAATTTGTCACTTGGAAAATGCCTGAAGGAGCCACCTTCCCAGAAATTGAACCCTCGGAGTCATTAGCTGCTCGGTTTTCCACCTTCTGGTACACCAACAACATGACGAAGCAGTAGAAGTCTAATGTTGTGTTTCATGCATACTATCAGCAGTTAAAGGTTACCATTGAATCATTCCCATGCATGACACCGTGTACCCTGCACCAATACAGACCAATAGCAAATTTCTGCGTTGATCCTCATTTTATCTACATCACCATGCATAGAGACGAGAACCGAGAACCAAGAAGAGTTACAATCATACTAAAAACTAATAGATGAAGATATGGAGAAGATTACAAAGGAGTGGTCGGAGAAATTTCTTGAACCTATCGCTAATGCAGAACTATCCAACACTGACACCATCAGAAGCCCCATAGTTACCTGAGTTGAGCATGTCGGACAGTCCAGTGGGACAACGAAGAAGAAAATGCTGGAGGAAGTCCAGGATATAGAGAGGAATGAGGAGGAAAATGCTTCTGAAGATAATGGGTCTAACTCACCAGGAGGAGGAGAAGATGAAGCAGAAGGACAGGGAGGAGGAGATGAGGGAGAAGAAGAGAAAGGAGGAGGCAAAGCTACCACCCCTCCACTTGAGGACCACCCCCCCCCGTTGGGACAATAACACCGCAAAAGAGGAAGGTTTCTTTGAAGAAACCTTCAACTAGGAAGAAGATGCATGCTAATAAGCCTCAGTTAGAGGCCATTCTCACTCAGGATGACATCAATCTGGTCCATAGAGCTATGGAGGACGCTTCCGAGGACATATTGTAGAGATATGGAGAGAAGCAGGAGGATCTATATGGAAGGATCGAAAAGGAATTGAAGGAAGTACAACAAGCTATTCGTTTGGTCCATGCAGTACCCATTGCGCCCTCCTCATCATAGACTGCATAATTAGGGGATGAACCAACCCAATTGAGAAGACTGGCAGATGCAACAGAAGCTCGGTTCCAGAGAGTCTAGGAAGAGAAGGAGAAGGCTAGAGAATCCTTGAAACAGGAGAAAGATGAAGTCCTAGCACAATTATGAGTAGCGCAGAACAATGTAGCAGCCCAGGAAAGCGAGAAAGAAGAGCTTCAGGTGAATCTCCAAGAGGAAAAATCCCATCTATAGAGAGAAAAGGATAAGTTGCTTGCAGAGCGAGCCATGGTCAAAGAAGCGATGAGTAAAGCATGTCACTCTGTGCCAGGCTTGGCATAGGAAGGGGTGAGTCAGTCGAATCTCAAATAGTGAAGCTCGCTAAGACCCTCCAGTAGCTTCAGGCTAGGATAATAGAATTGGAGTCCCAAACAGTACCAAGCACCCCGCGGGAGGTGTGTGACCAGAGGGAGGAGACCGCTAAGAAAACACTAGTGAGGATAAGAGCCCTCAACTTGGAATGCAAATAGTTGAGTGATAGAAGCGCACAGACATATGAACGGCTCGCTGAGGATCCATATATAAGGAAGCTGGAAGCGTAGTTATAGGAGTTGCAACAACATGAATTTTCCATGTAGTAGCAGATGAAGCTGCTTACTGCGGTAGAAATAATGAAGAGATACCAGGAGCAACGTGTCATAAAAAAACATATCACTACCCTCCAGGGTAGGGTAATGGAAGTGACACAGAAGCTACAACCTGTGCAGGATGAAGCCTGCAAGGTGCTCGAAGAAATTGATGGACAAGGCTCACAATTGGATCAAGTGGTTGCAACAGTAGAACAACATCTGGAAGGGCCTATTATAGAGCAGACAATCTAGGAGATCGCTGAGCAGGAGGCTCAGGTGAAGTAGCAAGTCGAGGCAGTTCAAGTTAAGCTCGAGGCCTTCAAAGAAGCATTGTCTGCACCTGAGTGACTCGAGACGAGTCACAGGTGAGTGTTGGGGGCATGTTGGGCCTCAACCAAGTTTTGAGGAAACCTTGGTCAGAGTTGGCCCACTTTTGGACTTTGACACATTGGTCGAGGAAGGATCACCCAGGCGAAGATGAGATCGAAAATCTCATTTATTTTGCGGGCTATGTGGACCCAGTAAGGGGTCCTCTAGGATTTTTTTAATGGTTTTATGGGATGTCGTCCCATGGGATTTTCCCATGTTTAGGCCTTATTGTAAGGATTTGTAAAAGTATAAATAAATAAGACTGTATTGTAAAAGCAAGAGCTAGCTAGCTAAGTGCAAGTGGTTCGAGTTTCTTTGTGCAAAGGCTTGTATGTGCAGGACTATGATTTTGTATAGGATTCAATTGATGTGATCTGGCTATGTGCATTTGAACAAGTTTTGGAAGGAGGATCTGGTGCTCAATGCACATATATCCTATCTGGTGTGAAGCTTGACTCTGTGGCTTAGTGCACATGAGCAAATGAATGTAAGATTCAAATGAATAATATAGAGGAAAATGTTGGATATATTGTCATTGATGTCAACAATCGATGTGATGAGCTGTTGTTAATGATGAATTACCATAGATGTGTTGTCATTGATGTCAATAGTATATCAGTCAGTAGAAGATGCCAAATAGTGTGCAGAGATTGATAGCACAAGCTCAGGAGGAGGAGAAAACAGGATGAGAGAACAATATGAAGACCAAAGCTCAGAAGGAAAATCACATTGCACAGTATATCAGGTAGAAGAAGAAATTCATGATTATTGTTGATCATGATAAGATCAACAATCCTATGATAAAATCTTAGGAGGGTTAGCAAACGTAGATATCAAAGATTAGGAGAACTAGAGACTGACTATATAAAGCTCAGGAGAGTTAGCGAATTAAGAAGCCTCAGTAGCTGTCTGATCAAGAGGTTGACCGCATTGATCATATAAAGAAACACGCATCGGTCATGTGAGTGACCATGGGCTTAAGGACCGTTGGAAGATTGTGACCGTTAGATCATGTTCAATTGGAAGGACAGGATAAGCTAGCAGAGTTGCATCACATACAGATTGAGCCGTCAATCCTAGATTCTAATCTGAACTGTTGGATCCAGAGAAGTCAAAGGGAGAGATGTAGGAACTCGCGATAAGATCTAAACCATTGGATCATGTTAAATTGGAAGGATAGGATAAAGCTACAAGAGCTGCATCGCAGAATAGATCTTGACCGTCAGATCATCCGATGTAAATCACAATTGTTAAATCCTCCAAAGAATATCTCAAGCGTTAGATTGTCCAAATCAAATATGGATTGTCTGAGACAAAGGAGACGTGGTGAGTGATTGGAATTTTGTTGACTCGTAGATCTAAAGAAGTCAAAGGCAGAGTTGCATGAACTCGTGAGGTGCGAGGTCATGACATGATCACAGCCATCGATCAGAGGGAGAGATCTCGACTGTTGATCTAGAGAAAATAGGATAAGCAAGGTAAAGAGGTTGTGAGTTTGAATATTTGAATACCAGTCAGCCGTTGGATCAAGCCTGAGTTCTTGTCAAACCATTGGATCCGAAGGAAGGTGCATGAGACAAGCTTCGAAATGATTGGGACCATCCATTGTCAAGGAGGGTATGTGGCGAAAGGGTCAACATTTCACTGACTTGGAGAGTGAAGAAGTCCTGATAAGATCTGGACCATTGGATTAAAGAGGAATGTGGACCATTTATCTAGAGTATTTCGGATATCGGAAGTTGGAAGAGTCAGTGGTGGCTCATGTTCAAACACCTGACATGCGAAGTCGCTATTTGATCACAGTTGTCAATCAAAGGGAGAATGAAGATCGTTGATTCGAGAAGGACATGTGGCATACCACATCATCATACTACATTAGAAAGGACATGTGTCAAGTTGATTCATCATTTTAGGTACGTACAAATCATGAATCAGAGGGACACATGGCAACTACTCGACTCGTGACACATCATCAAGTGACGTAAGCAGTCCAGAGATCCAGAGTAAATGGTGGTCATCTATCTCAATGAATGATTAAGTCTTGGCCGTTGGATTTAGCAGTAAAAGGATGAGTGTAAGGTTAAAGCTGACCTTTGATCTGTCTCCACAAAATATAAGTGTGAATCATCTGATTGTATCGACGATATCGTAATTAGAAGTTTTGTAATGTTGCAAGTCATGAAGATCCGAAGGTCGAAGTGCCAAGATCTCGCCAGCCTTCCATCTCATATGAAGATCGAATCATGACCGCTGATTTGGTAAAGTGCTCAAGCACTCATTTAGGATTAGCATTTGGTCACCGCCGATGGTGATATGCTATAAGTGTTTTATTATATCTCGTTATAGTTGGTTAGCCCGTGGTTCTGTAACACACAGTCATATGTGATGGTTTGAAGGAAGCGCCTTCACGTAATCTAGTCTCTGTGAATATAATAGAGATTAGAGATAGAGTATAAAGGACTAAATTGATCCATCATTGTGATCAATTTATGACAAAAATGAATCGATACAAAGTCATTATTAAAAGAGAGTTAAATCATGAAAAACATGAATAATGAATAAAAAGGAAAAATGATATTAATTAAAGTTTAGATTATCATTTGAAATGAAAAGGTACAATGGTTCAAATAATGCCAGTTTGAAGAATATATAAGTGAGAAAAAGTGGTGAGAAGACAGTGTCTCTAAGGTTCATATTAGAAGATAAAAAATAGGAGCAGAGTCCAAGATGAAGAAATGTTCATTCTAAGATGCATGTCAATGTCTTATTGAAAATAAAGAAGACAGAGCAACAATTATGCAATCCAGTACTTGATACAGAAGACCATACAAGCAAAGGTTGCAATAGACAAGTAGAAGTTACAACAAATGGCTGCATGAGTCAAATTCGATGACGAGCAAAAGAGATTGAATTGCATTATAAACTAAGGGTGGTTGGGTGGTGCAAGGGTAGATTGGAGCCTATAGGGGATTGTGTGCTTCCTTGTTAGTTGTAGTTGACTAAATAGGGGGTTGTATCCTCCTACCAGTTGGTGTTGGTGAACAGGGGAGTTGGTGCTTCATTGTCAGTTGTAGTTGACTAAATAGGGTGTTGTAGCCTCCTACCAGTTGGTGCTGGTGAACAGGGGAGTTGGTGCTTCCTTGTCAGTTGTAGCTGACTAAATAGGGGGTTGTAACCTCCTACCAGTTGGTGCTGGTGAACAAAGGGAGTTGGTGCTTCCTTGTCAGCTGTAGCTAACTAAATTGGGGGTCATAGCCTCCTACCAATTAGTTCTGGTAAACAAGGGTGTGGGTGCATCCTGATCAGTTGGTGCTGATCGAAAAGGAAGAATATCTTCCTTCTATGTAACTTGTAAGAAAAGGAATTTTGCAGTTAACAGTAAAGTGTTGGTGGTTTTCCCTGTTGGGTTCCACGATAAAATCTTGTGTTCATAAGGGTTTGTTGTTCATCATATATTGATTAATTGAATAATTAATATGTGTGCTTAATATGGATGAAGTTAAAAAGAAAAAGCAGGCAACACTGATTCACTCCCCCCTCTCATTATTGATGGATATTCCAACAATTGGTATCAGAGTGAGGTTCCTTTAAAGAAACATTCTAACAAACTGAAAGGAATATCAAATTAAGCACACATGGATGGACAAAAGATTTACACTGAGAATGGAACTCCAATACCTGGAAAAGTAGAATACATATTTTGGAGTACAATAATGGAAAGTCATCTGAAGGCATTGGGACATGATGTATGGAATTCAGTAATCACTGATTACTTCCCACCAAGCAGAGTAAGGACTCCAGCTCAAAAGAAATCCAAGAAAAGTAACTCAATGGCATTGAATACAATCCTTGATGGATTACCTGATGATGTCAAAGAAAATATAGGTGAATGTAACTCTGCAAAGGAACTTTGGGACAAAATAAAATACCTCTACTCAGATGAGAAGTCAAATGAAGCATTTCAATCAGAACAAATTTCAGTCTACAACAATTCTAGTGATGAAGATTCTTTTGAAGAATACTCAGAAATTGAAGCAGAAGTCAATCTGGAAGCTGAGTTTGAAAGTGCTTTGGATGAACTGAGAAAATATAAACAAAGGTGTAAACAACTAAAGGATCAAATTAAGATTGTTGAGAAATTCAAGAAAGGGACGGAAGCCCTTGATAAAGTTCTCAGTCTACAAATATCTCCCTCGAACAAATTTGTCTTTGGATATGACCACACACACATAATTAAAGGATCAAGTCCTATTACTCAGATTGATGTTGAAGATGACATGTCTAGTGATTATAGCTCCAAAGAATCTGCTCATCCTCCCAAGAAGATGTATCAAATCAAAAGAAAAGACTCAACCATCAATAAAGGTAAAGACTCTCCACAATCTTCCGATAGCAATAATGTTGATATTGAATTCTCCCCTGCAAGTAAAGAAGAAGACTCAGATACAATAACAAAATGTTCTGTTACCATTTATCCCATGGAAGAAGAAGAAGAAGAACTAGCAAAGGCCAAACAAAAGGTTGATTGGAGTCTATCTGAATACCTCTATCACCATAATGAATCAGACTATAGCTATCTTCATGACTACACTTAAGAATTTCTTGAAAAGAGTCAAAAGCATATCTTGGAAATAAACAAAATGCTCAAGGATAGTGAAAAGATAATATATGAGCAGGACAATCAGTTAGAAGAGAAAGAAGAGGAGATCGAGAAGCTGAAGAAAGAAATTAGTCAAGTAAAAGAAAAGGATAAGGAAGATGATGAGCTTAGAAATTAGAAGCATATCCTGGAAATAAAAGAAAATTTCAAAGACAATAAAGAAATCATATCTGAGCAAAAGATTCAGTTAGAAAACAAAGAAGAAGAGATCAAAAAATTGAAAACAGAAGTTGTTGATCTAACAAAAGGAAAGGAAGAGAAATTCAAGAGATTGAAAAATGAAATCAGTCAAGAAAAAGAAGAAAAGAAGAAAGATGTTGTCTCAATAAAAAACCTTGTAGATCTAAAAGAACCAAGGGAAAGCTATGTCAATCTTAAAATCCAACTTGAAGAAGCCAAAAGGAGAGAGGAGGTAGTAAGGAACTAGTTGGACAAAAAGGAAGAATCATGTCAGAAGCTGGAAGAAAAAGTTGTGAATCTTAGAAAGAAGGTTGAGAAGTCAAACACCCAAGTCAAGTTCTTGAGTAACTCTATGATCTTAGATGAGATATTTCATAGTTGGAGATCACCATATGACAAAACCGGTCTAGTCTACAACAAGGAAGAAATTATTAATCCCAAGAAACCTGATGCAAGTCCTTCATTTGTAAAGAGTGAAGACAGGTCTGATGCAAGTTTTTCATTTATAAAAATGGAAAGCATGTATGATGCAGGTCCTTCATGTTCAAAGAATGAAAGAAACATTACAACATTTAGAAGATCAGATCAAGGAAGACATCTTGAAGCTACTCATACACCTCAAAGCAAGTTTAGAAGAAATACATCATCATGGATGAATCAAAGGAAGTATGAGAGTGTTTTTAATGGATATTGTTTTTCTTGTAATAAGTATGGTCATAAATCCTTGGATTGTAGGCATCATGGAAGAAAACAAATTGGTAGGTTCAACAACAATATAAGATGTTGGAACTGCAATCTTGTTGGACATATTGCTACATAGTGTTACACTATGAGATGCTATAGTTGTGGTGGATATGGTCACAAAGCCCATGACTGTTGGAATTCAAGAAGATAGTCAATAAGAAATGCTTCACACAATATGACAACAAGAGTAAATAAGAAGACATGGAAAATAAAATCTGAAGTACCAAATAAGAAAGATGAGGAAAATATTGTTCCTAAAACTGATGAAGGTAATAATAGGAGTTTGGAGGATGAAACTTCTAATAAGGAATATTCCCAAGACAAGGATAAAGAAGCTTCTGGCGCACATAATAATGGCGTTGATGATGAATCTCCAACAATAGAATGACAAGAATATTTGAGTAATAATTATCTCATAAATCTTTCTATCCTATTTTAATGGTACACTAAAACTCATTTAAAAAAAAAAGAAAAAAAAGGGGGGGAGAAATCTCTATCCAGAAAGATGCATCAAAAGGCTTGATAAGAATCTCATAAAATTTGGTGCCAAATCTGATGAAGGTATCCTTATTGGATATGCTTCTACCAAGAAAGCATACAGATGCTACAATCTTAGGTTACATAAGATTGTTGAGAATGCAGATGTCAAGGTGGATGATATAAAAACAATTGGTATCCTAGTTACAGACGAATGAGAATCAATGGGCATATCCAAGAGTTGTTTGAATAAGATGAGATACAATTGAGCAGTGTTCTAGTAGGACAACGACATTCGTAGAAGCAACATTCTGATGTACATGACATCCTGTAGAAATAACTAGAAGAGAGGTCCTGTCAAAAAGAGCTACTCTTTTAGAAACAAAGGAGGAAATCAGTCAGTAAAAACTCAAGGGAAGTTTTAGTTATAAAATAAGAAAGTAATTGGATTAAGTTTTGAAAAGACTCAATCACTACAAAAATTGGTATCAAGAAGACTACTCATATGAAACACAAAAAATCCCAATCAATTGAGATAAGAAGTTAGTAAATCAACAGGGGATGAAACCTTGTCAGGAAGAGCTACCTTTTCAGAAACAAAGGGGGAGAGTAGTTAGAAGATGAGAGAGAGAATATTGACAGGGGGAGTCATTCAACTATGACTTGCAGAACATGTCTATAGGAAGAGTTAACCAAGTTCAGTCTGGTTAGTAACATACAGAGCTTTATTAGTGGTCAGAGAAGTAATTATACTGACAGATCATAGGAGAAGAAACCCTTTTCCATTGATGTCAAAGGGGGAGAGCAACTTCATAAAAGGAAAGCATCATCATAGGGGGAGTTTTGTATATGAAGTTAGTGTGTTGCCCTCAATGACAAAGGGGGAGATTGTTGGATATATTTTCATTGATGTCAACAGTTGATGTGATGATCTGTTGTTAATGATGAATTACCACAAATGTGTTGTCATTGATGCCAACAGTATATTAGTCAGCAGAATATGTCAAACAATATGTAGAGATCGATAGCGCAAGCTCAGAAGGAGGAGAAAACAAGACGAGCGAACAATATGAAGATTAAAGATCAGAAGGAAAAGCGCATTGCACAATATATCAGGTAGCAGAAGAAATTCGTGATTATTGTTGATGACGATAGGATAAAAAATCCTATGATAAAAGATCAAGAGGGTTAGCAAACGTAGAGATCAAAGCTCAGGAGAACTAGCGACTGACTATATAAATCATAGGAGAGTTAGCGAATTAAGAAGCCTCAACAGCTGTTTGATCAAGAGGTTGACCATGTTGATCATCTAAAATAACACGCATCGGTCATGTGAGTGACCATGGGATTAAGGACCATTGGAAGATCGTGACTGTCAGATCATGTTCAATTGGAAGGATAGGATAAGCTAGCAGAGTTTCATCGCAGACGGATTGAGCCATTGATCCTAGATTTTAATCTGAATCATTGGATCCAGAGGACACATCGCGAGCGATTGGCATTTCGCTAACTTGCGAGCTAGAGAAGTCAAAGGAAGAGAGGTAGGAACTCACGATATGTGAACTCGT
Source organism: Picea engelmannii (assembly GCA_009831015.1). NCBI lineage: Eukaryota > Viridiplantae > Streptophyta > Pinopsida > Pinales > Pinaceae > Picea > Picea engelmannii. The sequence goes on along the minus strand of ML790046.1, from coordinate 358,244 downwards.
GATAAGATCTAAACTGTTGGATCATGTTAAATTGGAAGGACATGATAAAGCTACAAGAGATGCATCGCAGAATAGATCTCAATTGTTAGATCATCCGATGTAAATCACAATTGTCAGATTGTCCGAAGAAGATATCAAGTGTCATATTGTCCAAATCAAATCTGGGCCGTCTGAGACAGAGGACACGTGGTGAGTGATTGGAATTTCACTAACTCACAGTTTCAGAGAAGTCAAAGGCATAGTTGCATGAACTCGCGAGGTGCGAGGTTGCGACATGATCGCAGCCGTTGATCAAAAGGAGAGATCTCGGCTGATGATTTGGAGAAAATAGGATAAGTGAGGTAAAAAGGTTGTGAGTTTGAATATTCAAATACCCGTCAGTTGTTGGATCAAACCCAATTTCTTGTCAAACCATTGGATCTAGAGGAAGGTGCACGAGACAAGCTCCGAAATGATCGGGACCGTTTGTTGTCAAAGAGGGCATGTGGCGAAAGGGCCAATGTTTTGCTGACTTGCAGAGTGAAGAAGTCCTGATAAGATCTGGATCGTTGGATTAAAGAGGACTGTAGACCGTTGATCTAGAGTATTTCGGATATCGGGAGTTGGAAGAGTCAGTGGTGGCTCACGTTCAAACACCCGACATGCGAAAAAATGGTAGATATATATTATTATTTAAAAAAAAATCATAAATAATAATTATAAATTTAATGAACTTTGTGAGATTATACAATTTGATGATATTAAGAATATTAAAAAATATAGGTCGAGGAAGGGGACATAAACTATTGTAGTTTATTACTGGAAGAAGTATAAGACTTATATTTTCAAAGTCCTTTTCCTTGTATGATGTTTCACAAATAAATATTATGTATGGTTTCAAGTAGTCTTTTTCTTTGTGGGAAGCCTTACAAACAAATATTATGCATGTTTTAAAGAACTAGTTATCCAAGGTGAAGGGCTGACAGCACGTCGGTTAGCGGCTCTTCTCAGGCTCGCTTGACAGGGAAGCATAGAGGGCATCAAAGCGTTTGCTGAAGAAACTCTGGTGGTGTTTTTGCTCGACCAGGTCCCTCCTCATTTCAAAGATTAAAACCAGGTGGTTGTCCGTAAGTCTGCATGAGTTTGGAGCTGGGTGGTGGTCTGCTTGAGCCTGGTTTTCCTCCAAGGTGGCAGCGACAAAGTTGAAGGAAACAACAGAGTCTGTGATGGGGTCTTCTTCCATGGAGGCAGGGGAATTGTGCCTCGAGTGGTCCTCCAGAGGTAAGGCCTCTTCTTCCCCTATGCATCCCATAGCCACTGACTCCTATAATGGAATGGTGCTACAGGTAGCAGGTTGGCACTCTAAGATGGTTGAAGGAAGGAAAGGCAAGAATTCTTCCCAATTGGGCAGAAATTCTTCTTCCACTGGGCAACCACCTTGGAGACTCTCAGTACTGGGAGGATGTGGCTGTTGATGAATCTGTGCATACTAATTTAGCCTCGAGAGACCAGGATGGTGCTGGTCTGGAACTAGATATTGAGAGGTAAGTCCCTGGTCATGGTGAGGCCAAGGCTTGGGAGGGGCCTGCGCAGACCAATTCTTCCCTGAAGAGACCAGGTGGTCTCCGCCTAGCATGAGAGACCGAGAGGCAGGCCCTGAGCGGTTGTCCCATCCAAATCTATTGTAGTAGGTCAGCCCTCGACGGGGCTTGCCACGTTCTCATGGCATGGTTGAGCAAGGCACCAGGCAAGCGTAAAAACCGTAGCAACAAACTCATTCTCAGAGTAAGATCAACATAATAATATTGGGCTTTGTGCTCAAACACCCAATATAACACTTCCCACACAGTGAAAATACCAGGAGGGCAGAGGCATTGATGGATCTAGTAGCCATTAGTGTTGGTGTGATGGCGATCTCAAAGATCGTACTGAAGACAAGGAGCCGAGTCCAAGCTTCCATTAAGGCTCGAAGTTTATGCATGAGAGTCATCATGACTGGATGGGGAGGGAGGGTGGCAGTAAGAAGTTTTAACTGCCCTTGTGATCGCCCCGCTCGACAATGCGTGTGGCCCATGTGGCCCATCTGTGATCCGTAGGATCTTTTAAATGACTATGGTTGAGTTTTAATTTTGCATGCGTTAATTAACCATTTGAGAAACTTAGTGAAAGAATGAGGAAAGAAGAAGAATTATGACAGCCATATACACATTTGCAGATATGAAATGAAAGAATTAACAACAAACCATAACACGCAAATTGATAACGGAGTTCGGCACAACTTTGCCTACATCTCCGGGCCTTTTTCTCTGTGGGGGAGGCTTATTTATTTCTGTTCAAATGCTCAAAATTACATCGTTGCAATGCCAAATGGCTACAAGACTGATTTGGTCATGTTCTTCCAGATCTCTAGAACCCTGCAAAGAAAATGGCACGCAAAACGGACGTCCGGAGCTCCCATAAATGATTCGACAACGTCTCCTTCTCAAAAGATTCTCTGCATCAAAATGGCTTTGGCTTGGCTTTTCGTCAGCATAACTCTGCTCTGACTGTTCTCTCATGGCCTCAAACAGGGCTGGGTTATATAGCCTTGAAGTTGGTTGCTCATCTCCAACTTCCTCCAAGAATTTGGGCTCCAAAAATAGCCAATATCCCCCAAAAATGGAGAGAATCAACTAAAAATAGGCTATTTAACAATAAAAAAACCCAACTTTAGGCATAAAAACCCACTTTTGCAACAAATTGGGCATTAATCCCTTGATTCCTGCGCATGCCCCCCTTTTGCATGGTCATATGAGTCAGCCATATGGCCACGCGCCCCGTGCATTACGCATTAGCTCCTTTGTTTGCGCTAACTCCTGGTCGCATGTGTTATAACCTCGGCTAAACAATAGAACCGCGCGCTAACAATTTTATCCTTGCGTGCTATGCACCCGTGCCCCCTTTGGGTGGTTGGTCATATAGACCACGGGTTGAACCATGGGCTGGGGCTTAGCCCCCAGCCCCCTCCTTTATGCGCACATACTATGCAATATATTTCAAAATGTGGGTTTTATATCATAAAAATTAATGTGGCACATTAGTAAAGGACCATTTCTTAAGGTGTTGGGCTTGGTGGTGGTCGTGGGTTCAAATCCCAAGGACCCCAAAACAAATTTTTGAAACATGCCACTTCAACTAATGACTGGGTGCCACGTGGCTACCCATGACTGGGCCACGTGGCATCTCCCCATTTGATGGATTAATGCCACTTGTTAGCTATTGACTGGTCCAGTTGCCTGCCACATGTCTGCCCTGTCAGCAAACCTGCCCAATCACCACCAGCCAGAGAGTGCCATGTCATCTACTGTATAGTTAGCATACTGATGTCATGCTGACATCAACATTGACTTTTTGACCAGTTGACCTTTGACGTTTTACCTGTTTGGGCTTCTGATCAGAACACGATAACTTTTTCATACGGAGCCCATTTGACAAAGTAAATATAATTCCGGAATCAGGAAGACGAGATGGATGTAATGGCGTTGGTTTCGTTAGATTTTGATCACTTTCATTTTTGAGCATTTTTCAAGCCCTATCAGGCTTCTGGATCCGATTCTGGATCACACCTCCCCACAAAAAGACCTTTTGGTCCCCAAAAGGTTACTGACTAGTCAACAAGATCGGGATAGGCCACCCGGCTTGCTCTCTGTCTCTGAACTCTGTCCTATGCACCTGTCTCATCAAGATCAACTGTAACACAATCATGACAACTGACAGTATATTGTTAGCCATTTGAATCCTGTTACATCTTACTGAAGCCACTATCATCCATGTAGAAAAAATTGCTAATGATAGCATCAAAAAGACGACTGCAAATGAACTGATATACTTGAAATATTTGCACGACATGAGCTTATCTTGAAGCAACTTATGATTGATTTTCCATTCAAAAACCATATATTGTTCTTGCTTAAGATCAATTACTTCATTTGAAACAATTATTGATTTGTTGCTTGTTTGCAATGCCTTCGTTAATTGTTCCATTATTTTAAGTGTTTTATTTTCTTTTGCTTTAACACGATGAGCATGAACCACATAATCATGACCTACTTTAGTGAATTGATATTGATTCTTTGTCCTGTAGAAGATTGCCTTACGATCATATAAATATGGGCTACCTAAGACCATTCCACATTCTTTTAACGACACTACATCACAAGTTACTTCATCCACATACTTAGATGAAATTGCAAATTTAATTGTGCACTGCTTTGTTATGTGCATCTGATGATGATTGCTTATCCATTTAAGTGTGTAAGGCTTATGATGAGTTTGTGTTTTTAACCCCAATTTCTTAACCAATTCTTCTGAGATTAGATTAGATTGAGATCCACTGTCGATTAATGTATCTATCTTAGTGTGTCGCATGATTACCCTTATATGAAACAACTTGCTTCTACAATCAAAGTCTTCACCAAATTTACCTGTCATACCAACCAATGAAATATTAGATTCATCACCTGAATCCGATCCCAAGTCTGTAGGCTTTGATGTCGTTGCCACTGTTTGCGTTCCCTTCTTTTCTTTGAACCACTTTGGCCTCTTCTCGGGATGCAACTGCCAACATTTTTCCTCATCATGTCCCTCTTTCTTGCAATGTTTGCAAGAGGGTTTTCCTTCCTTCTTTGTCACTGCATTTGCATTCTTGCCATGCCTTTTCCTCTTGTCTTCTTTCTTTGAAAACGATGATTCCCCTGACACACCTGCTTTCCCTGCTTCAATATACGTAGCTTGAACAGAAACCTCATCAAGGTT
>ML790046.1:337819-353127 GCA_009831015.1 Picea engelmannii | reverse complement strand
TTCTTATGAACATTTTTCTTTTCATTAGATTTAGAACTTGAACTTGAAGAAGAAGGAGAAGAAGGAGGTGTTGATGGAGGTGAAGGAGGAATGTGAGGATGGTCCTCTTCCTCTTCACTTTTTCCCTTTGAAGAATTACCCAAAACTGGTCGCTTCTGTTCCAAGTAATCTTCGTACAAAATTGTCACCATCTCCGACATTGCATGGAATGTTTTCCAGAATTCTTTCTCATCTTGAGAAATCCCTTCTTTCGATGCCATCTTCTCGCTGTGAGAAGCTCTCTTTCTCAATCCAATTAATGGATTCTCTACAACAAGCTCGCCTTCACCACGCTGTAGCTTTTCCCTGTTTAACATGCAAAACTCAAATCCAAACGTCAACTAGCTCTGATACCACTTGATCCGTAGGATCTTTTAAATGACTATGGTTGAGTTTTAATTTTGCATGCGTTAATTAACCATTTGAGAAACTTAGTGAAAGAATGAGGAAAGAAGAAGAATTATGACAGCCATATACACATTTGCAGATCTGAAATGAAAGAATTAACAACAAACCATAACACATAGATTGATAACGGAGTTCGGCACAACTTTGCCTACGTCTCCAGGCCTTTTTCTTTGTGGGGGAGGCTTCTTTATTTCTGTTAAAATGCTCAAAAGTACATCTCTGCAATGCCAAATGGCTACAAGACTAATCTGGTCATGTTCTCCCAGATCTCTAGAACCTTGCAAAGAAAACGACACGCAAAACGGACGTCTAGAGCTCCCAGAAATGATCCGACAACGTCTCCTTCTCAAAAGCTTCTCTGCATCAAAATGGCTTTGGCTTGGCTTTTCTTCAGCATAACTCTGCTCTGACTGCTCTCTCATGGCCTCAAACAGGCCTGGTTTATATAGCCTTGAAGTTGGTTGCTCATCTCCAACTTCCTCCAAGAATTTGGGCTCCAAAAATAGCCAATATCCCCCAAAAATGGAGAGAATCAACTAAAAATAGGCCATTTAACAATAAAAAACCCAACTTTAGGCATAAAAACCCACTTTTGCAACAAATCGGGCATTAAGCCCTTGATTCCTACGCGCACCCCCCTTTTGCATGGTCGTATGAGTAGGCCATATGGCCATGCGCCCCTTGCATTACGCATTAGCTCCTTTGTTTGCGCTAACTCCTGGTCGCATGTGCTATAACCTCGGTTAAACAGTAGAACCACGTGCTAACAATTTTATCCTTGCGCGCTATGCGCCCGTGCCCCCTTTGGGTGGTTGGTCATATAGACCACGGGTTGAACCATGGGCTGGGGCTTAGCCCCCAACCCCCTCCTTTATGCGCACATACTATGCAATATATTTCATAATGTGGGTTTTATATCATAAAAATTAATGTGGCGCATTAGTAAAGGACCATTTATTAAGGTGTTGGGCTTGGTGGTGGTCGTGGGTTCAAATCCCAAGGACCCCAAAACAAATTTTTGAAACATGCCACTTCAACTGATGACTGGGTGCAATGTGGTTGCCCATGACTAGGCCACGTGGCATCTCCCCATTTGACGGATTAATGCCACTGTCAGCTATTGACTGGTCCAGTTGCCTGCCACATGTCTGCCCTGTCAGCGAACCTGCCCAATCACCACCAGCCAGAGAGTGCCATGTCATCTACTGTACAGTCAGCATACTGATGTCATGCTGACATTAGCATTGACTTTTTGACTAGTTGACCTTTGACTTTTTACCTGTTTGGGCTTCTGATCAGAATGTGATAACTTTTGCATACGGAGCCCGTTTGACAAAGTAAATATACCGTCGAAATCAGGAAGACGAGACAGACGCAATGGCATTGGTTTCGTCAGATTTTGATCACTTTCATTTTTTAGCATTTTTCAAGCCCTGTTAGGCTTCTAGATCCGATTCTAGATCAATCTGTCACCCCATCCAAGGAGAGAAATATTATTTTATTACTATATAATTTATAAAAAAAAAAAAATTATAACTTAAATAATAAACAATAATACATATAATAAGCAGATTTGTAATATTGTGAACCATAAGGATTTAAAATCATTCTAGCTTTTAACTTTCCATAGATTTTCTTGTATAAAACAACTTCTTGATTTGGTTGGATTTTTCCATTTAAGATTCAATAATTTTCATTTAAGATTGAGAAAATATATTTTAAAACATTTCTACTTTGGATTTTTCCATAAACATGATTACAACAGGGCTCGTCCTTGGGGATATTACATAATGCCTCAAAGTCTTTTTAGGACCTAAGGCATGGCCTTCTTCCCTAGATCATTTCCAGGGCCATGAGATACATAGATACTATTCAAAACCACCCAGTGGCACTAGCATCCCCAATTATAGGCCAAGGATACCCTGAAGAGTCCATGTGTAGTTGTTTGAAGAATCCTTCTTAGCCTTAGATGGCTAGAAGCTTCCTTTAGGGCCTAAGGTTCATGTTTCCTCCCCTGACCATGTCTAGGGCCCTGAGACCCATGTTTGAGGTGAAATTGTTGGCTCTAGATGCCTAAAACATTTCTTTAGGGCCTAAGGCTAGGGTTTCCTCCCTCAACCCTATTTTTAAGGCACTATGACCCAAATGTAGTGTTAAAATCATTCTAAGGGAACCCATATCCCCTCTTATAGGTCAAACATTTCATATAAGGTCTTATGTGGTGATTGAAGTCCTCTTTCATGTCCCTTTAGCCTTAGAAGCTACCCTTAAGGCTTGAGGCTTGAGTTTTCTCCCCCAACCATGGTCAAGGTAGCAAGACTCAATCCTAGTACTCAAAGCCTACTAATGGTTGCCATATCCAAGCTAAGAGGGAGATGATACTCTCAAGACATTATGTGTGGTGGTTCAAGGCGTTTCTCTTAGAGTTGGATGCTTGAAAGCTTACTTTAGGTCCTAAGGCTCGATTTTCCCCCATCGACCATGTTTAATGCCCCACAACCCATACTTGGAGATCAAAACCTTATAATGGTGTTCATATTGTAACTTGAAGGAAAAATATCCCACGAAGAGGTCATGTGTGATGGTTTGAGGACTCATTGATGGCTCTTGAGATTTAGAACATATGTTTTATGCCTAAAGAGCAAGTTACATCACCTAAGTGTTGGTCTGGGACCTTGATACCTTGAAGCAACCTTTATGGCCTAAGGCCCAAGTTTCCTTCCCTTACCATGTCAAGGACCTCGATACCCATACTTAATGTTCAAATCCTCCTAATGTCACTAATATCCCCACTTGGAGGTGAAGGATATACATTGGGAAAAAAAATAGTCACAATAGTGTATGTGTGGGTGTGTTGTAGGAAAGTGCACGTGCTTTAGGAATGAACGCATGCTCTAGAATGTTCACACACTTTATAATGCATGTATATTCCTTTCATTGAAATATTTTTGGGCAGGATTGACAAATTTAAAATACGTATTTCTTGACATGATTTCTTCGGATTTAAGTTTGGAATGACAAACCTAGTGGTTTGGTCTACAAACACATAAAAACTTCCATTTTTATAAATGGCTTTCAATATTTTGGTTTTTCACTTTATTTTTTTATAGGCAACACAAATCCATTGTCAATGAAATTACACACACATATAAAGTCAACTATGTAGATTCCAAATATATGACTTTAAAAAAAAAATCGTATTGTTTGATGATGTAAGACCCTCATACCATGCAATAATGCATGGCCTCATAATTTCATGGATATAATAACTTTCAAAATTTTAAAAATATATAAAAATTAACATTATAAATTTTGGAAAATATACAAGTACAAGAACAATGTGTTCTCTACAATTGTGCAAATTCTTTAAGGAGATTTCATGATTTAGGTACTCTACCTCTACACTAATGGAAACATATGCATTATATTTTGCATGAAAAATAACATGCCATTGTTAGAAAAACTCAAATTCCACATAGTGATATATAAATTCTCTAATAATATATATATATATATATATATATAGAGAGAGAGAGAGAGAGAGAGCTAATTCAATTTCCTACATTTCATATTTTTACACCATATTCAAATTCATTGTGAAAGTATCTCAACATATTGTTGTTTTTCCATGTTTTCATTACCACTAACTCCTCACCTCTTCCCACTACTTTGCTTATGTAGCAATGTAACAATGTCCATAAAGAACTATAACAAAATATTTTTGTTATTCATAGGATAACTAGTTTGAAAGTTATGAAAAGGATCAAAAGGCTTCCCACAAAGAAAAAGACTACTTGAAACCATACATAATATTTATTTGTAAAACATCATACAAAGAAAAGGACTTTGAAAATATAAGTCTTATACTTCTTCTAGTAATAAACTACAATAGTTTATGTCCCTTTCCTCGACCTATATTTTTTAATATTCTTAATATCATCAAATTGTATAATCTCACAAAGTTCATTAAATTTATAATTATTATTTATGATTTTTTTTTAAATAATAATATATATCTACCATTTTTAATGATGCAACAAATTTAGCTTATGTATATATAGAGAATGATTTGAATTGATAAAAATCATTTAATTTACATATAAACTTATTTACATATAGACAAAGACAAATCACAATACCTAAAATATTAAAAATATTAAGTGTTATAACTATACAAACCTTAATTTCTTAAACATCAAGGTAATATTAATGATTTGACCTTAAAAATTATTATCACAAATTTAAAATAACTTAAAGTAATATTGTGAATTTATTTTTTATCAATTTACTTTTTACTTTTAACAAAATAAATATCACAAATAAATATAGAAACATCATTACCTTACCTTTTGAATATATATATATATATATATATATATATATATATATATATATATATATTAATGAATTAAATAAAACATAAATATACATTTTTTTAAAAACTAATTTACAACTATTCCACTCATTAATTAATACATTAATGATTATTTCACTCGTTAACTAATACATTAACAACTACTGAACCAACAACAAAATACATAAACTTAAACTATACAACCAATTATTAAAATGCTTCACATTTATATATAATTTATATATAAAACATAAATTAATTTTAACCAAAAAACTACTTTACTACTAATTAATTATAAAATTATGTAACCAACCATTAAAATGCTTCACATTTATATATAAAACATAAAATAATTTTAACTAAAAAACTACTTTATCACTTTTTAATTAATACATTTATAAATAAAACATAAAATAATATTAACAAAAGAACTATTTTACCACTTGTTAATTAATACATTAATACATGTATAGAACAAGAAAAAACATAAACTATACAACCAATCACTAAAATGCTTCACACATTTATATATATTAACAATCAAGTAATGACTAAACCCCCTTTCAATGTGGAAAGTGGAGACAACCCTTCAAATAATGAATAAAACCCTTTCAATCTTGAAGTACCTCACTACAGTTTTGAACATTCTTGGGCATAAAGTGTGTTCAACCCCATACAATGTTGGATACCTTCCACCTCCTCTAACTCTGAACACCCATTAACTCTGAGTTCTTGAAGCTTTGTCAGCTGCCCCAATCCCCGTATGCTCTTCAACTTCACACATCCGTATACGTAGAAGTCCCTCAAAGATAAGAATGTTTCAATACGTGGCAACTCCTCAACTCTGTGCAACCACTAATGTCCAGCATTTGAAGTTTTGCAAGACCATAAATCTGATCTATTTTCCTCAAATTAGAACAATTGGCAAAACTCAAATTTATGAGTGTATTTGGCAATGTTCCAACCTCCACCAGATCATTGCACCCATAGATACTAAGATATCGAAGGTTGCAGCAAACACCTTCAGCAAATGATACCTCTGATATCCCTGTTTTATGGAACCATAAGTGTTGGAGCCGCGGAAGTATGTGAATGGAAGAGTCCAAATCACTCAATGTTTCCCTTTTTCCATGTGAAGGCTGCAAACATTTCAATTCCTTACATTTATAGAGTCCCAATTCCTTCAAGTTTTTTAAGTCCCATAGTGAAGGCGGTGGTGTGTCCAGCAAAGGGCCTACTCTCATAACTTCCAAATTGCTTAGCTCTCCAATTGCACTTGGCAATTCTTTTATATTTGTATATTGCAAACATAACTCTTTGAGCGACCTCTGATGTGTCACTTGCTGAGGGAGTACCTCAATTTTCCCACAGCTAGTGAGATCTATGTGCTCAAGCGTGCTTATATTTCCTAGTGTTTCGCTTGACATGGTTAAATTAGTGCAATGACTCAAATCAAGATTTTGGAGTTTAATTAACTTACAAAAGGAATCTGGCAGCCTCTCCAAAGCGCTGGATCCACTCAGGTTAATCTGTTCGAGGTTGGTTAAATTTCCCCATGAATCTGGCAGCCTCTCCAAAGCGCGGGATCCACTCAGGTTAATCTGCTGGAGGTTGGTTAAATTACCCAAGGATTCTGGCGGCCTCTCCAAAGCTCTGCAGTCAGACAGCGCTATCTGTCGGAGGTTGGTTAAATTACCCAACGATTCTGGCAACCTCTCCAATTTAAAGAATTCATACAGATAGATGTCTTGGAGGTTGGTTAAATTACCCAAGGATTCTGGCAGCCTCTCCAAAGCTCTGCAGTTAGACAGCGTTATCTGTTGGAGGTTGGTTAAATTACCCAAGGATTCTGGCAACCTCTCCAATTTAAAGCATAGATACAGATCGATGTCTTGGAGGTTGGTTAAATTACCAAAGCACTCCGGCAATGACTTCATTTCTGAGAATCCTACTAACACCAAGGCCTTTAACGACTGCAGAAGACAAAATTCTTTTGGCAATTGTGTAAGATTGACCTTCCCTTCAATCACAATCCGTTCTAGGTGCTTCAGTTTCCCTATAGACTTTGGAATGTTCGAGAGGGGAGCATAAATCTCCAACTCCCGCATCTGTAAAGGTGCCTGCAAAATGTATTATCATTCTCGTCAAAAGAAACCCTTAGAGCATATTTGGTACGATATCGATAACTAATAAACACAAACTTTAATTCAACAAATCCTGATTTACCTGTGATTCATTTTTCCACAATGTTTTTAATTTCCTCCCTTGCACTCGTAGGACCCTTAAATTCTTCGTTGAAATCGAGGAAGGCAGGGAAGAGTAGGGACAGTCCTTCCAGCGCAGCCATATGAGATTTGGAGATTGCACTTTTGTCAAAATGCGTTCCACAAGAACATTTGCAGTATCAAGAAGCTGCAAATTCCTCATACAAATACCAGTACCATGAGAAGGATACTGCGTATTGCGCAGCATATTGCAAAGCTTTATCACGCAGTTCCCGAACAGTCCGCTACTTCTTTGGTACCAAGGCATTGCTGAGCCATCCGTGTGATTAAGCATTCTAATTCCGCGCACTTCGTTTATTACCTGCTCAGTCTTGAAAACGATGACGAATTTAAAAATTCTGCACAGATTTCTGTAGAATAATTTCGTTTATTACCTGCTCAGTCTTGAAAAACGATGAAGAGATTAAAAATTCTATACAGATTTCTGTATAATAATCTAAATTTTCTATAGCTTTGAATGATTCAGTACTTACCGATGATTGCTGCAATCGAATCATCAATTTTTTCTGTCGGACGCCAAAAACGACGCGGCAATGAAGCGTCGGCAATCTCTCTTCCCAGGTCTCGAAGGTGATCGTGCATTCTTATTCTGTTTTCACTATCTACCTCTACAAGGCATTTGTTCTGTATATTTCGAAATCCGGACAAACCATTCAGACCTGATCCAGACCATATCCTCGTGACCATATCCCTGTCTTCTCCTATGAAAAAACAGGTAATATCTAAAAATATATGTCGGTCCTCCATATCCAGTGCGTCATAACTGATTTGAAGTGTTTGTTTTATATCCTCCGGAAGTATGCGTTGAAGTTTATCCAATTGGGCTTCCCAGTAAGATGTATTTTCTCCATTGAGAAGTGCCCCAAACACCTTTAAAGATAAAGGCAATCCACCACAGGCTTCTATGAATTTCTCTACCAAAGATTCAAATTCTGGGAGTGGATGTAGCTGGTTGAAGGAATACAGACAAAAGAGTTCAAGAGAATGTTGTCTAGTAAGGCCAGTTAGGTTATATATGGACGACTCTTCGACTCCTGACCTTCTGAGAACATCTTTGCTCCGAGATGTAATCAGTATTAAACTGTCAGAGTGGAGTACAGTTTGATCCGGCAAAAGATCATCAACCTGATCCACCTTATCTACATCATCTAAAATTACTAAGAGGTTAGGAGACGAAATATCCTTTTTGAGAATTGTTTTTCCTTCATGGACACTGGTTATTGGTTCATTCCGTCCTGTCAAAGTCTTAAGAAGTTCTCTCTGCAGCAAATTTAGAGAGCCTTTACCTGCATGATCTCTAACATCGTATACAAAGCAGGATTAACCCGAACTCTTCCTATTAAAGAGTTCTTTTGCCAAAGTGGTTTTTCCTACACCACCTAACCCTACGATCCCCAAGATCTGAGGTTTCCCGCTCTGCTGTCGCGGCAAAAGGACTGTATTTTCGAAATCGTTTACCTTATCATCCAAACCTGTTGGATGTTTAGCAACGTCCAAAGCTGGTTTTTTCACTTTTGTCAACACCACATCAACCACCTTGTCTAATAGCTCCCCCTCATCACTGATTACTCAGAAGAAAATAAATAGAACTAATGAGAAAAAGAAGTCTATGCATTTATCATGTAACATAAAATAATACAATAGCCAGGGGGAAGTTTGAGTTCTCACCCGTTACAAGCTTCGAGCTCAAAACCGCTTATTCCTGCAACTTTAAAAAGCGCATCTCTCCAATTTTCAATCATGCTGGACTCATACCGCAACTTCTCTTCACGAGTTTGAGGATCAGATGCCTTCTTCTTTTCTAGTTCCCGGAGGGCTCTGGCATAACCTCCCTGCGCCCACCGGAGCTCAGCAGGCTTCACGTGGTAAAATACTGGAATTATTGGAGAATTTGACTCCAACATTAGGACGAGTTCTTTAAGACACCAGGTTGATTCGGCATATCTGCTAGAGAAAATGGCCACATGCACGGAGGCCGATTCAATGGCGCCTTCAATCTGAGGAGTTAAATAGTCTCCCTGTTGCAGTGCAGGCTGATCCAAAAAGACTCGCAAACCATATGAATGAAGGCGCCGGTAGAGATGGCTGGCAAAAGTTTTCTTTACATCCGGACCACGATGGTTTATGAACACATCGTAGTCGGAATTAGGAGCGGTGGAGGTGGAGGCAGCGGCGGAGGAAGACTCAGCCATTGCAGATTGGAAAATAGAAATGGAGATGTTGGGAAGGATGTTGGACGCTACCGAAGCAGCTTGCGAAGGAGGAGATTAACTAGAAGTATAAGAAGAGCAAAAACTCTGGAAAAAATTGCAACGAAAAACGCCGATGGTGTGCAGAGAAATTATAACCATTAAACCCTAGAGCGATCTATATTGCCACCGGGCGCTCTCTAAGAGTCGTGTTTCAAGTTTCAACGTGTTTTCACGGGCATAAGTCTGTGCAGGTAAAGTGAAATGGTATACAACTGGGAACCATTCAAATAAATGAGAAGATGTACACCTGGTGGGCCCTGAACAGATGGACCTTTAACCTGTCATCTGTGTACAACGACTAAATTGAAAGGGTACTCGCACATGGACGAGATGCGTCGGTAAAACCAAAAGTCTACGAAATGTGGGGCATCAAGACGAATCAGGGGCATCAAGACGACCCCTACGTCTGTGTGTGGGGTGAAGTGAATATGGTATACAACTGGGCATGAGAATGTTTAACTAATTTGAAAGAAGTTTTCAAATGGACTAATAAAGATATTGCAAATAAAGTGATGTTATTTGAAGTTGGTTCATTATTTTGATACGGATCATTTACAATTTCAAATTGATAAAAAAATTGTAAGTTACTTACTAGTTACTTCAAATTACTTAAACATTCTCATTCGTCCAACTTAGGGGGTATGCTAGATATAAATAAATGTATGCAATCTTATAGAATTTTATTTAATAAATTATAAATAAATGTATACAATCTTATGGAGTTTTATTTAATAATATTGGGTTTCAATTTAATTTAATTTATATTATTTTTTATTATAATATTTTTTTGATTAAAAAGATATTTGTAGATATCTATTTTGTTAAAATTATCCAAAACTTTCAAGAACAAACACCAGCATATTTACAAAAGTAAATATATAGTTAAAAAACCTAAGTTCTAAGAAAAACAATAAAAAATGTAACAATGAGGGCAAACATGTATGTCAAAACTTAAACTCCAATGAAAACAATAAGAGACATGACCATGAGGAAACTTGAACTTACATGAAAACAAGATCCCACTGACCTCTTCAAATCGGACTTAATCTTATTCAATCGACCAGGGGTTGAGATGGATATAAATAATTGAGAACAATTAATCAAAGGTGGAAGATGTGGGACGATGTGAAGATGGATTATATGGATTGATGCGAACGTTAAAGAAAAATAATAATCACTCGCTTTCATCTATTTTCAAATGAGTTACATTGTATTCTTCTTCGGTCATCTCAGTCATGTAGGCGATCTCCTCGGGTCCTCCTAGCTCTCTCTCACAATTCCAATTGTTTGCTCTCCCTTTGCTTTTGCTTGGGTTCAACGCAAGTCCAGTTAATTCAAGGTAACTTCCCCGAGAATTCCATGGATCTGAGACCATAAAACCCCATCTGCTCTTAATCTACTGTACATGCATTTGTTGGATTGATTCGTTTAATGTTATGAGGTTTTACAGCAGGCCTGCGTTTAATTCGAGAGGGTTAATCGGATCAAAGGGCGCATAAGAAATTGTCATGATGTTCAGCAGGCTCTTTGGGCTGCCAAAAGAGGAGGCGAATCCTATTTCAACCCTCGACAAACTCAATGAGGTTTTCATGTCTCACCCTTCTTTTTTCTTTTCTTGTATGTTCACCCCTGCAATCTCCCTGCAATAAGAGACCTGCAATAACCTGTACCATTCCTTGATTTCATTGGATTTTCAAGGATTTGTTTCTTCCAACTTTCCCTCAAATAAATACGTTTATGACCAACGTTTATGATTTTTTGGAAAATGGGCATAGTGGAAAGTTGGCAACGCCTTTTCTCTCGGTCACTTTCAAACTTGCCATTAGCCCACGAATATTCCAAGTAGCTCCCATTGCACTGCTCCGAAACTTGCACCGTACCATAGTCAAGACAGAGTCTCTGCAATTCCCCCTCTCTTCATAATCGTTCGACAACCTGCAAACTAATTACCAAGGTGTTCCTTGATCGTCTAGCCAAGTAAGATGAACAAGCTCAAGACCATTCTCAAGAGATGGCAAAGATTCCACAGGGTGGGTCGTTCATACTGTAATCTCAATTCCAATTCAGGTGCATTTCACGATGATGTTTAGGACTGGCATGAAGTTATTCCACCCAATTTTACTAAAAACAGGCCTTCGATCCTCTTCCACGCAGATAATCACAAAGTGGACGAAGCGCCCTTCACCTGCCAAGAAAACCCTAAACTTTGAATGATTTTATAGGCCTATAAACAAACATAACACGTGCAGAAAATAGAATCAGAACCTAAAACCTGTGCGAGACTAACTCCGTGGGTGTATTCATAAATGATCCAAAAACCTATCAGTCTTGTATTGCGAGAGAGGGAACAAGAACCAGATCTAATGTATTTAGAGGATAGGTGAAGATGCATAGCCATTCTTCGCCCATGAAAACATGGGGTGAAGAAGTATGAATGAGATTAGGCATATCGAATAAATTTATAGGCGGACTTGATTAAACGAAAGGTGAGGATGAAGCGGTGGAAGAAGATGAACCATAGAGATCATAAGCTGGCAGGAGAAAAAAATCCAAAAATTATTATTATAATAATTTTTATGACGTGCATTGGATTCTCTAGAGTTAAATCCAACGTACAGTAAAGGAGCAGGGACAGGTGTAGAAGCGCATTGGATTCTTCAGATTTAAATTCAACGTACAATAAAAGAGCAGGTGTAGACGCGCATTGGATTCTTCAGAGTTAAATTCAACGTACATTAAAGGAGCAGAGACAGACAGGTGTAGAGCAAAGTGGTATTGGTTGACAAGTTTTGTTCAATTGAAAGTTTTTTTTCTAAAACCTGTCAACCAATTGACAGGTTTTCTATAAAACCTAACACTAAATATGCCTTCGGCATAATAAATGAGAAGATGTACACCTGGTAAGCCCCGAACAGGTGGACGTGGAATATGATACACAACTGGGCACAATTCAAATAAATGAAAATATGTACACCTGCTAAGCCTTATACATGTGGACCTTTAACCTTTCTGTGCACAACGACAAAATATGAAGGGATACTCGCACATGTAAAGGAAAAAACATAAGTGTACAAAATGTGGGGCACTAGATAGCAGCGCTGGAATTTGAGTTTGTGCACCCACCACAAACTCTTCCATCACCATGTTTTGTACTTTTCGCTTATCTTAGGGCTTTCTTCTCTTTGTATATGGGGTCATCATCTTTTTTACTTTACTTTCACCTTCATATGCTCTCTAACAGCTTTTATATGGTCATAATGGATTATAACATGGATTATAACTTTACACATGGGTAAAGGATAAGATGTTCTATGGTGTACATAAAAGTTTTGTAATTGGTTATTAAATTAGCATACCTTTAAAGTAGGTGAAAGGAAACACATAAGTGAATATGAAACACATAAGTGAATAGGGGTGTGGGTGGTTACGTTGTTTAAAGATCATGGAATTTTGTTTTTGGGAGGATTTAAAGTGATGTAGCTGCAAGTAGTTAATGTTTAATGTTTTGGATGAGTGATTTAGATAAATCCCCATTCTTCTATAGCTGCAAGTCCAAATCTGTTACATAATTTAAAAACAGGAAATACATGATTTAAAATCAAGAGAATCGATCATTTTCATGAAGACCATATGAAAAATCTGCATGAAAACAAAAAATCAAAAAGTTGTCATGGGAGGGAAACACATGATATAAACATAGTATGTCATCAATTAAGCAAGGAATATAAGTAATTGTTTTCTCCTTATAATCAATGATACTTTAGATAATGAACTCTTCTTTGCAATAGAAGTAATTAATAGTAGTTATCCACTGGGAAATCCCCTGAACAATGAAAACACCTTCACTCTTATGAGGCTTGCTTGGCTTGTTAAGGGAAGCATAGAGGTAGCACATAGATAAACAAAATACAACATATATGCAAATGAATATGTTTAAAATATGATTAAAAAAATGTACAAAACAAATGAATATGATCTCATTTACAAACCTGTGGCATACCACTTTTAATTGAAATATTGCATATTGACACCTCACTTTCCTTGCATATGAATGAGCTCTATGATAGATGAATTTATTGTTGCTACCCTAATAAGATTCATGATCATTTTAGTTTAGATTTGATCAATTTATTGGCAGTTTTGACTTGGAATTTGTGGTTTTTCCCTTGCACAAATGCTTGTGTGATAAATAATTCTTAATGTTGATGAGAAACCAAAAAAAACTAAACATATTATGAAATTTTTAATAACCAAAATATGAGAGTCCCAAAAATATTGAACATCTTATGAACTTTTTAATAAATTTAAAGATCACCACGATCGAAGAAAATGAAAACCAACCAAAATCCAAAAAGTTTGATTGTACTTTCATGACTTTTTAAACCAATGCAAAGCATGTCGCTTTCAAGTTTTGTTTGTTAGATGCATTAACTAGGAAACCAATGCCAAGGAATGTATTCTGCCACAATTTCTTACTGTCTATAAATTTTCAGTCTCAAACACATCATGAACAAAATTGCCCTATTGTTTTTACTCATGGTGCCTTCTCATTGCACCGATTGTGCATTAGCTTCACTGTTATACTCAAATAAAAAAAATGTGGCCTCTATGTCACTTGCTTATATGATATACAATATTTTGTTTTTCTTTCTCTTTTAATAGGTCAACTTTGGACTTCTAAAACCACTGCCTAAACTGTCCCATCATGTTGATAGGCTTCAAATATTCTAGAGTGGGTGGTCCCATGGAAGAGCAACAAAGGAAAACATTGAACCTATATGTGTGAATGATTAAGAAACAAAATACATCGTGCATATTGATTTGAATACAGAGACCCGATCACACCACGTCACATATATTCTGTATCGAAGTGAAAAAGGTTATGGGCCACCCAAACCCTAAGAAATATCATCGAATTTGGCCATTATAGAAGCATATTTAGAGTGTATCATCTTTGGACGTTAGCTTTGAAAAAAAATGCATAATCAAATGGAACATTTGTGTTTTATGTCTAAAGATTTATCTCCTACTCAAAGAAGAAAATTGTGGACAATTGAAGTATTGTAACATTGGCTTGCAGTACAACAACACACGTAAGCATTTGTCTTAAATTTTGAATATACAACCATTTTTAACTTGGTTCAAAAAGGGTATTTGTCGATTTTGTTTGATCAAAGTAAGTTTGACAACAATACTAAAGGCTCTGACCAAAATTTTGTAGCTTCTTGATTAACAAATTTTATCAAAAAGTACATGTATCACTACAAAGCAGTTGACATCCATCTCATTAACGCACCACCTCTTGGAAGAATCAATCTCTACTCCACCAATGTATGGCATTGAGTGTTTGTGAGGTAATATTTTACTAAACAAAATGAAGATTTCAATATAGGTGTTTCATAGGGGGCATTGAATTGGCATTGTATCTATTGGTAGACTAAGAATGGTTGAAATCCTAATTTGCATTTTTAAGTTGATTGAAAATTTCCACATTAATGAAGTATTTCAAGACAAATTTTAAATGGACAGGATGGATGAAGTGATGGTAGAACATTCTTCATCATAGGCGGTATTCTTCATGATAGGCAGTCCTACACTTGAAAAATTCCACAGTATTGAGGCTTTTAATGGCATACCTTTGAAACATTCATTTTCTTATCAACCATCACCATCCATCCCCTCCCTTCCTCCACATTCCTATCAAGTGCTATCAATCCCATC
Organism: Picea engelmannii; assembly: GCA_009831015.1. Taxonomy (NCBI): domain Eukaryota; kingdom Viridiplantae; phylum Streptophyta; class Pinopsida; order Pinales; family Pinaceae; genus Picea; species Picea engelmannii. The sequence continues at coordinate 338,068 of ML790046.1, read as the reverse complement.
CCAAAATTAAGGAAGCAACAAAGACCATATCACCATAAACTAGAGTCTAGAAACCCTAAAACTAGTTAACAACACTAAATAATTACATTAATTAAAAAACAAAAAACCTCCTTCTTAGGTACCCTATAGTTATTTTAGGTCCACAAAACTAGTCTTCATCAAGATTATCTTCCCTAAGTATGCATTATTCCCAACATCTAATAATTGAATCATTCATGTTGCTCTTAACGATTGACCAATGCGAGTGTG
>ML790046.1:324639-336853 GCA_009831015.1 Picea engelmannii | reverse complement strand
AGGCGGATGTAAGAAGACCTAATAGAAGCTTTCGCTTCTAGAAGGATCTTCCTCTAGATGCTTCTCTTAATAGACATATTTAGTATAAATAAGGGTCGAGGGTATGAAAACCCTAGCTTGGAGATTATTGTAATAGAGCGCTGATCGATTGGAGGTTGCCCCCTTGAAGAGGCCTGTGAACATTGCTTTCTGAATCAAAGTGCTATTTCTATTGTTGTTCTTATATCATTTCTGTGTTATTGTGGAGATTATGCTGGATATTTTACTGTTATTTTTCCATTTCTAGCATTTTATTTCTGTTCTGCATATTTTATATATCTGGTATCTTACAAGTGGTATCAGAGCACTTTCCTTGGTAGAAATTGTGGGTATTTTTTTTTTCGGGGTAGAGACATATTCCCTCATCTTTAAGCCACAAAGATCTGTCGTTATGTGCATAAACCCATGGTTGAGGGATTCATACACACAGGAAATACAAGTGGTTCTTAAGTGCACATCTATTGGCCACCCTTGTAACCCCTGTTGGTACCCCTTCGAGTGGTAGCGCATCAGACAACACCTGTGTACAGATTGGCCTAGATTTCTTGAAGCCCTCTTTAGATAAACCTATCGGTCATCGGACTGCTATAGTGTCACCGAGAACAACACTCGGGAAGATACTCTCTAGTACCTAGGTAGTTGAGTAGTACGGATAAGGGTACGGTCTATCCTCTTTAGTTAGTGCCCTGAGATATTGGGCCGAGTACTACTGTTGGACCCCGCACATATATCAGAGAGCTATAGCACAGGGCAAACCCTTGTCTGTAGAACCCTTTAGTACCTAACCCTTGGGGAACATAAACATAAACATAAACAAATTAAACTGGCGAGATCTATTTCCGCGCATCTTTGTTCGGGTTGCCGAGTAAATACACATTTATTTCTAGTTAATAATTTAGGGATTTCAGCACTGCAGCATTCTTCAGACCAAAGTATAACCCCGCAGTTGTAAAAAAAATAAAAATAGTCTAGAAATTTTTTCACCATTATTTGAGACCTATTCCATTAGATTCATTTCTTCTCCCTTATCACATTCATCCATATCATTTTTCTGCAAAAAATTTTGACCCCGCCTGCTCCCTTTTCAGTTCACCCATCCTCATGGCCCATACCCGCAGCCAAGAACTGGAGTCTCGCTTCAACACCTTGCAATCTAGTTTCCTCGAGACCCAACAAGAAGTGCAGCAACTCAGTGCTACTATTGCCTCCCGTGATATGATGCAGTGAGACACGACCACCACCTCGCGCTCTTGCTCACAGGATCGTTCAAATTCGCCTTTGAGCCGAATTAGCTCATTCGATTCCCTGTTGGAATCTCTGATGAAAACCCGATCCATAGTTCCTTTATTCACCTACATGGTTTTCTGCATTCAACCGTGAACTCCCTAACTTAATTTAGGGTTTCGGGGTTTCGTGATCCTTGATGTCACGAATCTCTGTCCCCGCGATCTCCCGATCACCGATTTGCCAATGCGCCCTTCCTGCCTTAGCCCCTCCTGGCTAAACTCCTGGTCCACATGACCGGCTCTCATAAGACCGCAGCCTTATGTCTTTCGAGATTTCAGACTCTCAAGTGTCGAAATGCACTTGTCCTCAGGATCCGCGATCCGTCGAATCCCGATATGCTCTAACTTCCACTAGTCCCCTGGGCTAGACTTTTTGGGTTCACGTGACCACTATCTCACAAGACCGCAGCCTTGTCTCCTATCGGGGTTTCAGACATCACAATGCCGAAATGCATAAACACTTTGTCTACGGGATTCCCGATATCTCGATCCCGGATTTTTCGATGTGACTCTCCTATCGGGACCTTTTCTGAAGGCCTCGCTTGCTGCCACGCATCCCTTCAAGATGGACGGTCCACATCCATTTCGTGATTTCATGACTTCTGATGTCCCGAGTGCCTCGTCTTCAGGACTCGCGAAATGTCGAACTCCGATGCTCCGATTCGACCTTCTATCGGGACTTTCCCCGATAATCTGGATCTCTACCATGTGTCCCCAACTGATGGATGGCCCTGATCCAATCTCGTTGTTTCAGAGTTTTCGATGCTCTGATGACAGAAATCCTCTGTCAACTCAAAACCTCGGTAGCTGATATACCGACGGGTCGCTCGATCTCTACCACGTGTATCCACAAACGGACGGCTCAGATCGTTCCCGAGACTTTTCCTATAGAAATTCCCGATCTCTTGTCCTCGTGACTCCCGATTTCACGAACGTCGATATCCTGATGCCTGTCGGGACTCCTGCATGGCGTGAGAAGGGTTAAACCCCGTGCACCTCCTGTCCGATCCAATGACTGATGGTATTTCTGAATGAGATCCAACGGCTCATGATCTCCCCCTTATGTATGCTTGCTCTGGTGCTCCCTGGACGTAGAAACCAATGGTCCAGATCTCCTTCTCCAGCCGATCTGACGGCGACTGTGCTCCCTCCTGAGCTTGCGCACTTTCTTCCTAGCCTTGGGAGAATTCACCAAAACTCAAAGGCCTCAACCTTTGTCCTCTTTCTCTTGCGAGCTCCACGAATTCGAGTCCTCGCCTACGCTCTCCAACGACGTTGTTCTTCCTTATCTTTTACTTCTGAATCCTCAAAGGATTCTTTGACTTCTGCGCCTCTGTAGAGTCTTCCCACACACACAGTGTTGTCTCTCTTGAGCTTCTCAACACTCAGACCCCTAAGGGATTTTATCCTTCTTCTTTCTCCCACAGATGGAGAATATAATTCCCTCCTAGCTATCATTCACTCAAACAACCTCTTGCTGAGTCTGCAGGGTGTTCAACAACCCTGTGAAGATCCCTCAGTGGATTCTTCCTTTAATTACAGAACTCAAAGAGTTCTCTTCTCCTGTGCCTGTCTTCACACTAATTCAAATGCCCACTTGGCAGAGTGTCTTATCCTAGAACGCTCAACAGTTCTGTCCTCATGTGCACCTACGCACCGGCTCAATGCCCACCTGGCAAAGCTCTCAGAATCCTCAGTGATTCTGATTCTTCCTTAACTTCTCAACATAAGTCTTCCATTGTGCACTTCTTGCACCTACTCAATGCCCACTTGGCAGAGCTCCTCAGAATCCTTAGTGATTCTGTTCCTCCTTTCTGAACTCACAGCAGAGTTCTCCCTCTATGCACCCCTTGCACCTGCTCAATGCTCACTTGGTAGAGCTTCACAGAACTCCTCAGAGCTTCTGTCTGCAACTGTGTTTCCTCCCACAACCTTACCTCCAAGGTGTTCAGCAACCTTGAGGTCTTCACTGAGTTGTTGATTCCAGTTCTTGTGCCACAGCACGTCTTCGTCTGAACCCACAGAATTCAGAAGTGCAACCTCTGTGCATGACTATCAGAACCCGCAGTGTTCTATCACACCCTCCTGGTGTGAAGCCTCAAAGATCTTCACCTGAAATCAGACACACTACTGCAATTGCAAACCTACAGTATACATCTACAACATATAAGAACACTCACAGACATTCATTCAACACAGAATACATGCAGGAAAAACTGCTTCTGTTTATATTAATGAAAATGCCTCTTTACAAGGGTGTTCCTGAGCATGGCATGTAACAAGGTCTTGGCTCCTTCTCTTCTACTCTCTACATGCAGATCCTCTATTCTATCCACCTCACTTACACAAAATGAGATCCTAAATCTCTTTTACCTGAGGGGGCTCTTTGAGCTCTCCCTCCAACCTACCTACCCTATTCAATTACATTGAATGGGTTGTCTAGTCCGCATCCGGATCTAGATCTCATCCATACGAACATTAAAAGCCTATCTTATCTACAGCTTGTGCAAAGGCACGGCTCTATGGCTCAAAAACCTAGACATTAAATTACATTCAATTCAATTTTTAAATGAGGACTGCGCCTCTCTCTTCATCTTGAATGTACGTGCTTGACATGGTTGGCTGGCTAGCTGGCTCACATGGAGAGATGCTCCTGCATCATACTCCTCAGATGCAAAATTCATGAGCTTCCCATCTCTGATGTTGAAATCTTCCTGGATCCCAAATCATCCTCTGGAGCTGTTCATCTGCTCCATCCTGCTGCTGCTTCCTTCCTTCTGCTCAGCTGCTCCTCACTGGTAGTCTCTGCTGACCTCAACATCAACCTTCTGATGTCTTCTATCACCTCATCCAGCTGCTCCAGTGGCTGGTCCTATTTTTGCAGTCTCCCCAGCTACAAAAATTTTCGGCACATGGGTAGATCACTGTGATCTCCCATGCCTTCTTCATCAACTTCCAACCTCACCTGTTGAATGTGCACGCTATGCACCTTCACCCTTCTCTCCAGGGCTTCAATCTATTCATACAGATCAACCAAACTAATGTTGTCTGTTTCTTCTTCTTCTTCTGCTGCAAACTCCCATGTTGCAGTCTTTTCAGTCTCCTGGCTGAAAATACTGAGCCATTCCTCAGAATGCTCATTTTCCTCTCCTGTTAGCCTCAGTGCTACAACTCCTTCAACTTCCTGGCTGAATGTATTGAGACACTCCTCAGAATGCTCATTTTCCTCTCCATCTGCTTCTGCTTGGGCAGTCTCAAACACCTGCTCCAATTCCTCCTTGACAGTCTCAGCTAACTGTTCTTCTGCTGCTACTGCACCTGCAACACAGATTTCTGCCTCATCCGGGCTAAGTGGTAGGAATATCTGTATTTCCCCAATCATCAGAAGATTTCTCATATCTTCCTCTTCTGTCAGCTGTACCTGCTGATCCAAACTCATCTCTAAGCTCATCTACTCATCCCTGCTCAGCTGGCAATATGGGATCTGTTCACTGCTCCCCATCTTCATCAGCAACCCTTGCTGAATTGAACTCACCTCCAAGTCCATGAGACCTTCAGACAGTCTCGAATTCTCATCTCTACCCACTTGGCAGTCTGAGATGCTTCCGCTGCCCTCCTGGCAGTCTTTGAGATCCCGTAGTAGCTTCATTTCATTGCCCAGCTGGCAATGTGAAATTCCTTGGCTGTCCTCATGACAGTCCATGAGATCCCGCAGTGATCTCAACTCGTTGCCCACCTGGAAATTGGGAATTTCCTCTCTGCCCTCCTGGCAGTTCTTGAGATCCTCAGCTAATCCCATTTCATTCTCTTCATCATTGAGACCTCTCCTAGTCTCTGGCTCACACACCTGAACCATATCTTCTTCTGGTCCATTGAGGTTTTCAGCATACCTCAACCACCCTCTTAATAACTTCTGCTATCTTCTGACCATCAGCTTCTTGACTGGCCATTTTACCTTCGGCTTCTTCATGGGCCATTCATATACCCATCTTGGCTTGGCTTTCTGTTGCATCCACATTTCGAGCTTCTCTATGTCTGCCCTTATTTCAGCGAGTTCTTTATCCATTTCTACAAGCTTTTCTTCCTTTCTCTTCCTCCCAGCATGCCTATGGCCTTCAATAGTCATGGCGTTGTCCCTATCTGCTCTCCTAGCAAACCTGCTACTGTCACTCCACACTAAGAGTGTTTCCAGCTTCATCCTACAGTCCTGTTGACTGTCTATGGACTGTTGCCTACCTGCAAACAATCCTTACAGAGTCTTAGTACTCTGCCTTTTTTTTTTTTCCTTCTCCCTCTGCTTGAAATATACAAACAAAGTAGAAGCTCTAATACCACGTGATGCAGTGTATCGGAGTACTCTTTACCTCTTATGCCTCCCTCGCCTGAAATATACAGACAAGAATCAGGCTCTGATACCACTTGACGCAGTGAGGACACGACCACCACCTCGTGCTCCTGCTCACAGGATCGTTCAAATTCCCCTTTGAGCCGAATTAGCTCATTCGATTCCCTGCTGGAATCTCTGATGAAAACCCGATCCACGGGTCCTTTATTCACCTACACGGTTTTCTGCATTCAACCATGAACTCCCCGACTTAATTTTGGGTTTCGGGGTTTCGTGATCCTTGATGTCATGAATCTCTGTCCCCGCGATCTCCCGATCACCGATTTGCCAATGTGACCTTCCTGCCTTAGCCCCTCCTGGCTAAAATCCTGGTCCACATGACCGGCTCTCATAAGACCGCAGCCTTATGTCTTTCGGGATTTCGGACTCTCAAGTGCCGAAACACACTTGTCCTTAGGATCCGCGATCCGCTGAATCCCGATATGCTCCAACTTCTGCTAGTCTCTTGGGCTAGACTTTTTGGGTTCATGTGACCACTATCTCACAAGACCACAACCTTGTCTCCTATTGGGGTTTCAGACATCGCAATGCCAAAATGCATAAACACTTTGTCTACGGGATTCTCGATATCCCGATCCCTGATTTTTCGATGTGACTCTCCTATCGGGACCTTTTCTGAAGGCCTCGCTCGCTGCCACGCATCCCTTCAAGATGGGCGGTCCACATCCATTTCACGATTTCGTGACTTCTGATGTCCCGAGCGCCTCATCTTCAGGACTCGCAAAATATCGAACTCCGATGCTCCGATTCGACCTTCTATCGGGACTTTCCCCGATAATATGGATCTCCACCACGTGTCCCCAACTGATGGACGACCCTGATCCAATCTCGTTGTTTCAGAGTTTTCGATGCTCCAATGACAGAAATCCTCTGTCAACTCAAAACCTTGGTAGCCGATATACTGATGGGTCGCTCGATCTCTGCCACGTGTATCCACAAACAGACGGCTCAGATCGTTCCCGAGACTTTTCCTATAGAAATTCCCGATCTCTTGTCCTCGTGACTCCCGATTTCACGAACGTCGATATCCCGATGCCTGTCGGGACTCCTGCCTGGCGTGAGAAGGGTGAAACCCCGTGCACCTCCTGTCTGATCCAATGGCTGACGGGATTTCTGAATGAGATCCAACGGCTCACGATCTCCCCCTTCTGTATGCTTGCTCTGGTGCTCCCTGGATGTAGAAACCAACGGTCCAGATCTCCTTCTCCAGTCGATCTAACGGCGGCTGTGCTCCCTCCTGAGCTTGCGCACTTTCTTCCCAGCCTTGGGAGAATTCACCAAAACTCAAAGGCCTTAACCTTTGTCCTCTTTCTCTTGCGAGCTCCACGAATTCAATTCCTCGCCTACGCTCTCCGACGACGCTGTTCTTCCTGAGCTTTTACTTCTGAATCCTCAAAGGATTATTTGACTTCTGTGCCTCTGCAGAGTCTTTCCGCACACACGGTGCTGTCTCTCCTAAGCTTATCAACACTCAGACCCCTAAGGGATTTTATCCCTCTTCTTTCTCCCATAGATGGAGAATATAATTCCCTCCTGGCTATCATTCACTCAAACACCCTCTTGCTGAGTCTGTAGGGTGTTCAGCAACCCTGTGGAGATCCCTCAGTGGATTCTTCTTTTAATTACAGAACTCAAAGAGTTCTCTTCTCTTGTGCCTGTCTTCACACTAACTCAAATGCCCACCTGGCAGAGTGTCTTCTCCCAGAACTTTCAATAGTTCTTTCCTCCTGTGCACCTACGTACCCGCTCAATGCCCACCTGGTAGAGCTCTCAGAATCCTCAGTGATTCTGATTCTTCCTGAACTTCTCAACAAAAGTCTTCCATTGTGCACTCTTTCACCTGCTCAATGCCCACTTGGCAGAGCTCCTCAGAATCCTTAGTGATTCTGGTCCTCCTTTCTAAACTCACAACAGAGTTTTCCCTCTGTGCACCCCTTGCACCTGCTCAATGCCCACTTGGCAGAACTTCACAAAACTCCTCAGAGCTTCTGTCTTCAACTGTGTTTCCTCCCAAAGCCTTACATCCAAGGTGTTCAGCAACCTTGAAGTCTTCACTGAGTTGTTGATTCCAATTCTTGTGCCACAACACATCTTCGTCTGAACCCGCAGAATTCAGAAGTGCAACCTCTGTGCACGGCTATCAGAACCCGTAGTGTTCTGTCACACCCTCCTGGTGTGAAGCCTCAAAGACCTTCACCTGAAATCAGACACACTCTTACAATTGCAAACCTATAGTATACATCTACAGCATATAAGAACACTCACGGACATTCATTCAACACATAATACATGCAGGAAAAACTGCTTCTGTTTATATTAATGAAAATGCCTCTTTACAAAGGTGTTCCTGAGCACAGCCTGTAACAAGGTCTCGGCTCCTTCTCTTCTACTCTCTACATGCAGATCCTCTATTCTATCCACCTCACTTACACAAAATGAGATCCTAAATCTCTTTTACCTAAGGGAGCTCTTCGAGCTCTCCCTCCAACTTACCTACCCTATTCAATTACATTGAATGGGCTGTCTAGTCCGCATCCGGATCTAGATCTCAGTCATACAAACATTAAAATCCTATATTATCTACAGCCTGCGCAAAGGCACGGCTCTATGGCTCAACAACCTAGACATTAAATTACATTCAATTCAAGTTTTAAATGAGGACTGCGCCTCTCTCTTCATCTTGAATGCACGCACTTGACACGGCTGGCTGGCTGGCTGGTTGACGTGGAGAGATGCCCTGCATCATGATACATTTATCAATACCACCATAAATGCATCCGTAAATGCAGCCGTGCAGTCCGCAATGGTGGAATTCAAACACGAACTGACCACCCAGCTTGAATCTGTCTTTGCATCACTCTGCACCAAACTCAAGATCCCTACCGATGACTCTTTTCCTAATGCACATACAAAGACCAAAGGTGAACCTTCTTCCCATTCCTTTCAGCCCCATCACTTTCAAAGGGACATATGCCTTCCGCGGGTGGATGTAACAAAATTTGATGGCTCAGACCCCACTAGTTGGGTCACCCAAATGGAACATTATTTCTCTCTCTACAACATTACAAATGACTTGGCCAAACTCTGGTATGGTGTTCTCCATCTAGATCAAGAATGCTAGCAATGGTGGCAATGGAGAAAAACTTCCCGTCAAGGGTATATTGCTTGGACCCAATTTGTGACTAAGCTTTATGAATGCTTTGACACTGACACCAACCATTTGGGCCGTTTGACAAAATTGAAGCAATCAGGCACAGTAGAAGACTTCATAGCTGCATTTGAGCGCCTGGCTTTTCGAACAGAGGGCATGACTGATGCTTTCTTTCGAGAGTGTTTTATCAGTGGCCTCAAGGAGGAGATTCGGGCCCATGTCCTCATGGATCGACCTATGACTTAGGTGGAGGCTACTAAAAAATCTAAAGAAGCACAACAAATTGTTTCCTCTCAAAATTGTAAGCCTTCCTTTATCCCTCACCCTAAACCAGTAAACCCCACTACTCCCTCCGCCCCATTAAAGATCCAAAAATTGACCCGGGATGAAATGGCTGAACGCCAACTCAAAGGCCTCTGTTATAATTGTGATGACAAATATTTCCAAGGCCACAAATGTAAGGAACAAAATCTTTTTATGGCCATCTCTGAGGATATTCCAGAAGAGGATGTTGACACTCCCCTTGTGCTCGAGTCACCAGAAATCACTGACATAAACCCTCCCTACGACCCTCTCGAAGTCGAACCGATCATTTCCCTCAATGCTCTCACCAGCTTCTCTGCCCCCCAAACCCTCAAGTTAATTGGTTACATCAAACACCGAAAGGTCATCATTCTGGTTGATAGTGGCAGCACCCACAATTTTATTCATCGCCACATTGCCCAAGAAACCCATTGCTACATCCATGCTGTCAACAATTTCCAAATCATGATTGCCAATGGTGGTTCTATGAAATATGGCAGGCGCTGTGAAAATGTGTGTCTCCAAATCGGTGACTACCACCTAAAATCCCATATGTTTGCTATTGACATGGGCGGTTGTGACATTGTGTTGGGTGCAGATTGGCTAAGGACTTTGGGTCCCATTCTCATGGATTTTCAAAACTTAACCATGCAATTCGACCAAGGAGGCCACCAATATAAATTCCAAGGCATCACTGTTGGTTCAACTGAGGTCATCAGTTCTCACCGCATGGAAAAACTACTCAAAAAATGTCATTCTGGTGTCATTGCCCAACTCCACGCCATACAAGCCACAGAGACACCCCCAGTTCCCCAAGACCTCCAAGCCCTCCTTTCTAAACATCAAATGGTATTTTTCACTCCCTAATGACTCCCTCCTTCCCACAGTGTTCATGATCATTCCATTCCCCTTGTCCCAGGAAGCCTTCCCCCCAATATCTGTCCATATCGCCACCCCTTTGCACAAAAAAATGAAATTGAAAAAATGGTCCAGGAACTCCTTACTGCGGCGTCATCCATCCTAGTACGAGCCCTTACTCGTCTCCAGTCATCATGGTACTGAAGAAAGAAGGTTCTTGGAGAATGTGTCCTGACTTCCGTGCTCTCAACAAACTGACCATCAAAGACAAATTTCCCATTCCTGTCATTGATGACCTCCTGGATGAATTGAGTGGCGCACAATTCTTTACCAAACTTGATCTTTGCTCGAGCTATCACCACATACGTATGAAAGAGGCTGACATTCCCAAGACCGCCTTTCGCACTCATGAGGGCAACTATGAGTTTTTGGTCATGCCCTTTGGTTTGTGTAACGCCCCCTCCACCTTCCAGAGCCTCATGAACCATGTCTTCCGCCCTTTTCTCCGTCATTTTGTCTTAGTTTTCTTTGATGGTATCCTTATCTATAGCAAAACCTGGACATACCATCTTACTCATGTGGATCAAGTTCTCCGCCTACTCTCTCAGCACCAAATTTTCCTGAAATAGTCCAAATGTGCTTTTGGTGCCTCAGAAGTAGAATACTTGGGTCATCTGGTGGGAAAGGATGGCATCAGGGTGGACCCGAAAAAGATTGAAGCTATGAAAGACTGGTTGCACCCAAAGACTCTCAAAATCTTGCGTGGATTTTTGGGCCTCATAGGGTATTATTGCAAGTTCATTAAGAACTACGGAAAGATTGCAACACCTCTTACGACTCTCCTAAAAAGGAACTCTTTCACTTGGACTCCAACGGATGCTCAAGCTTTTCAAACCTTGAAGATGACCATGTGCACCACTCTGGTTTTGGCCCTTCCCGACTTCACAAATACCTTTGTGTTGGAATGTGACGCCTCAGAGAAAGGAATCGATGTTGTCCTTATGCAAGATGATCGACCTTTGGCCTTCACTAGCAAGCAACTATCTGAAAGGAATCTGGGCAAACCCATTTATGAAAAAGAAATGTTGGCGATTCTACATGCCGTTGAGTTGTGGCGTCCCTATCTCTTGGGGAAACGCTTCCAAATTAAGACTGAACATCAAAGCCTCAAGTAATTTCTGGAACAACGCATTTCCTCCCAGGAGCAACAAAAATGGGTGACTAAGCTCTTTGGATATGATTATGAGATCATTTACAAGAAGGGCAAAGACAATGTCATGGCGGATGCATTGTCCCGGAAATATGGAGATGAAGGATCCCTTTTTTCTCTTTCCTTCATTGTACCCGATTGGCTCCAAGTTGTGCGCCAGGAATGGCTTCAAGATCCCAAAAGTTCGCATCTGATCCAACAACTGCAGAACAAGTCTCTGGCTCCCCCAGGGTACTCCTGGCTCTAGGATAAGCTTCAATACAAAGGCCGCTTGTACTTAAGTAAACAATCCAAGCTCAAATCCACGGTACTTTCTAAGCTTCATGCTACACCCACAGCGGGGCACTCAGGGTTCACCAAAACATATGACCGAGTCAAATGTTCATTTTTCTGGGATGGTATGAAATAGGACATCCGTAAGTTTGTCGTTGAATGTGAGGTGTGTCAACGCAACAAGGGAGAAACAGTCAAATCTCCAGGCACCCTCCAACCGCTTTCGATTCCCCTTGCTATTTGGAAGGATATCTCTCTGGACTTTATTACAAGCTTACCCAAATTGGGGAATAAATCAGTCATAATGGTGGTGGTGGATCGCCTTTCCAAGTATGCTCATTTTTGTGCTCTTCGCCACCCATTTACTGCATCCACGGTGGCTCAAATTTTCATGGACCAGGTCTTCAAGCTTCATGGCATGCTACACTCTGTTGTTTCTGATCGAGACCCAACTTTCACAAGCAATTTTTGGCAAGAACTGTTTAAGATACAAGGCACACAATTGCATCTCATCTCAGCTTATCATCCCCAGACGGATGGTCAAATGGGAGTTGTCAACAAGTGTTTGGAAACATATCTGAGGTGCTTTGCCTCTGAAAAACAACACCAGTGGGCTCAATGGTTACCCCTCGCCGAATGGTGGTACAACACTACATACCATACAACCACTCGCATGACTCCTTTTGAAG
>ML790046.1:250700-324186 GCA_009831015.1 Picea engelmannii | reverse complement strand
TCCGCTTCTAGAAGGATCTTCCTCTAGATGCTTCTCTTAATAGACATATTTAGTATAAATAAGGGTCGAGGGTATGAAAACCCTAGCTTAGAGATTATTGTAACAGAGCGCTGCTCGATTGGAGGTTGCCCCCTCGAAGAGGCCTGTGAACATTTCTTTCTAAATCAAAGTGTTATTTCTATTGTTGTTCTTATATCATTTCTGTGTTATTGTGGAGATTATGCTGGATATTTTACTGTTATTCTGCCATTTCTAGCATTTTATTTCTGTTCTGCATATTTTTTATATCTAGTATCTTGCAAATAAGAATTAAGTTTCATAAAACAAGGGTACAAAAATATAAAAAATACAATAAAAATAATTCTAAACAAGGTATCATGCATCCCAATGAAATCAAATAGTCTTCCTGACATAGTGCTTAGAAAAATAACCTATCAACCTATCAAGATGCAACAAATTGTGCCCTAGAAGCCCTTGAGCAAGAAGTGCCAAAAATGTGTGCATTATGAGTGCACAAAATTTTTTCCATTATGGTTTGGTCATACAAAGTGCCTTTAATGTCAAGTACTTGCCATTTCAAAATAATATTGTCATGGCACCTCCTCAAGTAAAGGAAATGAAAATTTAAGTGCACACAATTTTGGCCATGATGATTTGGTTAAACAAAGTGCCTTTAGTGGAAAGTATTTGTCATTTCAAAACAAGTGGTTGTGGAGCAGCAAAAAGGCAGACCGAATGTGTGGGACTGGGCATGAGATTAAGGATGACATCATCATTGAACATTATCTCTCGAAATAGGAGCTCATTTGACTACCCCTTGTCGATGAAGTCTACGCCATAGACATCGTACTCTTTAAACAAATGAGATTCTTTCGTCCACATAAATACATGTATGCCTTTGTTTCGAGTGAGGCTTGAGTACTCCATACTTGATCGATCATGAATATGATCATGAATATACAACATACCTTATCGATCATGGATATAGAGAGGACTAAATGTGACACAAAAGATCGACTTGACATTTTTGGTGATAAAGCACATTAATATTGCATCGTGTGAATGGGAATTATTTAATTTTTGGCTAGAAAACACTGGTATGCCATTTTCACTTTGAAAGAAAATGTCAAATATTTGAAGATCAAACTTATTAGCAATCAACAACATATGTTTTCCTCTATTATCAAAGATCTACACAAATTTCATAAATTCTTTTCAGTCGATTGAAAGTAGCGATTATTACTTCAATTATAATATCTTTCCTTCCTTGTTTCCTTTCGGGAAAATTGAACACCCACCTTGTAATTATCCTCTCCTCCACTAAATATGTCAATTGATGTATTTTGGTGAGAGGGTCATCTCTGTTGTTGATTAATTGGGTTGGTTTCCATTGATGTCAACCCTTGAAGAAATTTCGGTAGCACAAAGGTTTGGGTAATGGACCCAAATTTGTTTGATGTATAATGGTATGAGTTTTGATATATTTTCAGGTAAGACTATTCTATATGGATAGTACATGTCATGCCATTTCTGGTGGTATGTGGAACGTCATATAACTCCTCACGGTTTGAGAGTTATGGCCTTACGAAGTTGGAGGACCCTCATATGTTGGATTGAAGTCCCAAAAGGTCAAAGAAGTCAAAGTTCTTGTAAATAATAAATTATTTAAATAATAAAGTGAAGTGACAAAGTCAAAGAGGATTATTTAAATAATAAAGTGAAGTGACAAAGTCAAAGAGGATTATTTAAATAATAAAGTGAAGTGACAAAGTCAAGGAGGATTATTTAAATAATAAAGTAAATGGGGAACTTTCTAATTATGGAAAGTGGTTATAAGAAGGTTAACCCTAAAATGAGGAAAATGTGTTAAGTAGTCAAGTGGTTATTGGATTTAAAGGTTAACCCTCTAATGATTTAAAGAATTAGAGGGACACGTGGCAACTACTCGACTCGTGACACATCATCAAGTGACGTAAGTAGTCCGTAGATTCAGAGTAAATGGTGTCTGTATATCTCGATGAATGATTAAGTCTTGGTCGTCGGATTTAACATAAAAAGGATGAGTGTAAGGTTAAAGATGATCGTTGATCTGTCTCCGCAAAATATAAACATGAACCATCCAATTGTATCGGCGATATCGTAATCGGAAGTTTTGTAATGTTGCAAGTCATGAAGACCCGAAGGTCGAAGTGCCGAAATCTCGTGAGCCTTCCATCTCATATGAATATCGAATCGTGACCGTTGATTTGGTAAAGCGCTCAAGCACTCGTTTAGGCTTATCATTCGGTCACCGTCGATGGTCATATGCTATAATTGTTTTATTATATCTCGCTATAGTTGGTTAGCCTGTGGTTCTGTAACGCACAGTCATATGTGATGGTTTGAAGGAAGCGCCTTCATAGAATCTGGTCTTTGTGAATATAACAAAGATTAGGGATCAAGTATAAAGGACTAAATTGATCCATGACTGTGATCAATTTATGACAAAAATGAACCGATACACAGTCATCATTAAAAGAGAGTTAAATCATGAAAAACATGAATAATGAATAAAAAGGAAAAATGATATTGATTAAAGTTTAGATTATCATTTTAAATGAAAAGGTACAATGGGTCAAATAAAGGGACACGATGTTTTAAATTTCACACCAGTTTGAAGAATATATAAACGAGAAAAAGTGGTGAGAAGACAGTGTCTCTGAGGTTCATATTAGAAGATAAAAAAAAGGAGCATATTCCAAGATGAAGAAATGTTCGTTCTAAGATGCATGCCAATGTCTTATTGAAAATAAAGAACATAAGAAGACAAAGCAACAGTTATGCAATCCAGTACTTGATATAGAAGATCATACAAACAAAGGTTGCAACAGACAAGTAGAAGTTAAAACAAATGGCTGCATGAGTCAAATTTGATGAAGAGAAGAAGAGATTGAATTGCATTACAAACTAAGGGTGGTTGGGTGGTGCAAAGGCAGGTTGGAGCTTGTAGGGGAGTTGGTGCTTCCTTGTTAGTTGTAGCTGACTAAATAGGGGGTTGTAGCCTCCTACCAGTTGGTGCTGGTGAACAGGGGAGTTGGTGCTTCCTTGTTAGTTGTAGTAGACTAAATAGGGGGTTGTAGCCTCCTACCAATTGGTGCTGGTGAACAGGGGAGTTGGTGCTTCCTTGTCAGTTGTAGCCTCCTACCAGTTGGTGCTGGTGAACAGAGGGAGTTGGTGCTTCTTTGTCAGTTGTAGCTGACTAAATAGGGGGTCATAGCCTCCTACCAGTTGGTGCTGGTAAACAAGGGTGTGGGTGCATCCTGATCATTTGGTGCTGATAAAAAAGGAAGAATATCTTCCTTCTATGTAACTTGTAAGAAAAGGAATTTTCCAGTTAATAGAAAAGTGTTGGTGGTTTTCCCTGTTGGGTTCCACAATAAAATCTTATGTTCATAAGGGTTTGTTGTTCATCATATATTGCTTAATTGAATAATTAATATGTGTGGTTAATATGGATGAAGTTAAAAAGAAAAAGTAGGAAATACTGATTCAGCCCCCCCTCTCAGCATTGTTGGATATTCCAATAACAAAGCAGTTGGTGGACGTAGCCCCACACTAGTGTGAACCGCGTATATCTTGTGTCTTATGGTTTGCTTTGTGCAATGTTATCTATTTTATGTTTTTCTTAGTGCTTAGATTAGAATGTGTAATGAATATGTGTGTTTTTATTAAATGCTTTGCTTAAGTTAAATGCTATATTTGATTCACAGTGCTAAGAGATAAATGTTTGAAGTGCATAATATTTGTTGTTACTATGCTAGATCTATCCTTGGGTATGTTCTGTGATGTTAATAAGGCCAATGAACTAATGTATGTCACTTCCTAAGCATTAAAAAAATACCCTGTGAAGTGTTACTATCACAGATTTGTGTCCTAGCCTGGTTACAGACACTTGCATCCTGTAACCCCCCCTGCTTCTACCTCGGGTGAGACTTTGCCTGCTTCGTAGGTGTTTCGAAAGGGTCGGTAGTCAGGGTTTTATTGGTGCACTGTTAAGAGTTGAACCCTAGGTTTTCCCTTGTGCCAATAGTTGCGAAGGGATTTTCTCAACATGAATGCATTGACTACACTGAAACATTTTCCCCCGTTGCAAAGATGAACTTTGTTTGACTGATTCTTTCCCTTGCTACTCATTTTGGATGGAAAATCTATCAGAAAGATGTGAATAGTGATTTTATTCATGGACATCTATCTAAAAAAATTGATATGAAACAACCACCTGGTTTTGTGAAAAAGTCGAATCTAGTTTTTTGACTCAAAAAGTCACTTTATGGTTTGAAGCAGGATCCCCAAGCCTGGTATTCTAAGATTGACAATTTCTTTCTTTGACTTGGTTTCAAACAACGTGAATATGATCACAACTTGTATGTTCTCCACTCCAATGGAGATACTCTTATTGTTGTTGTATATGTAGATGACTTACTCATTACTAACAATAATAACGCTCTCATATTTAGATTGAAGAAACAACTTGATGATTCCTTTGACATGACAGACCTTGGCAATCTGCATTATTTTTTGGGTCTTCAAGTATTACCACTTTGTGATGGATTTTTCATTTCTAAGTCTGAATATGTGATGGATCTTTTGACACATTTATGGTTGATTGCAATCCTTGTGCCACTCCCTTTCAGTCTAGAGTGAAACTTACTAAAAAATCTCAAACACCCGTTGTCGATGCTACACTTTATCGACAATTGGTCAGTAGTATTATTTATCTTATTCATAGTCGACCTGGAATTTCCTTTTTTGTTAGTGTGGTTTCTCGGTTCATGCAGGACCCCAAAGAAAGCCACTGGAAAGTAGTCAAACACATTGTTCGTTAACTGAAGGGTACCACCCATTTTGGTATCAAATATTGTCATAGTTCAGATTTGCTAGTCAACGACACTAACTCCGACTGGGTTGGAAACAAGGATGTTCAGAAGTACACTTTTGGGTATGTGTTTCACTATAGCACTAGATATTTGGTGTGTTCATGCAAGGAACAAAAGTATCCATATTGGCTACATAAGCAGAGTATCGTGGTACCGTTCAAGCAGGTACTAAAGTAGTTTGGATTCACCAATTTTTGGGAGAGATTGGCCTTCCTTTTCATACCTCGACTACAATCTACTATGATAACCAAAGTGCCATATAGGTTGCTAACAATCTTGTTTCTCAGAGTAAGATGAAGCATGTTGAGCTCCATGCTCACTACTTGAGACAACTGGTTCATGAGAACGTTATCTCTCTTGAATATTTCAAAACCGAAGATCAGGTTGTTGATATATTCACCAAACCTTTACTTGAAGCCAAATTTATCAAGCTCCATNGGGGGGGGGGTTCTAGTAATGTAATTTCACCTTCTGAAACTCCAAAGTTGTGTGATGGTGGGGGGGCGTTGGAGCATCATTCCTTGATGGTTCATCACACATCTCTTGGGTTCAATTGGTCGAGAGATAAACCTTTAGTTGGATACAATCGATCGAGCAATAGACCAACACACCACACCATTTGATCAAGTAGTCGATGTACCTGTCGTACGAACAATCAAATTGTAGTCAAAGATAGTTGGGTGGTGGATCAACCATCCCAATAATCGACTGTGAGTTGGATGGATAGTCGGTCGGGTTGAGTCCTATCATGTCGACTCAATAGAACAAATTTTGTGGAGTCAACTCTAACTGTCGACAATTACATGCGGACAAGATCTTCTAGTTTCTGTGGAAGTTGGTTATATCTTGAGACTATAAAAGAAGACCCCTTGGGTCATTGTCATCATCATGAATTGATATTTTGCAACAAATGATGTGGATCAAGATGTGCAATATGCACTGTGATGTTTTGATCACATGTGCTAGCACCAAAAGTCACCTCTGGATTGCGGTAGAGGTAAGCCTGATACCCATTTGAGTTTTATGTCACATGTTGGTATAAAGGGTCAAATGGATGCAGTCTCAGGAAAGTATCGTATTAACTCAGAAAAATGGGTTGGCATGTACAAATAGGTGAGGTCTTGATCTAACTTTAGTCAGTAATTTGTAGCAAGGGTAAGTAGGAGGAAGAACTTAAGAAAAAAATGTAAAGGTCTGCTATGAACATTAGGTCTTTCAATAGCTTAAGGAGGAAAAAACTCAGAAAACAAGATCTTCTTGGATTCAGAGCTTCAAGAAACTGAAAACACTGTAACCATGTTGCAATCAAACATCCATTACAACATAGTCACAATAATCCATGTGAATATTTCAATCATGAACATTCAATATCAAACACATAATAAGATGGAGGAAGAAAGTTGACTTAGATTAAACAATAAGTCTCGAATACAAATGCATGACCAGAGGCTAGAGGCTTTACTAAAACTTTACAATCCGGGAGATTTTCTCTACCATCGACCCTTACAAAATATAAAAACTGAGTATATATACTTCAAAGAAACTCACCCCCTACAGAGGCGTGCTCTGGTCACTGTTTTCAAGGCTTCATGTCTTCTTCTTCTCTTGTCAGACTGCACATACATTCTTATGTCAGACGTGATCTCAGATCAGTATGGGCTTTGCATAAAACTTCAGTGACACAGAGGTCTTGGGATGACAACCTACCTCCACGGTCGATGCTCCCATGCTTTCCATTTATGGGGTGAAACGAGGTTTCAACTACCCCCCCTGCTTCCATTAACTAACCACATTGGGATCGGGGTGGAGCCTGACACCCATGAATGCCCAGGTGAGCACGTAACTTCTTTGAGTCAACTCCGGTGGCTCGAAGCCACGTAATTCTTCTCTATGACTAACTCGGGTGCTTCAATTCTCTACGTAGCTCCCTTTCATCGCCCTACACGATCGTGGGAAGTGACCTCGCGCTTAAACAAACAAAATTTCAGGACTTTGTATATCGAGAGTTTTCACCCCCTCGATCTGCAATGTTCAAATGCCCGAATCCACGAGATGGTCCATCTGGATCAACGATGGGATCTTCCTTGATTCTAAAAGCCATGATTGGTTCCTCGAACACTTCAGCTACCTACTGCTGGACCGACGCTTACTTTCTCTATGGCTCTGCTTTTCAATACGACCTTGGGCTGTGTGTTATCAGACTAATCGGTAGGTGTGAACACTAACAGATCTCCCTAGATCCACTTGGATCTAGAACAAAACAGGACAGGACACAACTCTTTCCCTAAGTTGTAATCATTGAATCTACTAATAGGAAGGAATAAGTGACATGCCTTTAAATCGCTTCCTTAGGTCTCTATTGTTCCCGCTTTGCTCTAGTGCTCTCATGTGGTCAAGTCCAAGACAACACAAACCAACCAAAGTGAAGATAGCAAAATGTATTCAACGTCAACTTATGCATATGATCAAGGAATTACACAATAAAGTAAGAGTGACTTTATGGGAAAGGGACATGTCACTGTATCATATTAATTGAAAGTAGAAGATACAACCTGATCGCCTTGATGTTGCAAGATTCCTTTCAGTGACCCTTGGTTCCAACACACACTTGAGTTGCTGCTTTCCAGATAATTTCTGACACTTGATACAAGCTCTGAATTTCGCACAGACATCAATGAACAAAGTAGGCCAGTAGTACCCAGACCTGAGTATTTTGTAGGCTGTGGTTTTCCAGAAATGATGCCCCCCACATAGGCTGTCATGGAACTCAAATATAATCTTTTGGGCCTCCTCTGGGTCTAAACATCTCAGAAGCACTCCTATAGGGTCTTTCCAATACAATACCTGGTCAATAAGGCAATATCTGATTTCTTTGAGCTTTAAAGCTCTTGCTTTTCTCCTTCCCATACCATCAGGGGGCCTTAACTCCTGTAGAAGAAATATAATGTATTTGTACCAGGTGCATTCTGCTAATGGAGGGTTGTCCCAAGGACTCTTATCAAATGTTTTAGCCTACTGGTTTTCTGAGCAAGTGTTGATGAAGTTAACCCCCATGGCTTTGCAATTAGATTCGGCCAACAACCTGGCTAAAACTTGGCCTTTAACCAACTTCGTGGGTTTTATTTCCATATCAAATTCAAGGATTTTGGCAATCCATCAACTCCTTCTCCCATCTATGCCTGGCTAAATAAGAATGTCCTTCACAGAAGCTGAAGGGACATATGCAATGATTTTTGAATGCATAACATAGACTCTGAAATCTTTGAGAGATTTCACTAAGGCATATGCCTACTTCTCCATGATGTCATATTTTACCTCAGCGTCCCTCAGTGCTCTGTTGAAAAAGGAAATAGGCTGCTCCATCCCCTCAACATTTTTTTGCAACAGAATCGCTGCTACTGTATCAAAAGAAGCAAAGGAAAAAATCAGAAAATCCTTGGAATAATCAAGACTGATTAACACATGTGCTTCAGTCAAGGCCTTCTTTATATCATCAAAGGAATTTCGAGCCTTGATGGTCCATTTGACTTCGTTTCCTTTCCTCAACATGGTTGTTATAAGTTTTACCATCTCATCAAAGTTGGAAACAAACCTCCTCAAAAAATTAATTTTTCTCAAGAAAGACTGGACTTCTTTCTTGGATCTCGGGAGTGACAAGGTTTGGATTACTTCAACTCTGCTAGGATCGATCCTGACTCCCTCAGCTGATACTATGTGCCCCAATAATTTTCCTTCCTGCATGGAAAACATAGACTTCTTGGGATTTAGGGAGAGACCAAACCTTCTGCATTTAGAGAAAACCTTCCTCAGGTGCTAACAATGTTCTTTATCATATTCGGAGAGGACTGTAATGTCATCCAGATAGATGACCAAAAACTCATCCCTTTCTCCAATGAAAGCGATATCTATGGCTTTATGAAAGGTTTCTCCTGCATTCATCAATCAAAAGGGCATTTTGGCATACACGAATGTACCCAAAGGAGTGGTGAAGGTTGTCTTTTCTCTGTCTTCAGGAAAGACAAAGATCTGATTGTATCCCGAAAAGTCATCAATCATGGATATCCTTGATGCGCAAGTTATCCTTTGTAATATGTGTTCCATTTTTGGCAAGGGGTAATTGTCTTTTTTTGAGTTCCTGTTCAGGTTCCTGAAATCGACACAGAGTTTGATTTCTCCGTTCTTTTTCCTCACCAGGACTAGGTTGTCCACCCATTCAGAATATCACAGCGGGACAATGATTTGGGCATCCAATAGTTTCTTTACCTCCCTCTCCATGATAGGCAACAACATATGATTTATTTGTCTTAATTTCTTCCTAAATGGTTTGGCCTCCTCTTTCAATGGGATCTTATTCTCGATGATGCTGGTGTCATATGTTCTGAGGTCTTCATAGGTCCAGGCAAACACATCAGCAAATTTTTTTAATATCTTGGTATAATCGACTCTCTGCTCCCTTGACAGGATGCTTGACAACTTGAAAAACTTTGGATCCTCCTCTATACCAATGTTGCACTCAGCTGCATCAACATTCTCAGTTGGGCCCCTAAGCTTCATTGCCACATTGTTCCCATCGAAAAATATTTCCAAAGAGACTAGTCCCTTTGGGATGTGGTTGCTTGGCAGCTGGACAATATGATGATCAACAATATTATTTAAAAAAACATCATCATGAGGATCGATCTTGGAGTCAGGATCTTGATCAATATGCAATGTTGAAAACTCATCAACAGTTTCCATAAATCTTTTGATCTCAAGATCATCCTCAAACACTTTCCAATGCTTGACGTTGTCAGGTATGGAAGGTCTATATTTCACTTCTACATTGTACTTGAGCTTAAGTGGCAGAGGGACTCTGAAATTGCTTGCCGAAATAGCCAAAGAATCAACCACTATATTCTCTTCTCTTGGAATGAATGAAATGTTCAAATCCAAGAAAAAAATGTCGATTAAATCCCACACCTCATTCTTATAAGATCTGAATCTTGGATGCTTGTCTTGATAAATACTTCTGACTTGATTTACAACCAACTCGACATCCCCAAACACTACTATCTCCTCAATTCCCATGTCCTTTGCAGCTCTTAAACCCAAAACAAGAGCCTCATACTCTGCCACATTGTTGGTGGTCTCAAACTCTAACTTGTATGACAAGGATAGGGTTTCTCGACAAGGTGACAAAAAAATCACTCCGACACCAACACCTTCCCTAGAAGAGGCTCCGTCGAAGAACATCTTCCATAGAAAATTAGTTGGAGGAGGTATTTCACGAAAATAAATGGGTTTCTTTCTGATTTCAAGAGCAGCTTTAGGGGCATCAGTGAGCTGCAGTAAGATGGATTCCAAATCAGTATCAAGGGAAAAGATAGGGTGATTTGTGGGGTCTACTTCATCACTGATAATGTAGGCCAACTGGGATTCTCTGTACAGTATTCTATGCTCCCCTCCAAAGATTGGAATGGTAGCATATGTGAGGTCCATATGTAATGTTCCTCCAAGTCTTTTTATCCAAGATCTTGACAATAGCATGCCGAACTTGGGAGGAACATCAACCACCAAAATATCCATGACCACACTTTCCATGGGCAACTGAAATAAGGTTACCACCAGATCTTTGATGACCCCAAGACATTGCACCCTCCTCAAATCAAAAGAATACAAATCGTGATAATCCTTTTTGATTTCTATTCCGAGTTCTTCCATGACAGTCTTGGGGATGAGATTATGAGATGCCCCTGAATCCATCAGACAATTATGCAACACCTTATCATGTATGCTCAAGGATGTGTAGAAAGGAGGGGATGAATCATCTCTATCTTCTACCATAGGACCTAGGATGACTGTTGGTTTTTCGTCTTGGAGGTTCACCGAGTTTGTGGAATGGAAAGATGGCTCAGATTGCAACAACTTAGAGAGGGATTTTTTGAAATATTCATGCTTGAACAACTCTGAAAGGGGTATAGGGATCCTGATATTTTGAATCTCATGTTCAAAGCTAAAGGAGGAAGGGGGCTTCCGAATTTCTCTCACTTATGGGACAGGGTCTTTGGTTACTGGCGAGGGATTCTGAGCTTTCTTTTCCTTGCTGTTGTTTGTTGCGTCTTTAGCAGGCTTCTCTACTCTGGGAGGCTGAGTAGGGACGTCAGAATTCTCTTCTTTCCTCTTAGATCAGAGGTTGTATTTGCTGGGATCACTATTGGCCTTGTCGCCCCTACTCAGCTCCTTTATTTGGCTATCTATAAGGGACTTCTCGTATGCAGATTGAGTCAAATGGGGAAATGGGGAAGTGTCTCCAATACAATGAATTTCAGAGTCAAGATATTCCTTTTCCCTTTCCTCATCAACAACAAGGTTATTTTGGAGAGGGGTTAGAATTTTCTGATCATCTCTATATCTGTTCCTTTGTTCCCTTGGCATAATCTGAGGAGCATTGTTAGGCCTTCTGAAATTGCCTCTGTTATCAGTATTTTGGATATTATTATAACCTTTCTTCCCTTCAAATTTCATCTTCTCCATCTCCGCAGACATGGATTTCACCATCTTGGTCAACTCATCCACTTAAGGGTGAGAGGCAGAAGATCCTGAGGTTGAAGCCTCAACTCTCCCTCTTCCTCTGTCATCTTTATT
Organism: Picea engelmannii; assembly: GCA_009831015.1. Taxonomy (NCBI): domain Eukaryota; kingdom Viridiplantae; phylum Streptophyta; class Pinopsida; order Pinales; family Pinaceae; genus Picea; species Picea engelmannii. The sequence goes on along the minus strand of ML790046.1, from coordinate 312,646 downwards.
CTTGAGTCTGTTAACTGCCAATACATTGGATTCTACTTCTAGGATTGCATCTTTCATATGAGCCAAGGAAGTAGCCCTCCTTTCTCTCAACATGAGGAAAAAATCAGGGTCAAAAGCACTAGCATAAGTGATTTTGGTAGAGGCTTCTGTAGGCTTTATCTCAGCAGAGATCTTATTGTACATTTTGTTGAATATTTTGGAGAAGTCAGAGACATATTCTCCCTCTTTTCTCTTTAGGGACCCAAACTCTGTGATATAATACATAAAATCCTTTTTATCCCCCCATTGCCTCAAGAAAACATCATCTAAGGCCCCAATCCCAACAATGGATCCAGGGGTCAAACCTCTAAACCATTTCCTAGCCTCACCATCGAGGCTCTGGACAAATACTCTCATCCAAACATCTTCGTTTTCAATATTCGGATTGTCTGCATAACTGTAGAAGGCGACAAGGTGTTCTTCAATGGTTATGTCTTCTTCTCCTGTGAACTTGGGCATATACTTTAAGTAATCTCCAGCAGGGAGAGGATTCATTGGATGAGGTAGGACTAGATGAGTGTATCTTGTAGCCACTATGGCGTCCATTCTATTTCTAGGAGGATGGGCACCTTCCATAGGGATGATAGGTGGAGTAGAATTAGGAGGGGATGGAGTTCGAACATGGGAGACTAGAATTGAGCTTTCGGGAGGAAATGGGAACAATAAAGGATTTAGAGAAAAGGCTACAGGGCTTGAGGGAGCAGATGCTTCTCTTTGTGCGGTAGCAATAGTAATAGGAGGAGGGGTGGTAAAGCCCGTGGTAGGGAAATCTTCTAAGGCGCTGTGTCTAAAACACAACACAACTTTAGGAGAGAGAGGAGTGACAAGGATTTCTCCCTCCAATCCCATACTGAGAGGGGAAAACTCAACAGGAGAACTCCCATTTTTAAAGTTCGGGAAACTCCAACAGATGGTATAATAGGAAAACGAGAAACATATATTGGAGTTTCTATAGAAGGATCATGAAAATAATCAGAAATACTTGGTTCAATAGTGGAGTTTTCTTCTCAAAGGGCCCTTCTCCTTCTGATAATTTTCTCTGGGTCAGCATCAGGTGTTTCTAAAGGCAGCTACAGGGTAGACCTTATGTGTTTGCCTCTGGAAGACACAACTAAAATAGTGGAGTCGTCAGTGGATTCGCCTCAACGGAGTCACCACAATGGAGTTTCCAGGTGCACAATAGCAATCTTGGATGTACTAAGTTTTGATGCACCTTTAGAACTAGTAAGCTTTGTCATTCAATCCCAGGGAAAATCTTCAATTTCGTCCCTGGAAATGGCACCAGAAATGTTAGCACCAGAAGTCACCTCTGGATTATGGAAGAGGTAAGCCTGATACCCATCAGAGTTTTATATCACAGGTTGGTATAAATGGTCAAGTGGATGCAATCTCAGGAAAGTATCGTGTTAACTTAGAAAACTGGGCTGGAATGTACAAATAGGTGAGGTCTTGATCTAACTTTAGTCAGTAAGTTTTAGAAAGGGTGAGTAGGAGGAAGAACTTAAGAAGAAAATTTAAAGGTTTGCTATGAACATCAGGTCTTTCAGCAGCCTAAGGAGGAAAAAACTCAGAAAACAAGATCTTCTTGGATTCAGAGCTTCGGGAAACTGAAAAAAATGTAACCGCGTTGCAATCAAATATCCATTACAACACAGTCACAATAATCCATGTGAATCTTTCAATCATGAACATTCAGTATCAGACACATAATAAGATGGAGGAATAAAGCTAACTTAGATTAAACAAGAAGTCTCAAATACAAATGCATGACCAAAGGCTAGAGGCTTTACTAAAACTTTACAATCCGCGAGATTTTCTCTACCATCGACCCTTACAAAATATAAAAAATGAGTATATATACTTCAAAGAAACTCGTCCCCTACAGAGGCATTCTCTAGTCACTGTTTTCAAGGCTTCATGTCTTCTTCTTCTCCTGTAAGACTGCACATACATTCTTCTGTCAGACGTGATCTCAGATCAGTATGGGCTTTGCAGAAAACTTCAGTGACACAGAGGCCTTGGGATGGCAACTTGCCTCCACGACCGATGCTCCCATGCTTTCCATTTATGGGGTGAAACAAGGTTTCAACTACCTCCCCCTTCTTCCATTAACTATCTGCATTGGGATCAGGGTGGAGCCTGACACCCATGAATGCCTAGGTGAGCACGCAACTTCTTTGAGTCAACTCCAGTGGCTCGAGGCCATGCAGTTCTTCTCTGTGACCGACTCGGGTGGTTCGATTCTTTACGCAAATCCCTTTCATCACCCTATGTGACCGTGGGAAGTGACCTCACTCTTAAACAAACAAAATTTTAGGGCTTCGCATATCGAGAGTTTTCACCCCCTCGATTCGTAATGTTCAAATGGCCAAATCCACGAGATGGTCCATCTGGATCAACGATGGGATTTGCCCTGATTCTGACATCCATGATTGGTTCCTTGAACGCTTCAGCTACTTGCTGTTGGACTGGTGCTTACTTTCTCTATGGCTTTGCTTTTCAATACGACCTCGGGCTGTGACCGTGGGCCCATCTCACAGGCGCATCGCAATTTCATGTTTCCCGACTTCACGAGGTACTTCATGCTCAAACCTCTAAATCGTGAAATTGCGATCCCTCAAATCAGGTGCCATGTGTCCCCTTTGATCAGATGACCTAGCTCATGTCGGCATTTTGGGTCCTGGGACTTCGGGCTATGGATGCACCTTTATGAAGAGAACCCCAAACTCCTGATTCCCGATCCTCTGAAATTCACTGATATCAGATCAACGATGCTCGACTCTCCATGAATGGACAACCAGATTTACTTTTTCGTGAATCGAGACTTTGTGATTCTTGCTGAAAAGTTTCACAACATTTCGAACTACCGACTCCACACTCACTTTCCTTCGTTGAAGATTGAAATTCCTCGCTCACTTGATTTGCGTCTACATCAAACCACATCAAGTGTTGCACTTGGTGGTCATGATTGCGGCCTATGATTGATTACTTGGGTGACTGGCTGGAGGCTCAGGGAGAATAAGAGGATCAGTAACAGAGGCAAAGGGAGAAACGTATCGACCCTAGGGAAAGACAGAAAGGCTTATGGCTGATGGCTTTCAGGTGATCTGACAAGGAAAACAGGTCGATCAAATGGATGAAGACAAACGAAAGGAAAACCACAGGTCAAGAGAGAAATCACAATCAGGTTTGCACAGGGAGGAAAGACAGACAAAACTATAGACCTAGGCAAGAAACACTACTCTAAAGACCTTGACAAGTTTATGTGATAACAACATGCTCTTTGCTTAAGTGCTATAACAATGTCTTTAGACACCACCTTTTCTTCTTCGAAATTTATTCCCCTCTTCGATTATCTATAGTACTGTGTTCTCTGTTTCATGTTGTGTTCCACCTTATTCCCCAACATATTCATCTTCTTCCACATCTCTTCAAATTGGAAGATCTCATACAAATTCTCAAATGGAGGTACAATTTCTCTACTGGAAACACTATTAACAAACATCTCGTAATCATTAGAGAATCCATTTAGGGTTATCAAAACCATCTCCTCATTTAGGATTATATCTCCTGCATCATGCAATTGGTCTCTGATCTCTTATACTATGTCAGTGTATGAAGAAGCACTCCCTCCCTCTATCATCTTGCATGCATTCAACTTGTTTCTGAGCAACATCATTCTCAACATGTTTAAAGATTCATATAAGGACTTTAACTTATCCCACAAATCTTTAGTTGTCTTACAACTCCTTACATGCACAACTAAAGACGATATCAATTTCATTGATATGATCCTAAAAGCCTTGGTATCCTTCTATTCCACTCAGCCTTTTTAGTGGGATCTTTTGGTTTTGTCCTGATACATCAACTAAAGAATAAACATCTTGTTCAATGAGGATGAGTTCCATAAAATATTTTCATAAAGAATAGTTGGAGGTGCATTCAATATTTTTAGAATCACTAAATTTAAACCTCTTCATGTCAAATATTGGAAGACAATAATTCAAACTCTGTCATAAAATACATGTAATTTGTTCACACATTTATCTTTTTCACAAATAAAAATAACTTAGGTGAAACAAGCCCACATGCCTTTTCTTTTTCATTTAAATAAATATATATGTAAATGCCCAAAATCAATGCATGACTAGTAAAATCATCTTACTATTCTCAATGTGCACTTACAATTTCATAATATCTAAAGATAATATAGGAAAAGTATATTGTCCAACCTCAATTTTCTACCTTACTTTTCTCAGTATGCACTTCCAATTTCATAATATCTAAAGATAATATAGGAAAAGTATATTTTCCAACCTCAATTTCCTACCTATCTAAACATAAGAAAACAATTTATGTTGGACAACAACACAACCACCATAATTAGCATACTAATAAAATATAAAAAAATTCTGCAGGGATTTGAGTGCTAGCTATAAAGAATCTATTGTAGCAAATTGACTTTTTATTCCTTTCATTCAAAGTGGCCTTTTCATGTTGCTATAACCCACAACAACACAATGCGCAGAAAACAAACTTACTAGAGGATGAAACCATTTTACCATTTGACATTTTGTACACTACAACACACACATTCACTCTATTCTCATGATTCACTTTATTTTTTTCTTTTTCTTTTTTCATATTCCATATTCACTTCACCCATGCACAGACATACGGGTTGTCTTGATGCCCGTGAAAATGCATTGAAACACAAGAGGAGATGAACTCTAAAACATACAAAGTTGAAGGGAAAACAAATGAACAAGTAGATACCCAGGGAAAGAAAGCAAGGGATGAAGAGAAAAGAGGTCTTACAAAACATTCCAAAACTTGGACACAAATTCTTAGTAATTTTGCTACTATGGAAAAAGAAACAAATAGGTAGGGGGACGACATGCAAGATAGAGAAATCAAAGAAATACAAGTAAGAGCAATAAAAATAATTATCAAAGGCGTGAGAGAGTATGGAAAAAATGAATGTACTCTCAATCTTGCAAGTGAATTTTTGAAGGACAAGTTGCTTTGGCAAGGTCGAATTTGCCAAGAATGGAGGGTGGGTAAACCTAGTGATGAGAGAGCTAGGCCCATAAAAGTCATCATGTCAAGCATACGTGACAAGCAAGTTCTCCTAGGAAAGAAGCAACTCCTGAGGGGCTCTCGCTTTTTTCTAGATGAAGATTTAACTATTAGACAACAAGAGAAAAGAAGGGAAGATATGTCAAAGGTTAGGGTAGTAAGGGATGAGGGCAAAAGGGCATGGCTATTCAAAGGAAAAGATGTGATTTCCTTTTTCAGTCCTCATTCTAAAACAGGGTAGCAAGGCGGTAGCCAAGAAGTGACAACAAATTCATTAGCAGGGAACTATGCAACAAGGCCAATATGGATAGATAGGGGTGAAGTCTCAACTTTGAGTCTTGTAGGCCAAAAAAATAACAATTATATTACACCCAGGTTTCCTAAAGATTAGTTTGTTGGAACTGCAGAGGTTACCCTTGGAGGAGGGGACCTGGGTTAGGACCTATCGTGGAAGATAGAGACATAATTTGTCTATTGTAAACACATGAGCATGAAGGGTGCAAGACACCTCTATTTGAAGGGTATGTGAAGATGGCAGTGTGGAACAGGGCAGCTAAGAATGGTAAAGGAAACAGGGGGTATCATGGTCTTAGTGAGGAAGAAAAAAGGTCGTCTCATTCAATTAGAAAGACAATACTCAAATAAACAATTCATTTGGTTTAAAATATCATAAAATGGTAACACCATCAGAATTGCAACATGTTATTTTTCCCCACAAGTTTCAAAAACTTACAAAAGTAGGGGGCTTGACCATAAAGACCCCTTTGCATCCTTAAAAAATGATATTGCAACATACTCTCAACTAAGTGAAGTCCTTATAGTGGGGGATTTCAATTCTAGGACAACAAGTGAACAAGCTAGTATTCTTCATTTCAAGGAAGACCACAATCCCATTTGGCTTACAGAAGAAAGGAATCATCAGTGGACAAGAGTTTCAGAGGACAATAAAAGATGCAACCTTTTTGGGGAGCAACTTCTTACTCTATGTGGGGCATTTGACTTAGTCATTTGTAATGGGTTGGCTAGATGGGCTAAATCGGGTAATTTCACCTACAATACTTACAATGGAGCAAGTGTAGTAGACTATGCAAATTGCTCGCATGGCTTGTGTGAGAAAATGGAAGAAGTTTTGATTGGTGAACAATTGTGGGTGTTGAAATCTGATCATAGACCAATCTGTTTAAGTTTCACTTGGGCTGAACAACAACAAAGTGGGACAAAAAATCAGTGCATTTAACAACCTCCTTCAAAGGGGAGAATTCTTTTGACTCAAAAAAACTATAACACCTTCAAGATAGCGCTAGAGAGGCTATTTAACAAGGAGAAAATTCTGTCCCAGGGCCTCCATAGTTTTGAGCTAACAAAGTTAATTCAAAGCGCACTTACAAAATGCAAAAGAGCAAAAAATAGGAAATCTGAAACAAATTGTTTTCCGGTTAATGCATGGTTTGATGAGGAATGCAAAACAACAAAGAAAACTTTAAAAGAGTCAAGCAAGAAAGAAATAAACCTACAAGAAAATTGTAAGAAAGAAAAAAGATGATTTCATGATCTCAAGGAGGGAAGAACTAATTTGCTTGAGTAAAAGTAACCCCAAGTTATTTTGGAAGGAAATTCAAACCAGAAAGAAACAAACTGAAAATAATATCACAGCTTATCAATGTTTCGAGTATGCAAAGCAACTTTATGAGCAAGATCTTAAGGTTGACCCCCTTCCCTTCGTCAACACTTCTACTAAGCTCTTCACCGTGCAAGAAATTGAGGTGGGTATCAAAAAGTTGGGGGTTGGAAAGGAAAAATATTTAGTCGAATTTCAAGCAGAATATCTAAAATGGGGTTCAAAAACTCTTGCACCTCACATTATGAAAATTTTCAACAACATCATTTAGCAGGGATTCCCTACAGATTGGACAACGAGTCTAGCAATACCGCTTGTCAAGAGTGGGGATGTCAACAATCCCTCCAAATATAGAACTATAGTGATAAACCCTTTGTTCGAAAAATTATTCGAAAGTATGCTAGAAAATAGAATCAATAGATGGGCGGAAGAAAGAGATAAGCGCACCAAAGGGAAAGTAGGTTTCAGACCTAAACACTCAACGATTGATCACAGTATAACTCTAAGGCACATCATTGAAAAAGTGTGGGAGAAAAAAGAGGAAGTCTTTTGTTGCTTTGTCGATTTCAAAAAAGATTTTGACACGGTCCCTAGAGAGAAGCTTTAGCATATAATGGAGGAACTTGGGGTTCCTATACACCTTAGAGAAGCCGTCCATAGGCTATTTGAGGAGGTTAAAGTCAAAATCAGAACATCAATTGGTATCTCTGAAAGTTTTAGAAGTGATATATGGGTCAAGCAAGGGTGCCCATTGTCCCCTACCCTTTTTGGTTTATATATAGACAAACTTGAAGAGTGGTTAAACTTGCAGGAGGGTGATGGTGCTCTTTTGAGTGAGTTTGTGATAAGGCTTCTCTTGTATGTAGATGACCTTATTCTGATTGCTAAATTTGCTCTCTGGTTGCAATAACACTTAATTTCCCTTGAGCACTTTTGTAGAACATTGGGGATGCAAGTCAATACTAGCAAGATGAAAGTGGTAGTTTTCTCTAGCAAAATAAAACAAAAATATAATTAACATAAGTTCTACTTTGAAGGAAACATTCTTGATGAAGTGGCAGATTACAAATACCTCGGAATTGACTTTAACAAAAATCTAAGTTGGGAAGGTTGCAGAAAGAAAAGAACTTTGGGAGGTTAGAAAGCGTTCTATGCTTTCCAAAACATGTGTAGAGAGGCAGAGCTATTGGATTGGAAGACTATGCAAACTCTTTTTGGGATTTTAGTGATCCCAATGGTTCTCTATGGTTGTGAAGTGTGGGCCAGTAGTACATTTGACTTACAATTGAATCAAGTTGAGAAGATTAAAAAATGCTTGATTACAAACAAGTTTAAAATTAAAAGTTCAGTTCCTTATGATATTATGTTGAGTGAAATGGGGGTTGCTCCTATTGAAGCAATTATGATATCTAAAAACAATTGAACAAATGGAAGATGGTCAGTGGCCTAAGGTCGTCTTCAATGACATATTGTCCAAAAAAAAGAAGACATGGATGATAAAAAATATTAAATGGCTTAGTAAATGGGATATTCACTTGAATAGGTGCCCTACAAACAGTAAATAAATACAGGATTTTGTTATTGATAGATTCCACAAGCGATCCTGGGATAAAGGGGTAGGGAGAAAGAAAAAGTATTACATTGAAGAGTTTAACCCCACTTATAACCACCATCAAAAAGCGTACATAGGGAACAATATATCTTGGAGAGACAAAATGCTTATTGCCCAACTAAGAACCAATTCCTATCAACTCCGTTGTGAAACCAGGTGTTGGAAAAGACTGAAGGAAGCTTGGGAAGAAAGGGTGTGTATGTTCTACAACTCCAGAAAAGTGGAAATAGAAAAACATTTCATTTTAGAGTGTGAAGATTTCAAAGACAACAAGGACAGTTATGTAAGTATTTTAACAACTAACTCTTGGAATAATTTATTCAATAAGGGGACAATGGAGAAAGTGGGAGAGCTCATCATCAAGTTGAACAGGAAAAGGACTGAAATGCAGAAATCAGTGTATGAGGCGGTCTGTCCCATAGCCTATTGTTAGCCTCGTGGACGTTTAAATTTCTTCTTCTTCTTCTTCACGATGCCCCACATTTTGTCGGCTTTTTCTTTTTATTGATGCGTAGAACATCTCATCCGTGTGTACAGAAATCTGTGTAGAATTTTTAAATTCGTCATCGTTTTTCAAGACTGAGCAGGTATTAATTTAACGAAGTACGTGGAATTAGAATGCTTGATCACACGGATGGCTCAACAATGCCTTGGTACCAAAGAAGTAGCAGACTGTTCGAAGCTTTGCAATATGCAGTATCCTTCTCATGGTACTGGTATTTGTATGAGGAATTTGCAACTTCTTGATACTGCAAATGTTCTTGTGGAACACATTTTGACAAAAGTGCAGTCTTCAAATCTCATATGGCTACGCTGGAACAACTGTCCCTACTCTTCCCTACCTTCCTCGACCTCAACGAAGAATTTAAGGGTTCTACGAGTGCAAGGGAGGAAATTAAAAATATTTTGGAAAAAGGAATCACAGGAAAATTAGGATTTGTTGAATTAAAGTTTGTGTTTATTAGCTATTGATATTGTACGACAGGTCTCAAATATGTTCTAAGGGTTTCTTTTGATGAGAATGATAATACATTTTGTAGGCACCTTTACAGTTGCGGGAGTTGGAGATTGATGCTCCCCTCTCGAAAATTACAAAGTCTATAGGGAAGCTAAAGCACCTAGAATGGATTGTCATTGAATTGAAGGTCAATCTTACAGGGATATTAGAGGTATCATTTGCTGAAGGTGTTTGCTGCAACCTTCAATATCTTAGTATCTATGGGTGCAATGATCTGGTGGAGGTTGGAACATTGCCAAATACACTCATAACGTTTAGTTTTGTCGATTGCTCTAATTTGAGGAAAATAGATCAGATTTATGGTCTTGCAAAACTTCGAAAGCTGGTTATTAGTGGTTGCACAAAGTTGGAGGAGTTTCCAGGTATTGAAACATTGGTATCTTTGAGGGAGTTAAGGGAAAATGGATGTGTGAAGTTGAAGAGCATACAGGGATTGGGGCAACTGATAAATCTTGAAGAACTATGGGTTAAGAGGTTTTCTGAGTTAGAAGAGGTGGAAGGTATCCAACATTAGAAGAGGTGGAAGGTATACGACATTGTATGGCGTTGAACATAATTTATGCCGAAAATTGTCCAAAACTGTAGTGGAGTGCCAACGAGGGACTTGTAGATTGAATGGGGCTTTATTCATTACTTGAAGGTATTTCATCCCGGCCATGGAAATTCATGTAATGATGAAAACTAGGTAATGATTGATAGAAACTTTCAATAGAGGTTGATAACTTCTCATTTTCATATCAGTTGGACAAAAGATCGATCCTTATGTTACTTGAAGGGTTGTTTCCACTTTACATATTGAAAAGGGGTTTAGTTCTTACTTGATTGTTATTATATATAAATGTGTGAAGTATTTGAGTGAGGGACTTGAGGATTGAAAGGGGTTTATTCATTACTTGAAGGGTGGTCTCCACTTTACACATTGAAAGGGGGTTTAGTCATTACTTGATTGTTATTATATATAAATGTGAAGAATTTTAGTGAGGGACTTGCATATTGAAAGGGGGTTTATTCATTACTTGAAGGGTTGTCTCCACTTTACACATTGAAAGGGGGTTTAGTCATTACTTGATTGTTATTATATATAAATGTGAAGCATTTTAGTGAAGGAATTGCATATTGAAACAGGGTTTATTCACCACTTGAAGAGTTGTCACCACTTTACACATTGAAAGGGGGTTTAGTCATTACTTGATTGTTATTATATATAAATGTGAAGGATTTGAGTGAGGAACTTGCCAATTGAAAGGGGTGAAACGGGGTTTATTCACCACTTGAAGAGTTGTCACCACTTTACACATTGAAAGGGGGTTTAGTCATTACTTGATTGTTATTATATATAAATGTGAAGGATTTGAGTGAGGAACTTGCCAATTGAAAGGGGTTTATTCATTACTATAAGGGCTGTCTCTACTTTACACATTGAAAGGGGGTTTAGTCATTACTTGATTGTTATTATATATAAATGTGAAACATTTTAGTGAGAAACTTGCATATTGAAAGGGGGTTTATTCATTACTTGAAGGGCTGTCTCCACTTTACACATTGAAAGAGAGTTTAGTCATTACTTGATTGTTATTATATATAAATGTGAAGCATTTTAGTGAGGGATTTGCATATTGAAAGGGGGTTTATTCATTACTTGAAGAGTTGTCTCCACTTTACATATTGAAAGGGGGGTTTAGTCATTACTTGATTGTTATTATACCTGCGGAAGGCATATGTATATAGAAATCAATATGAGTTGACTCAGTATTAGTTTCCTTTGACTTATTTAAATATTAGTAGTTTAATCAAAGTTTAAAGCATTTTTCTGATGTTTGATTGGTGGTTCAAATGACCACCTCAATCTTAGTTTTTTTTACCAATTCTAATGACTAATAATTCGACCGGGAGAATCGAAATTGATGTCAACGATTGGATTGGATTTCAATGGAAAAAGGATGCTTCCAATTGGAAGTAAGTACTCAATGATAGATAGGTGCCTGGACTGGGCTGGGGGATATGGATAGATGCGTGGGAAGGATGAACTTACTACCTACACTAGCGTACTCATATGCGTGAAGATGATAAACTGTATCCATGATGTTTGGACCTGCCCTTCCGAGCAGCGAGGAAGATGTCTCAATCTTAGTTTAAAGCATAGGTTTTCTTGATAATTTTTCCCCAACTGAGAAATGCTGAAAAAGTAATGTTAACAATACTTGTAAACAATAAATGTTTGTTTTTATTTCTTATTTTTTCTCCAACTAAGAATGATACCCATGTGTCAATACTTGTAAACAATAAATGTTTGTTTTTATTTCTTATTTTTTCTCGAACTGAGAATGATACCCATGTGTCGTGACCATTTGTTTGTTTTTATTTCTTATTTTTTGTCGAACTGAGAATGATACCCATGTGTCGTGACCATTTGTTGAGTAGCAATGTAGCGGTCTGTATGCTAGACATGGGTATAACATGCAATTTCACCCTGCATGGATGCTAATCACCAAGTGGCTCTGCAACAATGGCACTCTTCCTGGCACACTATTATTCAAAGACAAAAAAATGGATGCAGAAGTCAGGCAAAGGAACATATTATAAGTAACAATTATAATATGGGAGGTTGAAGATGCAGCATAAACTGCGCATTCAATAATCAGTTGTTGTCTTACTGTTCGAAATATCCATGCGTTTCACTTTCTTTCCGTTTCACCATCCATTTCTCCTAACGTTTTCCATTCTTTCCATTTTTAAGTTATTTTAAGCAAAGAATCAGATATTGGAGTCTGCAGGTTTTCCTGGCTGTTGCTTGATTTCTATTTGTAGCTTCTACGAATCGGACTGTACATGCCATCCTCATCCTCCAACAACGTTATTGTCACCACTATTTCAATTTTCTGTCGGTGCTAGTCCTCCTACTCGTTAATTTAACTTCTTCACGACGATCACAAGCAACCATGGCAGATTTAGGGGGACGTGTGGATTGTAGTAGCTACCAAATGTAAAACCTTTCCCATTATTGGCACGTTGCAGCATGCATAACCGCTTGAAATCCCTACAGTTGGTCCTTCGTACTAATTATATTCCGGTCTCTGCATTTCAGTATTGCCACTTGCAGCATGCATAGCCACCTGAAAGCCCTATAGTTGGTCCTTCTTACTAATTATATATTGGACTTTGCATTATTTGTTTTTATTCCAGCAAGTTAAGGTCTATAATTCTATTGAAGTTGAGGTCTGTAATTCCATTAAAAATCATGCCGGGACTTGTATTGGGAGATATTGTTTCAAATATTGAGGCACCTTCCACTCATGGCCATATTAAGCTGCATGAGTATATCAGAGATAAATGGACCATCCTCTTTTCTCACCCTGGTTAGGACATCCTGCAATATTACAAACACGGTCTCATTTCTATTATTTATGTGTCTGTGTCCATTCCGACTCGGCTAAATTTTGATTGCAGCGGATTTTACACCCATCTGTATTACTGAGTTGGCAAAGATCTCAGACTACACTGATGAATTTGAAAGGCGTGGAGTAAAACTTCTAGGGCTCTCCTATGACCATGTTACAACACATCAAGCTTGGGTGCAAGATATTGAAGCCTTTTCGGTTAGTTAATTATTAATCAGGCGTCTTCTCTTCTCTTCTGATGATGATGATTTTGAATTGGAAATGATGTATTTATGTGATTTTGGCAGCCTGGAAAAAAAGTGAGGTACCCCATATTGGGGGATCCAGAGAGGGAGATTCTCCTGCAGCTGAACATGTTGGATCCCAATGAGAAAGATGCCAACGAGATTCCATTTCCCTCTAGAGCCCTCCATATTATCGGTTCAGATAAAAGGGTGTGTGGGAAAACCTAATATCGATTTATTTCATATTCATATGCATGTTTTCAGTCTTAATGTTTGAGTGGTGTATGTTATGTTTGAAGCAGTTGAAGTTGAGTTTTCTGTACCCGGGCACAACTGGAAGAAATTTTGATGAAGTGTTGTGTGTACTGGATTCTCTTCAGTTGGCAGCGAAGCACCCGATTGCCACCCCAGCAAATTGGAAAGCGGGTGAACATGTGATGATATCACCCTCTGTAAAAAACGAGGTTGCAAAACAGGTGTTCCCTCAAGGATATGAGAGGATCAGCTTGCCATCTGGCAGAGATTATATTCTGCGTGTCTATCTTTGAAGTGGCAGTTTCGTTCATGTTTTTCACGAGTTTAGTGCTCTTACCAGATGTAATATCTCACCTTTTAGTAATATAAGAAAGAATCTACGTGAATAGTTCATTTGACTATTTGTCAACCCGTGTTCATATTCTCCTTAAATTGAAGTTGGGTTTCTATGTTTACTCGTATTAGAAAACCATTCCATGTGTAAAGGCTCTTTATAATTTTGAGTGTTGCTCCTACTCCCAATGTGGCGAGTAAAATATTATTAACTCAACCCATAATATAGATTATGCAGCTTCCAAGTCACTAGGTTTTATGACTTAAACACAAAGTGCCAACAGATTACAGTATTGGTTGTGATAAGTATGTGAAGTGATATCGAAGCCAATGGATAAGTTTCAACATTAAATACCAATATATGATAGGATATATAAGGTAGAATCTAAAATGCTTCAGATCCTTTACTGTATATTCCATCATATATTCAGTACTTGGCTGTTAGGGACGCCGCTGATGTAAAAGATAAAATTGAAAATTGATCGCTGATATGAAAATTAACATATGACATGCATAATATAAACTTTTGTTTCATTTTGTTTCTTCTCGGCGCTTTCCTTAGAATGCATTCATTTTCTAATAAAAAGTATTTATACTTTGGCTTCGAGTGCAAGCTTGCCTTCGCATTCGCATATGTCCTTGTGAGAGACTAAAAATTTCTTTACATATATGTATTTATGTTTCTTCACCAAAACTAAACCAAGGGTTAAGTTCGACATTTGACATAACTTTACACATGTTTATCTTAATGCATGTCAATTTGACTTTTGTACACCTATCCATCTTATTATACATATCTAATGCATGTCAATTTGACTTTTGTACACCTACCCATCTTATTACAGATGTGGTCGGGGCTATATAGTCTATAACAACAGAGCCTTGTTACAGATGTGGAAGGGGCTATAAAGTCTATAACAACAGAGTCAATAGCCGAGGGAAAGTAAACATTTTAATAAAATTTAGGGAAACAACAGAGTCAATAGCCGAGGAAAAGTAAACATTTTAATAAAATTTAGGGAAAGTAAACATTTTAATAACATTTGGGAAAGTAAACTATTATGTGGTTATGTGGATGGGGCTATAAAATCTATAACAACAAAGTCAATAGTCGAAGGAAAGTAAACATTTTAATAAAATTGAAGAAAAGTAAACATTTTAATGAAATTTGGAGTTCCCGGGTTAATACATACTCATATATCATATTTCTAGATATAGTATTGAATAGATATATGTATAACTTTTATTTTATTATAACTACATACGGACAGGTATACCTGCCATGACCTTGTTATATATAAATGTGAAACATTTGAGTGAGAGACTTGTAAATTGGGGTTTATTCATTAAGGGTTGTCTCCACTTTACACATTGATTATTATATAAATGTGAAACATTTGAGTGAGAGACTTGTAAATTGGGGTTTATTCATTAAGGGTTGTCTCCATTTTACACATTGAAAAGGGGGTTTAGTCATTACTTAATTGCTATTATATATAAATGTGAAACATTTTAGTGGTTGGTTGCATAGTTTATGTATTTGTTTTTTATTATATCGTTGTAATAATGTATTAATTAAGGGGTGGTAAAGTAGTTTTATGTTAAAATAATTTTATGTTTTATTTAATTTATAAAAAAATTAAATTATTTTACTAAAAAAATAATAAATACATTGAAATTATAAAAAATGTTTATTACATAAAGTATTGTGACATATTTATTTTGTCAAATTGATAATATTACTTTAAGTTATCTTAAATATATGATAATATTTTTTCTAAGCTTAAATCATTAATCATTAATATTATCTTTAAATTATAAAAATTGTTTATTATATAAAGTATTGAACATATTTATTTTGTTAAATTGATAATATTACTTTAAGTTATTTTAAATTTGTGATAATAATTTTTTTAAGGTTAAATCATTAATCATTAATATTATCTTGATAATTTGTGAAAATATATTTTTTAAGGTCAAATTATTAATATTATTTTGATAATTTGTGATAATATTTTTTTAAGATCAAATCATTAATATTAATATTATCCTATATTTAAGAAATTAAAGTTTGTATAGCTATAACATTCAACATTTTTGATATTTTAGATAGTGTGACTTGTTTTTATATATAATTATATGTAAATCAAAGGATTTTTATCAATTCAAACCATGCTCTATATATGCAAAAGGTAAGTTTGTTGCATTACAAAAAAAAATTCATAAATAAGTTTATATATGTAAAAACTAAGGTAAGTTTGTTGCATCACAAAAAAAAATTCATAAATAAGTTTATATATGTAAAAACTAAGTTTGTTGCATCACAAAAAATGGTAAACATATATATATATAATCAATTCAAACCATGCTCTATATATGCAAAAGGTAAGCTTGTTGCATCACAAAAAATGGTAAACATATATTATTCTTTAAAAAAAATTCATAAATAATAATTTTAAATCTAATGAATATTGTGAAATTATATAATTTGATGATATTAAGAATATTAAAAAATATAAGTTAGAAAAGGGACATATTGTAATTTATTGAGATTTATATTTTCATAGTTTTTTTTTTAAATGATGTTTCACAAATAAATACTATGTATAGTTTCAAGTAGTCTTTTTCTTTGTGGGAAACCTCAAACAAATATTATGCATGATTTAAAGTAGTAGTGATTAGTATTTAGTGCAGGTACAAAGGATTGTAAAATACTTTGCAATTAAATTTTTATATATTATTATAATTTTGAAATTTAAAATTGAAATTAGAGTTTGTATAATATTTCTTAGTTTTTTAAATTAATGAGTCATAGAGAAAGTATTTAAAAAGCTTAAAATCTAGGTAATAATTTACTACAATATATAATATTCTTTTGATATTTTTCATAACTTTCATACAAGTTATCAAATAAATAACATAAATATTTAATTATATTTTTTTATGGACATTTTTACATTGCTACATAAGCAAGTAGTAGGAAGGGGTGCTGCTTGGTCTCTCATGACTAGTTAGTGGTAATGCAAACATGGACAAACAACAATATGTTAATTTGGAGGGATGATTTAAGATACTTTCACAATGAATTTGAATATGGTGTAAAAATATGAAATGTATGAAATTGAATTAGCTTTAATTTTTATTATTATAAAATTGTATATCATTATGTGGAATTTGAGTTTCTGTAACAAAGGCATGTTATTTTTCATTTAAAATACAATGCATATGCTTCAATTAGTGTAGGGGTTGAGTAGCTAAATCATGGAATCTTGCTTAAAGAATTTGCACAACTGTAGAGAACACATTGTTCATGTCCTCATATATTTTTTCAAATTTTATAATGTCAATTTTATATATTTTTAAAAATTATGAAAGTTATTATATCCTTGAAATTATGAGGCCATGCATTAGTGCATGGTATGAGTATATTAACATCATCAAACAATTTATTTTTAGTTTTTTTTAGAGTTAAAAGACATAGGTATTTTAAGATTCTAACATGTGAAGGAAAAAATAAATTAAAAATAGTAAACAATATGATTTGTTTTGTTTTAAATTGAATATTTGATATATACATAGTTGACTTTAAATGTGTGTGTAGTTTCATTGACAATGAATTTTTGTATCCTATAAAAATAAATAAATAACGTGAATAGAAATATTGAAAGCCATTTAGAAAAATGGATGTTTTGATGTATATGTAGCCCAATCCACTAGGTTTTTCATTCCAAACTTAAATCCTAAGAAATAATGTGAAGAAATAGGTATTTTGAATTTGTCAATCCTGCCTAAAAATATTTCAATGAAAGGAATAGACATGCATTATAATGTGTGTGCAAATTCTAGAGCATGCATGATAAAGCACGTGCAAATTCCTATAACACATCCACACATACACTATTGTGACTATTTTTTTCCCAATGTATATCCTTCCCCTCCAAGTGGGGATATTAGTGACATTAGGAGGATTTGAGCATTAAGTATGGGTATCGGGGTCCTTGACATGGTAAGGGAAGGAAGCTTGGGCCTGTTGAGATCAATTCTCACTTCTAAAATTTCCCTCCCCTTTCTATTTTCCCAACTTCTTTTTTTCCATTTCTTTTCCCTCTTCTATACCTACCCTCTTTCCCCCTTTTCTTTTCTCCTTTCTCTTTTCCCTTTCTAGTTTCCATACTTAGCCATTTTTCAAAGCAAAGCGGGTTGGCGGGTTGGTGGACTCGCGAGGCTTCACCTCCATCCACATTTCCATATCACGAGTTCGACTAGCTGCCGTGTTATCATGTACTTAACCATTTTTACAACCACGGGTTTGCGGGTCCAAGCTTTCGTATTCCAAGTTCTGCGATATCCATTTTTCACCCAAAGACCTGTGATCTACATTATGACCGTTAGACTTGTCGTGGGTACCAAGCTCCTAAGTATCTCATTTCTTCTGTATTGAGTCCAATCGATTGCAGTGCAACACTCATCCTATTTTCGATCATTCCTAATCGTGGGTTCGTGGGTTCCCGAGTTTGCAGGTTCACAAAAGTTCCCAAATTCAAATTTCTCTTGTCTGTCCCTGCCATCTTTGTGCTTTTCCCAATACACATTTATTATGGTTTAATGCTAATGACTCATCATGTAGGTTCCGTAAAGATAGTCATTAATAAGTGAAGGGCTCGATGATATTTCCCATTAAACTACATTAAAGCACACTTTGCCAAAGATTATATTATTGTTATCTCTCTCAAGCATTCATTTCAAGTATTATCTGGTTAAGAGAACATTCTCGTCAACCTATGGCAACAATAACTTGACAACAGTTATGTGGTGATACTTTGAATATTTTTGGGCATGAAGACCAAAAATTTTAGTGGTCCAGAGCGTATTCTTACTATTCATCACCTTCTTCTAAAAAATAAGTGATCTGGACATCCATAATTGCACACGCAGGGCGTGTCCCTGATATTTTTGACTACAAGGAACTGGTTGCATGGTGCGTTGAGAAATATGTACCGAGTCAACGAATCATACAACTCCAGGATCGTTCCCCTATCTCTTTCACCACAAGTGTTTCTTAAGATGTTAAAGCTCCCTGAGTTGACACTTACCTTCAAAGGAGAGGATTGCAGGGATTTCCTAAAAAAAGAATGACAACGGCCTGGACCTCTTTCCTGAGTTCTTAGAGAATCCTGGAGCTATCCTAGAAGACATTACCTGGTTGCAAGTCGACTCGTTTAAAAACCCCTTTTGGGAAATCACTTGGTTGTTTACCAGGTTAACGGGCCAAGAAAGTACTGCCAATATTTCCCGCATGATTCTTTATATTTTATATTTTACAGTTAAAGAGAAATCTATCTTCAAATGGGGAAAGTTTATTTCCATTGAAATCTCCTCCCAATTGTGACAATACAAGAGAGACAAGAAATTTTTCATGGCTTCTTATTTGGTGTTTGCGATAGCATATTGCTATCAATTTCCAAAATTGTCTATCTGTAAGAGGGTTAACTGTGAACTTGATCCAATTACCTTATGGTATGAATCATTGTGGAGACACAAGGCTTCTTTACATTTTAATGAAGTTTACAATGATTTCGTTTCAGTTTTGAAAGGAATATTGTTTGGTAAAGATACCCCTAGGATATTTGAACAGGAAAATAAATTCTTGGATAAAAAGGGGACGTTAGAGTAGATGGAAAATCACAATGTTATCATGATTTTCGGCTCCAAGGAAAATCCCTCTTTTCTTCCTTACCATACATCTGATAAAATGTTTTTTATGGAAGTTGCAAGGTAGTATAATTTTTGGTTGCACTTTTTCCATGAGAAACGGAAAAATCAATTCATATCGTTGCCTTGGAAAATTGGAGACTTTATATTCATGAATATAAACAAAATTGATGATTTTGTGAACCACTTCCACAATATGAATCTGAAATATACTGAAAAGATAAACGGGTTTGAACCTAACAGAATTTTTGTGTAACATATGCTGACAATCAGATTCAACAATTCATTTATTCATACTATTCTGAGTGAAGAAGAAGATAACAACTTAGGCTATCCTATTCACAATAATTGTGACTTGGAAACAATACTTAGTACTAATGAATTTTACAAGAAGAAAGGAAAGAGTTCCAGTGAGAAAAGTGCCTAGTCTCCAACTGTTACTCCTAAAACTACCACATCTCAAAGTAATTCTCCAACGGCCCAACCAACTAAGAAAGTTACCAACATTAGTTCCATTGGCGGAGGAGAAAATAATCCCCCTTCGAGAAAAATCGAGAGCTCGCACAAGATTCCTCTGATAAATAAGAGGAATAATGTTGTGCAAGAGGAAGAAGACGATGGCACAGAAAATGAAATCAACAACTTCTCTCTTGAAGACATGGAGCTTGAAGCAGACATCGAGAAAATGTTTCCCACCATTGATTATCCAGGGAGCATGGCCCACCAAAATTCATCATTATAAATCATTGAGAATGAGACCTTCAATGAAGATGAGCCATTTTCTTTTCAGAGTGTTTTATTTGACAGGGAATCCAAGAAATTGATTATCGGAAAAGGTGATATGAAGAATAAGAAAGGAAAATCTCATTCATAGGTTGACCTAAGAGATATGTGGCCTTCCCATATTTCTAAAATTTATAGAGAAACCTGAGATGCTCTCGATGACTGCATTGGTGGTCTTGAAGAGGAAAACACGAAGTTGAAAGAAAGGATCAAGGAACTGGAAGACACACTGGAAGACACCTTAATGCCTCTTCCACTTCTGGCCAGTCCTATGAAAATAGTTAGACCCACCACACCCACTGCTAAATTGAAAGGATATTCTAGCCTACGTACATCAGCCAAGAGCTTTGTAGAAATAAACATTAAGAAAAAAGAATGGCATTGATCACAGAGGCATGGGAAGTTTTGAAAAACATTGTTTATTTTGGCTCAAGAGTGCATGCCTTCCATGAGTATTTGCAAGATGACCTAAATAATGAAGAATTTTTTTACCTTGATTTTGTACTACCCTTTGGAAACAAAGTTTCCAACATGAAAAAACTAATGAGAAGAGAGGAGGATATTCCCTCCCCAAGTCAGATAAAACAGTTGAATGCGTGTTGGAAAGAAAAGATAAAAAACTTGAATAATATCGTTCAAGCATGAAACCAAGCTATATCAAAGAGGGAAGAATTATTCAAGAGGCTCATTGAATTGGACCTAGATGGAAGTACAAATGAAGTAGAAGACCCCAAACTAATTCTCAACTCAATGTTCCTAACAAAGCAATAGTTTGACGAGCAAGTTGATATTTTTAAAGGGTTGCCAGTAGAAAAGTTCTATGGTATACTTGAATATGATGAGGAAGACATAGACAATTGGCTAGTGGACTACTCCGTGAAGAATCAAGCTATTGAGGAAGCATGACAAGGCATTTACCTTGATTTGAGAGACTTGAAGGGCGAGTTGTTCAACATCAAAAGCTGACATGAGATAAATGTGGCACCAATGAAAAGCTATATCGAAGAATGGTTCAAGAAAGAAATCAAAAAATTGACCAATGAGGGGAAATAAACAATTGAGACAATTGATGTAACTGTTAATGAAGACAATAAAAGGACACCAACAAGTAAGTGAAGACATGAGACACCATCATAGTAAGCTTATGCTGATCACATCTTTCTTTCTTTATCAGTTCCTTCATCTAGTTACTCCGCTGATCCAGATTTATGCAGGAACACAACAAAATACACAAATAACCATGAATACAAAGATGTAGTGGAAATAACACTTCATTTCATTAATATCAAAGAACTGAAATTTGTTTATGGACATAATAGAAATAAACTAGCTAGGGCACTGGTAGCTTATCTCTGAGAAGATATGTGGTGGATACATGCATTAGAAATCTATGTTTCAATGAGGTTGGAAGGCCTATCTATTATTGAGAAACAATGGAAACCCTAAACATTCAAAAAACCTAACCCTAGGAGATGAAATGCCAGAATATGGGCCCCGTCGAGGTAAATTGGTACATCAATTTCTCGAGGTCGTAACTTTGGCATACTATCTCTGTTTGACGCATATGATACATCGTTAGAAATATATATCCGAGGGATATAATAGTTGGCAAAAAATTTCAAGATGAATGATGATATTTTCCGACCGGACCATGCCCCAAAACGTCATTTAGAGCCTCAAAATGGCTCCGGAAGTTCAGGACCCGAAAAATTACCCAAAATAGTAAATTGTTCTACAATTAAGGGAACTGAAAAAATGAAAGAAACAATGGTGGGGGTCCAAGTGGAATAGGTGAGTGGCCACCAATATCCACCTGGATCATTCCTCCCCCCTTAGGAAGAAATGGTCCCCATTGCATTGAGTTCCTCCATGAGATGAGGAAACTTCTGTTGAACTTGGTCCCTGGTGAGCCACTTGCCTTGGTTAAGAGTTGGCCTGCTTTGACAACTCGATATAGTTGGATCCTCTGCTGGTGAAAATTTGGAACTCGGTTACCCTCCAAGAGCATCTTATATGTGTGGCCGAAATCTGGATCGCTCTTGTAGAGAAGCGACCAATCAGAAGTCTCATGCCCACAAGAGTTGAGCACAGTGGTTATTGCC
Organism: Picea engelmannii; assembly: GCA_009831015.1. Taxonomy (NCBI): domain Eukaryota; kingdom Viridiplantae; phylum Streptophyta; class Pinopsida; order Pinales; family Pinaceae; genus Picea; species Picea engelmannii. The sequence goes on along the minus strand of ML790046.1, from coordinate 290,473 downwards.
ACGATCGGTGGTCGAATGAGGCAATGTGCAACATTATTGGTGATTCCCTTCTTGTACTTGATGTTCAAATGAAACTGTTTCAGATATGTGGACCACTTCTGAAGGCGATCGTTCTGCAACTTTCCTTGTGTTTGTATGAACTGCAGGGGTCGATGGTCTGTGTGGATGATCGTTTCCTTCCCCAAAATGTAATGCTTCCACTGTCAGCAAGCCTGCACAATGGAATACATTTCTTTGTCATAAGTGGGATACTTTCAGACTGTGTCAGGCAATTTTTCACTGTGATATGCCAATGGATGCCCCTGTTGAGTAAGAACTGCCACAATAGCATAGTTAGAGGCATCTGTCTCAATCTCAAATTGTTGTTGCAAGTCTGGTAATGTGAGCATTGGGGGGAAACAGAGACGATGCTTCAATTCTGTGAATGCCTTCTGTTGAGATTTTTAACAAAAGATATTTTCTTTCGCTCCTCCCTTGGTGACTTGACTCAAGGGCCAAGTGATATGAGAGAATCCCAACATGAACCTGCGGTAGAAATTAGCAAGACCCATAAAGTTGCGAAGCTCTATTAGAGTGGTTGGGGCTGGCCAATCCCAGATGACTTGGATATTGTTTGGATCCACATTCACCCCATGCTCATCAATAATTTATCCCAGATACTGAACCCGGGTCATGCCAAAAGTGCACTTCTCCAAATTCGCACACAACTTATGTTTCCGCAGTGTTTGGAGGACCTGTCGGATGTGGTGGAGGTGCTATGCCCAAGTTTGGATGAAGATCAAGATGTCATACAAGTACACTACTACAAATGAGTTGGTGAATGGCCATAAGATGTGATCCATCAACCTCATGAAGGTTGCAGGAGCATTCGTCAACCCGAAAGGCATGATCAACCATTCAAAAAGGCCCTCCTTGGCTTTGAAGGTAGTCTTCCAAACATCAGATGATTCGATTGGTACCAGGTGATTCCTAGACTTCAAGTCGATCTTGCTGAAATATTTCTCCCCTTTGAGTTGGTCCAGAAGGTCATCAATCCATGGGATTGGGTACCTATTCTGGAAAATGATCTTGTTCAACGCTCGATAGTTAATACATAGTCTCCAAGTCCCATCCTTCTTCTGCACCAACATGATTAGGCTCCCACAGAGAGATGAACTTGGCCGGATGTGACCTTTCTATAGAAACACCTGAATCTGTCACTTTATTTCATCGTTCTCCAGAACATAGCATCGATAGATTGGTCCATTGGGCAGTGATGCACCTGGGGTCATATCGATGGGGTGATTGACCTGATAGTGCAGAGGCACCCCTGCGGGTGAGGTGAATATATCTCGGTACTCCTCCAGGATCTTGTCCATTCATTTTTGTCATGTGGAGGATCCCCATCTGGAGGTCATGGCCACAATCTTCTTCTTGTCTTGAGGGCGGATCATCAGGAAAACAAATTTCCCAGTTTTGGAAATGAGATTACTGCATTTTTTTTCAGTAACCAAAAAGATAGTGACAGGCGATGGTACCTATGGTATCCTGTACAACTTATTTCCCAAAGTAATAATAACAACGCGAGGTTAGGACTCATACACAACATGTTTCTTCCACAAGTAGGGTTGTCCTAATAATACATCACAAACATCAAGAGGAGCAATGCCACATAATACCTCATCGGTGAAAGGTTTGATGATGTAGGGAAGGCGACATTGTTGGCTGACGCAGAGATACCATCCTTGGTGAAGCCACTCGATGGTGTACAGATGTGGGTGTGTTGTGGTCGGCAAGCCCAACAGCTTCATGACATATGTTGAAATGAGGTTCTTTTGGCTCTCATTTTCAATGATGAACTATAGTGGGGAACCCTTTACCCACATCTCAGAGTGGAAGAGACGCTCCTCCTCCTCTAAATATTCTGGTTCTTCCTTTTGGATATTCGTGGTGGAAACGGTGGCGTTGGGCTCCGCATTGATAATCTACTTTCCTCTGTCATTCCCCTTCTTAGGTTCTAATTCAGTGTCAGAGCATACATCTGATTTAGAAGCCCTCATCTTAGCCACCAGTGACTGTTTGGCCCAACACTCACTTGTGTTGTGAGTGGATCTCTTATGGAACTCACACCACTTTCCCATGTCCTTCTTCAGCTTTGCGGTGTTGTTCTTTTCTTGTGGCTTTGGCAGGTTGTATTGAGACGCCATGCCTTGGCTTTGTCCTTTTCTCTGTGGTTTGGGGGCACCTTTCGCTTTCTTTTGATTCGCAGATCCAAAGTCTCGCTTCTTTTGTTTGAATTTGTGCTCAATCTTGGCAACATACCGATATGTCATACCAAGTGAGGAGATTTCGAGGAAGTCCATTTCCTCCTGAATGTATCTATGTAGACAACTGAGGTACTTCAACACCAAATGTTTCTTCGAATATTTGATACCCAAATTTGTGCGCAGGGTATGGAATAGATTCATCAGCTCATGCACATCTTGATCCCTTTGTTGTCGCACCGTAGTCCATTGTATGTAATTTTCCTCATAGCTCCCCATGGGATAATATTATTCCTTGATGGCGTCTCAAAAATAATTCCAAGTGGGTAAGAATAGGGAGGGTTCCTCCTTGTCCTTTTTTTCACAGTAGGTTTTCCACCAATCCTTGACATGGGGGGTGACTTTGAGCAGTGAAAAAATAATCTTCTCCTAGTCGGAAAAGTCATGAACTGAGAAATATACTTCTAATAGATTCAACCATCTATCTATGACATTTGCATCTATTTGACCATCAAATATGGTAATGTCAAAGTTTACTTGTACTTTAAAAGGGGTTGCACCTCCATAGTGGTTGTTGGATGCAGATGCGCCACCAGTGGGAAATTGTTGAAGGATCTGGGTGAAGTTATCCATCATCGCGTTCCTTTGTTTTCAGGGGCCTCCTTGAGTAGTATTTTGATAGGATCTCCTTCTCCCTCATTTTCTTTTCGTCCCCCATGGGCGGTCATCGATGTTTGCGAGGCTAATCTTGCAAAGGTTCAATGAGATTGAGCCCTAACTCCTTATACCTCAATCTCGTTGGGGACATGCAAAGAAGGATTGAGAAAGATCAGACCACTCTGATAACACTGATCCATATTTATGCAAGAACGCAAAAAAATACAAAAATAACCACGAATACAAAGATGCAGCTGAAAATAACACATCATTTCATTAATATCAAAGAACTGAAATTTGTTTACAGACATAATAGAAATAAACTAGCTAGGGCGTTGGTAGCTTATATATGAGAAGAGATTTGGTGGCTACAGGCCTCAAAAATCTATGTGTCAATGAGGCTGGAAGGCCTATCTAGTATTAAGAAACAATGGAAACCCTAAACATCCAAAAAACCTAACCCTAGGAGATGAAACGCCAGAATATGGGCCCCATCGGGGTAAATTGGTACATCAATTTCTCAGGGTCGTAACTTAGGCATACTATCTTCGTTTGACGCATATGATACATCATTAGAAACATCTATCCGAGGACTACAATAGTTAGTAGAAAATATAATGAGGATTTTAGCCAACCAGACTATGCCCAAAAAACGTCATTTAGGGCCTCAAAACGGCTCCGGAAGCTTAAGACCTGAAAAACTGCCAAAAATAGTAAATTGTGCTACAATTAAGGAAAATGAAAAACTGAAAGAAACAATGGTGGGGGTCTAAGTGGAATAGGTGGGTGTCCACCAATATCCACCTGGATCATCCGCTTCTTTGAATAGAAAGGTTTAACTGGAGTCTTATAACTTCTCTTTTCTTCTTTCCAGGTCTTGTTGTTCTTTTACCTCCCATCATCCTCCTTATACAAGCTTAATTCTTGTGTATATTTTCTTTATGGTCTGTTGGAGCCCTAATCCAAGTATTTAAGACAAATGAATTTTAAATTTCAAAGAATATGTAACAAACTATATATTTTTTAGAAATTTCAAGAGAGCTATTTCAGGATCAGTTTTGACTGTGCTTTGTAACTTTGAGTTTTGAGTATAAAGTATTTGAGATCGTTCTATCATTATCTTTATTTGAGATACCCATGTGTCTACTCTGTTAAAGTTCTCTTATTCATGCAAATCATCTTCTTTTTATTTTATGTGATCAGAAATATTTAGTTTAACTATGATAGAGGTGAGGAAATTTTTCTTATCTGTGTTAAATATATGAAGTGTACAGTTCCTAGTCCTTTCTGAGGAACTTTATTTAAAAAGAAAAGAAAACATTTTCATTTTATCTTTCTTACAATATTTATATTTCTTTGATTACCACAAAGAACTTCTGCAAAGTCCCATATTCTTAAAACCTAGAGTCCCACAAAAATCATGAGTTAAAGAGGAGTAACACCTCTATAAAAACGTAGGGGGATTTACATCCTCATGAGGTTGTTGTTTTGGTCCTAGCAGATTCAAGTGTCAATAGGGACTTAGGACATAAAGGTTTCTTTGAGGTATCAAGGCCCTAGACCAACACTCATGTAATCAAACTTTCTCTTTAGGCATAAAACATATCTTCTAAATCTCGAGCCATCAATGAGTCCTCAAACCACCACATACTATCTCTTGGTGGGATATTTGTCATTCGAGTTGCAATATGAATGCCATTATAAGGTTTTGAGCACCAAGTATGGGTTGTGGGGAATTAAACATGGTCAACGGGGGAAAATCGAGCCTGAGGACCTAAAGTAAGCTTTCAAGCATCCAACTCTAAGAATAACGCCTTGAACCACCACACATAATGTCTTGAGAGTATCATCTCCCTCTTAGTTTGGATATGGGAACCATTAGAAGGCATTGAGTACTATGATTGAGTCTTGCCACCTTGACCATGGTTGAGGGAGGAAACTCAAGCCTCATGCCCTAAGGGTAGCTTATAAGGCTATAGGGACATGAAAGAGGACTTCAAGCACCACATAGGACCTTTATATGAAATGTTTTGCCTATAAGAGGGGATATGGGTTCCATTAGAATGATTTTAGCACTACATTTGGGTCATAGTGCTTTAAACAAGGTCGAGGGAGGAAACCCTAGATTTAAGCCCTAAATAAATGTTTTAGGCATCTAGAGCCAATAATTTCACCTCAAACATGGGTCTCAGGGTTCTAAACATGGTCAGGGGAGGAAACATGAACCTTAGGCCCTAAAGGAATCTTCTAGCCATCTAGGGCCAAGAAGGATGCCTCAAACAACTACATATGGACTCTTGAGGGTATCCTTGGCCTATAATTGGGGATTTTAGTGCCACTGGGTGGTTTTGTGTAGTATCTATGTGTCCCATGGCCCTGGAAATGATCTAGGGAAGAAGGCCATGCCTTAGGTCCTAAAAATACTTTGAGGCATCAAGTGGTATGAACAATGAGTCACTCAAAGAACCACACATGACCTCTACAGGGTATATTTGGCCTATAATAAAGGATGTTAGTTCCCTCACAAGGTGTCAAGCATTAGGTATGGGTTTCATGGCCTTGATATGGTCAATGAAAGAAACCTAAACCTTAGCCAAAGTATAAAATTTCTAGGGATTCATGGCCAAACACAATGCCTCAAACCACCAAAATCGACCTCTCAATGTTTTAGGCAACTTCTAGGGCTCAAGAGTCATGAATGACACCTCAAACCACTATGTATAACCTTTTGAGGGGATCCTTGGCCTTCAAGTGAGGATATGAGCATTGTTAGGAGATTTTGAGCATTACGTATGGGCCTTGGGTACTTGGACATGATTGAGAGAGGAAACCCATGCCTTAGTTCCTAAAAAAAGCTTCTAGGAATATATGGCCAACAAAAAACTTTTGAACCACCACAAATGATTCGTAAATGGTAGGCTGATGGCCTGTCTATCTCACCAACATGGATTCTACTGTGGAATAAAAATTTTATTTTTATCTTGATCTTCTTCGTATGGTTATGATCCTTGCAATATGCCAATCAGTCAAGTCGAACAAATAATAAACTAGTCAACCACCCACTAGTCGAGCCGGCCTTATGGATGACGAGTGAAATGCTCCGATGGTTGGGTTGATCAAATGGAACCCCCGTCGAATTCTTTGATTATTTGGTCAACCAAATGAAATCCTGATCGAATTATTTGATGGTCGTGTCCACCAAATGAAAGCTCAATCTAATTATTTGATGGTCAAGTCGACCAAATGAAACCCCAATCGAATACTTTGATAGTCAGGTCAGCCAAATGAAACCTCGGTTGAATGCTTCGATAGTCAGGTCAGCCAAATGAATCCCCGATCAAATGATTTGATAGTCGGGTCACCCAAAAGAAACCCATACCAAATTGTTTGATGGTCGAGTCGACCAAATGAAACCCCGACTAACTAAATGAGGAAAATAAACCATGAGGTAAGCCCAATCGGAATGAGTCGACCAACAATGGAGATAAATAATTAACGAAAGATTTGATCTTCAACAACAAAGGAAAAAGATTATAGGTCAACTTGGTGACCCCCAAAAACTAAACAAATATCTAGGGCGATTTTGATTCTCCACAAAAAATTGAAAATACAAGGGACAAATTTAGATGTTCAACAATGAAAAAAAATGCTCACGGGTCTCTGAATTCGCCCAGGCAGTAAATAAAACACCCAAGGGTTCTTAAATTCTCCCAGGTAAATACAAGTTCACCCATGTATGTTTAAATTCGCCCAGACAAGTTTAAATTTTCCTAGGCAATGGGAGAATTCTTTGGACAGGTGCTACAGGCTAAAAAACAAGCTTCAACAAAGTGTGTACAACACATTGCAACTCATAACGAAGATACCCAAGAACATAATTCATTAACTCTCAGATTCCATCATTTAAATGGGATTTTTATTATGATAGGGAGAAAATTAAAAAGGGGTGAGTGATAAACAAACTCTGTTTATTGTTACTCAATGACATTACAAAATTGCAGTGGCCAAGGCTCAAAGACACCTTCTCTTAGAGTGAACAGACACATTAAATCCTTCGTCCACCCAACTTCAAGCAAGCTTCCTTCTTTGAGCTCTAATTTTTTCTACTATCATTCCCCATTTCTCCTTGGATGTCCTCATCGATGTTCTCCTCCCTAAAAACTTCATTTTTTTTAACGGACTGCCTTTAGAAGGAAACCATCACAATGGTTCATTTCTACTTCCATTTTTTTTCCAAAAGGACAAAATAAAGTAAAAATGACATGTTTACAAAATTTACAAAAGAGAAATCAACTAAGTTCTTATTACAAAGTGTTGGAGATGATCCAATTCGGATCACACCTCCCCATTTGTAGGATTTTGGTCCCCAAAATCTTCAAATCCCTTCAATCTTCTTCTCCATGCATCAAGAAAACTTCGATAAAACTCCATGAAAGGGTGCCTTCATTGTAGGATGGAAGATAAGAGTTGAGTAGGGGATTCCTTTGGAATAACCCTACTCTCAATATCATGGCTAGACATGGAATTCACTAATGCAATAGGACGTTGGACTACCATTGCTCCTTGGGATGCAAGTGAAAACAACTCCTCTTTCCCCTTAACTTGACTCTCCAATCTTTCTTCTTGGTTGTTCAGTTCTTAGGATGGAGTTCTGGGTGAAGCCTCTAACATTTGGCCTCCCAATGTACAATCAATTTGCAATACTAGCAATAGTTCTTTCATGGGCTACTTGGCCTTCTAGAGTGCCAACAATCGTTATCCTTATGACCCATTTTCATTCAATGGAAAAAACTAATCCATTCATTTTCAATATTTGATGATGCTTTCCAGATTGGTTGCTTGTTCCCCCAAGAATTGGAGCAAATATATATGGAAGAATCATCTCTTTGTTTCCCATTTCCAAGCTTCTACATGTAGGTTTGAGTGGCTTGTTGCACATGACTTATTTTTTGGTTCCTCTTTCCTTGACGAAAGTGGTTTGAGTTACACTTGTGTTGGATTATTTTCCACTAAATCCCAGGCCTTCATGTTTGAGTCGTTGTTGAGATACAATGGGAATCACAATCCCTTAGCCTTCCTTGCCTATCCCTTGGCCATCATATCCCATTTTCCTCATGAGCTTGGAACCAATGCCTCTAGTGTGCTTCTCAAAATCACCAAGGGTCTTCGAAGGTGAGTTTACCATGTTTTTCTCTGTCATGGTATTAGCTTTGGTCGTGGCAATGAAAGGGGCTTGCTTGGTCTCTCGGACATCTACTTCTATCTTCTTCAAGGCCTTTTCTTTTGGTGCCAAGTCCTGGTATAGGTGAGTAGTGACCTTAGTGAACCTTTCCTCCTGCTAATTATCCAAATTAATGAATTTCTCCCCCAACTGTAAGAGATGCAATATTCTCTTGTCTAATTCTACCCTCATAGCGGTGAAGGAGTCTTGGCTCCTGGCAAGATTTTTCTCTAGCTCATCCGCTCTCTGTCTCCAATACTGACTTTCTTCTTGGATTTGTATGTTGAAGTTTCTCAACTCTTCCAACTTCTCTTTTTTAATTTTTTTTCCCATGATAGCTTCTTCAATGTCTTTGGAGAACCTTCTCTGATACCATCTGATCCAAAACCATAGGCCTATGGCTTGTCCGTCTCACCAACATAGATTCTACTATAGAATAAGACTTTTATTTCTATCTTGATCTTCTTCGTCTGGTTATAGTCCTTGCAATATGCCATTCAGTTGAGTTGACCAAATAATAAAACAATCAACCACCCACTAGTTGAACTGGATTTATGGATGACCAATCGAATGCTATGATGGTTGAGTCGACCAAATGGAATGCAAATCAAATACATTGATGGTAGGGTCGACCAAATTAAATCCTAGTCGAATTATTTGATGGTAAGGTTGACTAAATGAAATCTCAGTCGAATTCTTTGATGGTTGGGTCAACCAAATGAAGCCCCAGTCAAATACTATGATAGTTGGGTCAGCCAAATTGATGCAAAACCCCACCTTCAACTGGGGTCTACGCGACCTCCCAGTCTAGGATTATTCAAATTATGAGGAGCCGAATTGGCTTTTGGACCCCTGCTGAGACCTTAAAACAACTACACATGGCCTTAAATCTCTTTCCCACGTGAAAATTCAAAGTTGTGCGGGTCCAAATTTACCAACATAGTCCTCCACATGACTCTGGGACAAAACCGTGGGCCAAACTTCCTTTTTAGATTAAATTCGGGCACTGGCCCCCTTTTCTCGGTGGAAATCACATGCAACCATGGGATATAACTAGGTGCCTAGTTGATAGGCACTACTTCGACACACTTAGCACTTTGGGCTTTGACAGTTTCAACAACAACATACGACGTTCCTCACGAACGCCAAACTCGTGAATAACTGAATTGCAATAAGGATCAATGGTCTACAATGCTATGAGATCTATGGCTCTCAAAGCTTCGGGAATCTAGGATTCGGGAGTCTCCACCTTGTTAGCACTCTGTAAATTTGTTTGGCTGAATAGAAAAATGACAGAGGTAACTATTTCGACCTACTTTAGAGATGAGCACTAGCTTGCTCAACTCAGAGAGGGCTCTCTCATGTCACTTGATATTTCTTTGCAAATTGGTGGCTAGACTTGGTTTGTTTTGGGGTTTTTTATAAAATCTGCTGGAAAAGAAGGGGAGGAACACACAGGGCAATGGAGTCAAAATTCTAAAAGTGAACTAAAACAATGCATCTCCCAATAGAACTCTCCAGAGGATAAAGGATAAATGAGGTGATGAATCTGAGTTATTCTTAAACTTAAGTAGGGTGTAGGAAGATAAAGGAAACAAATAACAACATCAGAGCATTATCAAAATGAATTCTAAATTAGTTAAGACAATCACACAGTTTAAATTGATTAAGCTAAGAGCATCAAAGGATGAATTCTGGGCCTTTAACTCTCTAATTTAAACAGAAGAAAATGAAAATGAAAAGCAGGCCAGAGGAAATACATACGATGAAAGGAAACAAAGCTCATATCACCACCTTTATAATCTTTTCATAGAGACTTCAAAATATTCTACATTTATATTCAATTCAGATTCAGAAAATTTACAAAATAGAGTCTGATACAACCAAAAAGGTACTCTTGCACTTCTGCCAACATTAAATGATTCAAGTATCCTAGTACTTATACAATTTGATAAAAAAATAACTGAAACTGAAACGTTTCACCTTCTGTAATAGTTTCAACTGTTAGTTTTGGTATACAAAAAGATTTACAATAATTAGAAAAAAAGAAAACATTTCAAGATCATGAACAATCTCTCTGACTGCCCGACTGATTCCGCGCCATTTTTTCTGCCATGTGCTTCTGTTGGATCTGCAAGATTGGTGACAGCTGGAGATCACCTGTTGGCTCCGGGGACGATGTTTTTTTGTCTTACCCAGCCGCACAAGTTATTTCCATTGGGCATACGAGGGGATTTCATAATCCATCATTTCTTTAATCAAAATTTCCAAGTCAATGCACGTAGCATAGGACATGGTTGGCACACTGACCTTCATTGTTTTGAACTTGTTTAGGATTTCAAAATCAGTAGCTAAATGTTCTACCAGGCTAGGGCCTTTCAAAATTTCTTCCATATCTTCAAACTTAGAATGGTCCATCCTGCATTTCATGAGGAGAGTGTGATAATATTGTTGATTGTATAATGATCCTTTACTGTCCCAAAATGAGGGGAGACCTTTAGAAAACAATTGTTCAAAGGCATCTTTAAACTCCTGTATGCTATGCTCCATTTGCAAAACTTTGTTCTGGACCGATCTGAGCAGGTTGTGCTTGGAAATGATTCTCCTGGCTGAAATGATTAATGTGGTCCTATCTTTCACACAGATGGTTTGAAGATCAACAGTTGGTATAGCATTCAGTAAGTCAATGGCATTTTGGGCCCATTCCGAGGGCTTCTTTGCCAACACTTCATTTACAACAGTGCATATGTTCCGGGCTGTAGCATCCATGTTGTCTTTGTCATTGATAAAATTCAGATAAATTCTAAACTTAGCAACCTCCGCATCAATCACATCCCATATTACATGTTTGGCTCCCTGCAGTAGTGTTTTGCCCTTCAATATGGTTTTTAGCTTGTTCACTCTTTCCTGCAGGTCTTGGTTTTCTCTGTGGAGTTGAGCCATTTTCTCATCCTTCATATTCATCTCTTGTTTCAACTTTTCTAAGTTTTCTTTGAGACTCTTGATTTCACTTGTTTTCAAGCTCACCTGGGACATAGCCTAAACTAATCCCTTAGTGCTTGATCCAACCTCTATATTAGCAGGCACAATAATTTCCATATCTGATGTCGTTGCCTGCATTTGTGACCAATTTTCTTTCTCTTTCTCCAATTGCAGTACTTTAGCCTTGTATTCTAGTGCCTCTTGTTTGAAGGCTTCCTTTTCCTGCTCCAAACTAGTTAATTCTGTTGTTTGCGGATGGTCTGTAGGTGACATCTTCAACCATTTATTCAAGCTTTGGATCGTTTTTTCCTTTTCGTCTAGAGAAGATTTTAGCCCCTATGAACCTTTAGACTCTAACATTTTTACCTGTGTCATCCAAGCTTTGCTGGACACCTTTTCTTGTTTTAGTTTCCCATCTAGCTTCAATGCATGTTTTGCCAATCTTGAAATCTTTAGAGCTAAGCTTAGGTAATCAACGTACAACATATCACTGACATTTATGTGAAATTTTACTTTATCAGGGGCACCGATGTTTTCATAGTGTACCTTGAACTTAGATACCTTATCACTATCAACCAATGCAATGTTGAATGTCTTTTTCTCGACATCTCTGACTAAGAGTAAGTGAGATTTACATTGGGATGTCCCTTTTACTTCACTAAAAAGGTCCCTTATTACACTATTTTCCATACTCCCTTTTACGACATACTAATTTAGCAAATCCTCCTTAGACTAATAAATTGTCCCAAGAGTTTGGTCGAATATGTGTTTCCTGCTGCTGAAAACTTTCATGCTGCCTTCGTTATGTGGCTTGTTTTCTGGATTGGTTTCTTCATTCTGGGTTGTAGTCTCTGGCATATCCATAGATGTCTTCCCTTTCTGTTCTTCCTCTTCCAAGTCAATTACTGGAGAAGGTGATTTGGTTCTCATTTTCTTGAGAGTGTCTTGTTAGCTACTAGCCCCTAGGGCTTCTGAACTTCTTCTCTTATTGAAGATTCTCATTTTAGGAGCTTTGACAATCAACCTGGGTGAGGGTTTCTGTGTTGGGCTCTGCCAAAAAGTAGGCTCTGTCTATTTTGTTTGATCATGTTGCATGGTGACCTCCATCTCTATACAGGTCTCTAGATTGGCCAACTTATCTAATCCTTCAACGTGCTCGTGCTCATAGGGGCCTTGTCTGCTTGCTAATCTCCTCTTCGATATAATCTGATGTGGATCATATCTTCTTCCTTGCAACTGTGTGAATTCAAATTCATTGAGTTGGATTGAACCTGAGGAAAACACGATTTGATTTTCACCACAAAGGGACCTACCATGAAATGGAATTTCAGATTAGAAGCCTTGTGTTCTTTGAGGAAATGCTCAATCTTTGAGATGACCCTTTGTCTTATGAATTCCAAAGAAAATATCTCGGGAGTCAGAAAAATCGGTAAAAGATGAGGTCCTTCCTGGCATCCATATAACCAAATCACAGTGGATTGAGTGAAAAACATCCAGTCTCCTATCATGTTCTCCGGAATTGGCTACAACAAAATCTTCATTTCTTCTAGAACTCTTGGTAGATCTAAACCAAGAATAAGACTGTATATGCTGGACATAATCTTGTTGATGAAGATGAGAAGAGTGATCCTTTTACACTCGATCGAAATGAAGGCAGTCTCAGGAAACTCGATTTTGTTAGATCCCATAAACATTCTCAACAAATGAGAGGAGTACCTGAAGTGTCTTAACGAGCTGAAGTTAACCAGCTGTTGATGTATATTTTCTGCAATGAATTTGTCAAAATTGACACAGACTGACTGACCAGACAAGAAGAAAATCATCAGGAACCCTAACATGACCTCTACTATAAAAATTTTATTGTCTAACCCTAAAATTTGACTCAACAGAGAACACACCCACTGGACTTCGAAAATCATGACGCTTGTGATGAAAAGAAAGGATATGATCTCTGAATGATGTTCAGGCTTGACTATGGTATGCAAAAACAGGGTTGTTTACCTCGGGCAGGCATTCTCTATAAATCATGATCATTCCTTGTTCTTCGAAAGGTTCTGACACTATGGGGGAGGTGTCTGGTATGTCAAGAGTGTGTTGGAGTGACGAACCATCTACTTTACACAGAACGTCTGACCCTAATTTGTTTAAAATGACTATTTATCCCTGGGAATATTGCTTTGCACACCATCTTACAAATCCAGAGAATGGGAAGACTATTTCTATGGCATAAGGAGCGAAGGAGGCTTGATCCACTTCAAGAAAAGGTATGTGAGTTCCAGCATTGTTCAACAAATTCGATTTAGACATAGAAATGAGAGAGACCGTTGTCTCCGTGTCGAAAACGTCAAAATCTTTATCAATTAGGGCTTCCTCCCTAGAGGAGATATCTAGTTCACTCACAGATAAAACAACAGGATTGGCAGCCATGGTGAAGAATACCTGATAAGCGGCAAAAAAATTGGTCTGGTCCGGTTCTGAATTCTGGAATTTGAATGGAATCTTTGCGCCAAATTTCTGAATGTTTGAATGCTTCAAATTGTCGTAGAATAATGCCAGGGTTTCTTCCTTTTATAGGTATCTATTGACATCGGGGGTTGGAGAAAAATGGTTTTGGAGGAACCACCTTTCTCCCCAATGTGCCTCTAAGGGAACCACATGTCCACAGTCTAAACCATGATAGTTTTCCCCGGTCCACCTTCCATCAGTTAATTCTCATGCTACTCCAATCGCCGAAATGTGCCTTGACCGTTGATCTGGGTCACCTCAACATATACCATCCATGTCTGCCCGACAACTTTGGTATCGAAGATTGATGAAAAATGGTTTTGGTCAAACAACCGTTTTCTCTGATGTATCTCTAAAGGTGCCATGCATCTCGTAATAAAACCGTGATGATTTTCCCCGGCTTGCTTTTGACTGCTTAATGTTTGCGTTAGTTACATCTCCGATACACTTTTCAACCGTTGATTTGGTCCGCTCTCGGGATAGATGGTCTGCTGAGATTTTCTCTTCATATCTCCACTATGTCATCCATACGCTGCTAGGTATAACCAAGTCGTCCAAATTATCAGATCTCTGTGGAGATTTGATCCTTCATTAAAATTTTGAAACTCGGACATCATATGGAAATTATATGGTGATAACATTGGCTCCAACTAGAGATGTTATCCTCCCTGCGAGGTAGCAAAGAACTGTAGACCAAGTGCCTACCCATTGGGCTGTAATATTATGTGTATGATCTGAATCCGTTTAATTTTATTCAAAAAATCCAAACCTACTCAACAAAGCTTAGGGCCTTCACCTTGGGCTTCAACCATGCTATTTTTATTTTTATTTTCACACTTAAAGAAAAAAAAAACACAAAGTGGCTATGTACAATGAATGGCGAGTGATGATTTTTCAAAAAACGTAGTGCTTGAGGAACCTGCCATTCACAAGCCCTCCTCCGACAAGTTCTCCATTACTTTCCTCCAACAAATAGGCATTGCTCCTGTGCTAAGATACAATTTTGAATAGGCCTAGCCATAGGTGATCAAATTTTCCATGTTTACCTTTATTTGTGTTCTTAGCATCCCATCTTAGTACCCAGTCTCCAAGTTTGAAGTCATCCACTTTGGTACATCTATCAAAAGCTTCCTTTATTTTTTCTTGACGTAGCTGGGTGTTATTGAAAGCCTTTTCTCTGCTTCTTGCTCATGTAATAACTTCATTATCGACAATCCTTGTGCTGTAGGAAAGATGGATTCTATACCATAAACGATCTAGAAAGGAGATGTGGCAATAGATCTTTTTGGGGATATCTTGTCAGCCGATAGCGCATGAATGAGTTTCTTGTGCCACGCCTTTTTATTTTCCTGCAACATTTTTTTGATGATTCTAACTAGGATTTTGTTTGAAGACTCAGCCAATCCATTTCCTTGTGGGTAGTATGACGTAGAATGGTTGAGAGTAATATTATAATCACAGTAGAATTTTTCCAACTTTTTAGACTTAAAGGCCGTTGCATTGTCTGTTATAATCATTACGAGACATCCGAATCTAGACAGGATATTTCCTTCCAGGAATCGAATGATAACGTCATATGTAGCTTGTTTGGTAGGAACAACCTCAATCCATTTAGTAAAATAATATGTTCCAGTCATAATCCATTTGTGTTGAGCCGAAGATTGTGAGTGTATCTCTCCTATGAAATCAAGGCCCCATTGCCTGAAAGGAGCTTCTGCTGAAATGGGCTTCAATGGCAGAGACTACAATTTTCCTTTCCCATCGAAGATTTGACATTCATGGCACTTTGACACTTCCTTATAAACATCAGGGAAAATACTAGGCCAATAAAAACTAGCTCTCAACATTTTGTGTACAGTTGTCTTCCAATAATGATGACCTCCATAGTTTCCTTTATGGAACTCCTTGATGGTTCTTTCTGCTTCTTCTTCTATCAAACAACTCAGTAAAATTCCTCGTGGGTCTTTCCACTACAGTAATCCATTAACAATGCAGAATTTTTCCACCTTTAGTTTCAAGAACCTAGCCTTTGTTTTACTATATTCAGGAGAAGCTTGCAGATTTTTTAACACAAAGATAATGTCTGCATACCATGTAGAGTCAAGATTTTTGAGATATTTGTGGAGTCGCCCTTTCTTCCTCTACTGTATCCTTTGACATATCTATAGTGAAGTTTATCCCCAAGAGCTGATAGTTTGTTTGAGCCATTATTCTAGCTAGTACCCGCCCTTTGATCAACTTCCTAGGCTTGATTTTGAGATCATATTTTAATAGTACTTCAATCCATTTTCCCCTCTTTCCTTCAGGATCGGGTTGTGTTAGGATGTCTTTTACTGAGCTGTTGGGGACATAAGCAGTAGTATCTGAATATAGAATATACGCTCTGAATTATTTCAATGCTTTGACCAAAGCATATGCATGCTTCTTCATGATGTCGTATTTCAAAGGAGCATCTCTCAATGTCTTACTATAGTATGCTATGGGCTTCTCAAAATTCTGGTCATCCTTCTGCAGTAATACACCTGTAATTGTGTGTTCTGAAGCGAAAGAGAATAGTATGAAATCTTTCTCGAAATTCAGACTGGCTAGCACAGGAGATTTTTTCAATGCTACCTTGATGTCTTCAAAATATTTTCTAGCCTTAGGGATCCACTTGATTTCATTTCCCTTTTTTAACATGTTGGTGATATGCTTTATGATCTCTGCTAAATTTGGAATAAATCTCCTGAGGAAGTTTTCTTTGCATAGAAAGGATTGTACTTCCTTTTTGCTTCTGGTTATGCCAAATTCAAGATTCCTTCCACCCTGCTGGGGTCTACCTTTATTCCCTCCTTATAAATGACGTTCCCTAAGAGCTTCCCTTCTTCCATAGAAAAATTTGAATTTTTTGGATTCAGCGATATGCCAAATTTTTTTCACTTTTCGAACACCCTTCTGAGATGTTTGATGTGTTCTTCATCTGTAGCAGAATACACAGTAATGTCATCAAGGTATATAACAATAAATTTATCCTTTTAATCTTCAAAGGCTATATCCATAGCCCTCTAAAATGTTTCTCCAGCACTCATAAGAACAAATGGCACTTTGGCGTACATGAATGTTCCCCAAGGTGTGGTGAACGTTGTCTTTTCTTGATCGTCAGGATGTACCATGATTTGGTTGTATCCCGAGAAACCGTCTAACATTGACATCTTTTGAGAGCCCACCACCTTCTGTAGAATGTGATCCATTTTGGGCAAAGGGTAGTTATCTTTAAGAGATACTTTATTCAGATTTATGAATTCCACACACAATCTGATCTCTCCACTCCTTTTTTTGACATGCACCAGATTTGCTACCCATTTGGAGAATCTGAGGGATACTATAATTTTTTCTTCGAACAATTTATTTACTTCTTTCTCTATCAATGATAACAATAGATGGTTTATTATTCTCAACTTCTGTTTGAATGGATTATGGTATTCTTTTATCGGGATAACATGCTGGATTATACTAGTATCATAAACTTTCAATTCATCATAGCTCCAGGCAGAAACATCAGGGAATTCTTTCATTAATTTTCTATACCTTTCTTTGACTTCAGAGCTGAGTTTCTTGGACAACTTAATGATCCTTGGGTCTTCTAGAGTCCCAATATTATAGTCTTCCACTTCCCCTTCATCTACTGTGATCGTCGGACTTCTGGATACATCGTTGTTATAAAAAATCTTTTCTAATGGTACTAGGCCTTTGGGGATAACGTTGCTCTTTAGCTGTACAATATCTCTGCCAAAAATTTGATTGTCAAAGTATTCTTCTTTGGTGAAAACAGTTGCATCTACTTCATTGTCACAATATTCATCATCAATGCTTAAATTCTCGAACTCATTTTCCATCCTGAGGAAGTTTTCTATATGTTTGTCATCCTCGGAAATTTTCCATTGTTTCATATTGTCTGGTATTGTCGGTCTGTTATAACCCTAAATTGCACCATACATGCTTACCTGGCATCAAGACAACTCATATCCCTTCTTTTCCAAAACACTGCTGAACAAATCTTTGAAAATCCTTTTGAATAAAGGCCCACGCGCCCTAACTCACTACTGCACGCGTGTACACATTGGCTGACCCAAAACAGCCTGCGTGGACTGACAAAAGAATGAAAAAAGGAAAGTTGCCAACGGAACAAAAAGCTATGGGTAGAGTTTCTTTGCTATATTCTTCCTCTCTCCAAATGGTACCCCTACCCCTTCTTTTATAGGCTAGAAGGAGCTAGGTATTTGGATGAACCCTCAGCCATGCATGGCTGGGAGTTGCTCGGGATAGTTTTTTGTTCCGTCGACAACTTTCCTTTTTTCATGCTTTTGTCAGTCCACGCGGGCTGTTTTGGGTCAGCCAACGTGCACACGCGTGCAATAGTGAGTTAGGGCACATGGGCCTTTATTCAAAAGGATTTTCAAAGAGTTGTTCAATAGTGTTTTGGCAAAGAAGGGATATGAGTTGGCCTGATGCCAGGTAAGCATGTATGGTGCAATTTAGGGTTATAACACGGTCTGTACTTGACTTCAACCTTGTAGATTTTTTCAGGAAAAATTGGGACTTTGAACACTGCTTCTGAAGTAGCTAGCGCCTCAGCAACTTGATTTTGTTCCCTTGGAATTGTTGAAAGGTTGCATTCTGAAAATTTCTCAAGGAGTTCTAATACCAGATTTCTGTAAGCCCTCAGTGTATTATGTCTGGCCTGGTAGATGCATTTGATTTGATTGATGATGAGTTAAGAATCTCCAAGTAAATCAATATTTTTGGCACCTAACTCTTCCAAAAATTTCAAACACAATATTAACGCTTCATACTCGGCCATATTATTTGTACATTCAAAAACGAGTTTGTAAGAGCATAATTTCGCATCTACTTTGGGATGATTTATCCACATGCCAACCCCAACTCCTTCTCTGGATGCAGCTCCATCAAAGTTCATTTTCCATATCTGATCCTCTGGGTCACCTTGTTGTTTTGAACTTTCCTCCAT
This sequence comes from Picea engelmannii, assembly GCA_009831015.1. Lineage (NCBI taxonomy): Eukaryota > Viridiplantae > Streptophyta > Pinopsida > Pinales > Pinaceae > Picea > Picea engelmannii. Next base: position 271,857 of record ML790046.1, on the reverse strand, counting down.
CTGCTGCTCAGGTATACCTTTATCTGCCAGGACTATTTCCGTCTCTTCTGCTCCAGAGCATAGATCATTGAAGAAAATGGAAGACCCCAACTCAATGCTTATTGATTAGATAGGATGGTTGGTAGGTTGTGATTTGTTGCTGACCATATATTTCAGTAGAAATTCCCTGTACAATCTTCTGTCTTGACCAAAGACAGGGACAGTGGCATACAACATGTCCATTTGGAGGGTTCCTTTCAGTTTTACAGCCCATGACCTGGACAACATCATGCCAAATTTTGGTGGGATATCAGCGACCACTACGTCCATCACCATATTCTTCACTGGGATTTGTGCTAGAGAAACAACCATGTCATTAATCATGCCAAGGCATTTCACCTTTCTTGAATCAAAGGAGAACAAATCTTTATAGGGTCTGGTGAGCTCAAGGCCTAGTTGGTCAACACCTTAGGCATTAGGTTGTGAGATGCTCCAGAGTCTAGCATAGCATTGTGTAAAGTTATGTCATGTATTTTTAAGATGACATTGAAAGGAGGAACTTCTTCACTTTCACCGCTTTCTTCTACTCTCAGCCCAAATAAGATGGTTGGGTGATAATCTTGTATGTTCAGGGTATCATAGGTTTTTCCCATCTTAAGCATCTTGATGATCTAACTTCTGTATTCGCTATTTTTGATCAATTCATTAAATGGTATTTAAATCTTAATCTTAGCCATCTCGCTTTCAAATTCAAAAGAGGACGAAGCTTTCTCTACCTCTTTAGTGACTATTTATTTTCTTTTCAATATTTTCTTCCACGGTTCCTCTTTCTGCTTACCCTTATCCATAGCGTCCTTTGTAGCAGAGTCTTTCATAGTGGAATCCTTTGCAGCTGGATATTTTCTCGTGGAGTCCTTCTTGGGCTGACTAAAAGAGGGAACATTACTTTGAGCTTCTTTGGTCGAGTTTGCCTTTAGAGGATTTGGAGGTACCCTTTGGTTTCAGAGATTGTATTGCCTTTGGAATTGCATTATGGCGTTTTGCAATTTGGTCTCATAATATTCTCTCTCTACTGATATCCTTTCCCCTTCATCTTGCAAAAAGATCTCGCTTGCATCCATGAATTGGTTGTGTTCTTCTTTGGTAAAAAACACCACCATTTCCTTGTTATCACAACAATTCACATTATCTTCAAAATACTCACCATAATATTCATTCACATAATTATTATGAAAAAGGGGCCTTATTTGTTGCTCGCCTTGATTTCCTTGATTCCCTTGATTTACCTGGTTTCCTTGATTTGCTTGTTCTGCTTGAGCCGCTTGATTTCCCTAGTTTCTCTGCTCTCTTTGTCTGATCTATGGAATGACTGGCCTCCTCGGATTTCTGGGTGGACCGTCAATCTGTTCTCTAGGGTTTGGTCTATTTCCCAATGCCATTCTTTCCATGTTTCTCATCATTGCCTCAAATATTTCCTCTGATGTCTGTGATGTTGAAGTTTGTGCTTTATGCTGAGTTCTGCCCATGTTTTTGCTAGAATTATCTTTCATTTTTCCTAAAGCCATTAGGTTTACTTCGAATTCAATGGCATCTGTCATCATATCTTCTAATGTGGAAGATCTTCGTTCTCTCAATAATAAAGCAAAATCACTTTTGAAAGAATCAACATATCTAAGATGAGCAACTTTAGGTGGGGGTTTTACTTCATCAGGAATCACATTATATACTTTCATGAATTTATCTGAAAACTCGTGCATTGTTTCATCAGGTGACCTCTTCATATTGTTATACTATGTCAACAATTAAAGGGGGTTTTTATTATCTCCCCATCTGGCAAGGAAGAGCGTCTCAAAGGCTGCAAAATCTGTGATACTATGCAATGGATCTGAACCATTTTCTTACATCTCTGGCAAGGCTTTGTGTAAAAAACCTCATTTTTACATCTACAAAATCCACCTCTTCTAAGTCTATGAAATCATTAAATCAATCTAGGTGTTTCTGGGCTGATATGTTACCTTCAACATCATATAGCTTAATTCTTAGGCTGTAGTCCTGGGGTAAGTCATGCAAGAGAGTAGGAGGTATGAGAGGAGAAAATCTGGCTACCATAGTTGCTGTGAGGGGTTAGAGTGGCCATCGGTTTCAGGAAGGGGTCACTACAGGATTGACAAACACGGCTAGAGCCAAATCTTGGAATCTTTTTTCGTCGAAGATGTTCTCGTCTAAACGAGATTTAGACCTAGTTCTAAACATGGAGTGTTCAAACTTTAAATCAAACTCAAGGTCTTAGATACTGATCAATCCTTCTTTGGGTAAGGAAAAATATTGGTCTGGATGCAACACATGAGTTACTGTCCTTTCTTTTCTTCTTTGGCCAAGATTTTCAAGGCTAGAGACATGGATTGCAGGTTCGGGGTGTGGGTTTCTCCTGGTGTGGATTTTCTTAGGAGACATGATTTATATCTTACGCGGTGTATTACAACTAGTCTATGATTAATGGAGTCACTAGGTTAAAAATAATCTCAACCAATAGAGTATTTGGTCCACTGTCACCCTCAGGGATCAAATTACAACTTTAAGTCGTTTTCCCCGGGAATGTTTTTTCAATTTCGTCCTCGACAACGGTGCTAGAATGTTAGCACTCTGTAAATCTGTCTGGCTGAATAGAAAAACGATAGAGGTAACTATTTCAACCTATTTTAGAGCTAGGCGCTAGCCTGCTCAACTCAAAGAGGTCTCTCTCATGTCACTTGATATTTCTTTGGAAATTGGTGGCTAGACTTGGTTTGTTTTGGGGGTTTTTATTAAATTTTCCAGCAAAGAAGGGGAGGAACACACAGGGAAATGGAGTCAAAATTCTAAGAGTGAACTAAAACAATGCATCTCCCAATAGAACTCTCCAGAGGATAAAGGCTAAACGAGGAGATAAATCTGAGTTATTCTTAAACTTAAGTAGGGTGTAGGAAGATAAAGGAAACAAATAACAACATCAGAGCATTATTGAAATGAATTCTAAATTAGTTAAGAAGACAATCACACAGTTTAAATTGCTTAAGCCAAGAGCATCAAAGGATGAATTCTGGGCCTTTAACTCTCCAATTTAAACAAAAGAAAATTCAAATGAAAAATAGGTCACAGGAAATACATATGATGAAAGGAAACAAAGCTCATATCACCACCCTTTAGAATATTTTCATAGAGACTTCAAAAGCTTTTGCATTTATATTCAATTCAGATTTAGAAAATTTACAAAATAGAGTCTGATACAACCAAAAATGTTCTCTTGCACTTCTTCCAACATTAAATGATTCAAGTCTCTTAGTACTTATACAATTTGATAAAAAAATAACTGAAACTGAAACGTTTCAGCTTCTATAATAGTTTCAACTGTCAGCTTCCGTATACGAAATGATTTACAATAATTAGCAAAAAAGAAAACGTTTCAACATCATGAACAATCTCTTTGACTGCCCGACTAGTTCCATTCCATTTGTTTCTCCATGTGCTTCTGTTGGATCTGGAAGATTGGTGATAGTTGGAGATCACATGTTGGCTTTGGGGACGATGTTTTTTGTCTTACCCAGCTGCAAGAGTTCTTTGCATTGCGCATCCAAGGGGATTTCATAATCCATCATTTCTTTAATCAAAATTTCCAATTCAATGAACATAGCATAGGACATGGTTGGCACACTGATCTTCACTGTTTTGAACTTGTTTAGGATTTTGAAATCAGTAGCTAAATGTTCTACCAAGCTAGGGCCTTTCAGACTTTCTTCCATATCTTCAAACTTAGAATGGTCCATATTGCATTGCATGAGGAGAGTGTGATAATATTCTTGATTGTATAATGAGCCTTTATAGTCCCAAAATGAGGGGAGACCTTTAGCAAACAATTGTTGAAAGGCGTCTTTAAACTCCTGTATGTTGTGCTCTATTTGCACAACTTTGTTCTTGACTGATCTGAGCAGGTTGTGATTTTCAATGATTCTCCTGGCTGAAATGATTAATGTGGTTCTGTCTTTCACACCGATGGTTTGAAGATCAACAGTTGGTATAACATTCAGTAAGTCGATGGCATTTTGGGCCCATTCCGAGGGCTTCTTTGCTAACACTTCATTTACAACAGTGCATCTGTTCTGAGCTATAGAAACCGTGTTGTCTTTGTCGATGATAAAATTCAAATAACTTCTGAACTTAGCAACCTCTGCAACAATCGCTTCCCATATTACATGTTTGGTTCCCTGCAATAACGTTTTCCCCTTCAATCTGGTTTTTATCTTGTTCACTCTTTCCTACAGGTCTTGGTTTTCTCTGTGGAGTTGAGATATTTTCTCATCCTTCACCTTCATCTCTTGTTTCAACTTTTTTAAGTTTTCTTTGAGACTCTTGATCTCACCTGTTTTCAGGCTCACCTGGGACATAGCCTGAAATAATCCCTCAGTGATTGATCCAGCCTCTATATTAGCAGGCACAATAATTTCCATATCTGATGTCGTTTCCTGCATTTGTGACCAATTTTATTTATCTTTCTCCAATTGCAGTACTTTAGCCTTGTAGTCTAGTGCCTCTTGTCCGAAGGCTTCCTTTTCCCGCTCCAAAGTAGTTAATTATGTTGTTTATAGATGGTCTGTAGGTGACATCTTCAACCTTTTCTTCAAGCTTTGGATCGTTTTGTCCTTTTCTTCTAGAGAAGCTTTCAGCCCCTGTGGACCTTTAGACTCTAACCTTTTTACCCGTGTCATCCAAGATTTGATGGACACCTTTTATTGTTTCAGTTGCCCATCTAGCTTCAATGAATGCGTTTTCAATCTTGCAACCTTCATAGCTAAGCTTAGGTAATCAGCGTATAGCATATCACTGGCATTTTTGTGTAATTTTACTTTATCAGGGGCACCAATGTTTTCATAGTCTACCTTGAACTCAGATACCTTATCATTATCAGTCACTGCAATGTTGAATTCCTTTTTCTCGACATATCTAAGTGAGAGTAAGTGAGATTTACACTGGGATGTCCCTTCTACTTTGGGCAAAAGGTACCTTATTTCACTATTTTCCATACTCCCTTTTACGATATACTTATTTAGAAAATCCTCCTTAGACTGATAAACTGTCCCAAGAGTCTGGCTGAATATGTGTTTCCTGCTACTGAAAAATTTCATGTTGCCTTCGTTCTGTGCCTTGTTTTCTGGATTGGTTTCTTTGTTTTAGGCTGTAGTCTCTACCATCTCCATACATGTCTTCCCTTTTTGTTCTTCCTCTTCCAAGTCAATTACTAGAGAAGGTGATGTGGCTCTCATTTTCTTGAGAGTGTTTTGTTGGGTACTAGCCCCTAGGGCTTTTGAACTGCTTCTCTTATTGAAGATGCTCATTTTAGGATCTTTGACAATCAACCTGGGCGAGGGTTTCTGTGTTGGGCTCTGTTGAAAATTAGGCTCTATTTGTTTTGTTTGATCATGTTGCATGGTGACCTCCATCTCTATACAAGTCTCTAGATTGGTTAACTTATATAATCCTTCAATGTGCTTGTTCTCATAAGGGCCTTGTCTGCTTGCTAATCTCCTCTTTGATATAATCTGATGTGGATCATATCTTCTTCCTTGCAACTGTGTGAACCCAAATTCATTGAGTTTGGATTGAACCTGAGGCAAACAAGATTTTCTTTTCACCACAAAGGGACCTACCACAAAATGGAATTTCAAATTAGAAGCCTTGTGTGCTTTGAGGAAATGCTCAGTCTCTGAAATGACCCTTTGTCTTATGAATTCCAAAGAAAATATCCTGGGAGTCAAAAAAATCTATAAAATATGTCCTTCCTAGAATCCATATACCCAAATCACAGTGGACTGAGTGAAAGGCATCCAGTCTCCTATCATGTTCTCCAGATTTGGCTACAACGAACTCTTCACTTCTTCTAGAACTCTTGGAAGATCTTAACCAAAAATAAGACTGTATATCCTGGACATAATCTTATTGATGAAGATGAGCATAGTGATCCTTTTACACTCGGTCGAAATGAAGGCAGTCTCCGGAAACTCGGTTTTGTTAGATCCCAGAAAAATTCTCAACAAATGAGAGTAGTACCTGAAGTGTCTTAATGAGCTGAAGTTAACCAACTGTTGATGTATATTTTTTGCAATGATTTCGTCAAAACTAACAAAGGCTGACTGACTAGACAGGAAGAAAATCATCAGGAATGCTAACATGACCTATACCATAAACTTGTCATTGTCTAACCCTAAAATTTGACTCAACAGAGAACACGCCCACTGGAATTTGATAATCATGACGCTTGTGCTGATAGGAAAGGATAGACTCTCTGAATGATTTTCAGGCTTGACTATGGTATGCAAAAACAGGTTTTTTTACATCGAGCAGTCATTCTCTATAAATCATGATCATTCTCTATTCTTCGAAACGTTCTGACACTATGGGGTAGGTGTCTAGTATGTCGAGAGTGTGTCAGAGTGATGGATCATCTACTTTACATAGAACTTCTAACCCTAATTTGTTTAAAATGACTCTTTCTCCCTAGGAATATCGCTCTGCACACCAGCTTACAAATTTGGGGAATGGGAAGATTGTTTCTACGACATAAGGGGAGAAGGAGGCTTGATCCACTTCGATAAAAGGTATGCGAGGTCCAACATTGTTCAAAAAATTCGATTTAGACACAAAAATGGGTGAGACCATTGTCTCTGTGTTGAAAACGTCAAAATCTTTGTCAATTAGGGCTTCCTCCCTAAAGGAGATATCTTGTTCACTCACGGATAAGACAACAGGATTGGCAACCATGGTGAAGAATACTTGATAACCAGTGAAAAAAATGGTCTGGTTCGGTTCTGAATTCCAAAATTTGAATGTAAGCTTTGCACCAAGTTTCTGAATATTCGAACGCTTCGAATTGTCATAGAATAATGCCGAGGTTTCCTCCTTTTATAGGTATCTGTTGACATCAAGGGTTGGAGAAAAATGGTTTTGGAGGAACCACCTTTCGCCATGATGTGCCTCTGAGGGCACCATGTTTCCATGATCTAAATCACAACAGTTTTCCCTGGTCCACCGACCGTCGGTTAATTCTCATGCTACTTCGATCACTGAAATGTGCCTCGACCATTGATCTGGGTCGCCTCAAAATCTACGATCTGCATCTACCTGACAACTTTGGTATGGAAGATTGAAGAAAAATGGTTTTGGTCAAACAATCCTTTTCTTCGATGTATCTCTAGAGGTGCCAAGCGTCTTGAAATAAAACCGTGATGGTTTTCCCCAGCCCGCTTTTGACTGCTTAATCTCCGTGCTAGTTACATCTCCGATACGCTTTTCAACTGTTGATCCAGGCCACTCTCAGGATCAATGGTTTGCTGAGATTTTCTCTTCATATCTCTGCTATTTCATCCATACGCTGCCTGGTATAACCGAGTCCTCCAAATTATCATAGCTCAGTGGAAATTTGATCCTTCATTAAGATTTTGAAACTCGAACATGATCTCGAAATTATATGGTGATAACATTGGCTCCAACTACAAATGTTATCCTCCCTGTGAGGTAGAAAAGAACTCATTGGGCTATAATATTATGTGTATGATCTAAATCCATTTAATTTTATTCAAAAACTCCAAACGTACTCAGCACAGCTCAGGGCCTTCACCTCGGGCTTCAACCATGTTGTTTTTATTTTTATTTTCACACTTAAAGAAAAAAAAAATGCAAATCGGATATGTACAATGAATGGCGAGTGATGATTTTTCAAATGACGTAGTGCTTGAGGAACCTTCCATTCACAGGCCCTCCTTCGACAAGTTATCGATTACTTTCCTCCAACAAATAGGCGTTGCTCCCGCAATAAGCTGCAATTTTGAATGGGCCTAGCCATAGGTGATCAAATTTTCCATGTTTACCTTTGTTTGCATTCTTGGCATCCCATCTTAGTACCCAATATCCAAGTTTGAAGTCATTCGCTTTGGTACGTCTATCGAAATATTCCTTTATTTTATCTTGACATAGCTGGGCTTTATTGAAATCCTTTTCTCTGGTCTACTGCACGCTGCTGAGTTCATCCTCCCTTCTTCGACCAACATTCATTTCTACTTCTTGCTCCTGTAATATCTTCATTACTGACAATCCTAGTGCCATAGGAAAGATGGCTTATGTACCATAAACGATATGGAAAGGAGATGTGGCAATAGATCTTTTTGGGGATATCTTTTTGAAGACTCGTTCAATCCATTTCCTTGCAGGTAGTATGACGGAGAATGGCTGAGAGTAATATTATAATCACTGTAGAATTTTTCAAACTTTTTAGACTTAAAGGCCGCTGCATTGTCTGTTATAATCTTTACCAGACATATGAATCTGGACAGGATATTGTCTTCCAGGAATTGAATGATAACATCATCTATAGCTTGTCTGGTAGGAACAACCTCAATCCATTTAGTAAAATAATCTATTGCAGTCACAATCCATTTGTGTTGAGCCAAGATTGTGGGTGTATCTCTCCTATGGAATCCAGGCCCCATTTCCTGAAAGGAGCTTCTACTGAAATGGGCTTCAATGACAGAGACTATAATTTTCCTTTCCCATCGAAGATTTGACATTCATGGAACTTTGACACTTCCTTATAAACATTAGGGAAAATACTAGGCCAATAAAAACTAGCTCTCAACATTTTGTGTACAGTTGTCTTCCAATAATGATGATCTCCATAGTTTCCTTTATGGAACTCCCTGATGGCTCTTTCCGCTTCTTCTTCTATCAAACAACTCAGTAAAATTCATTTTGGGTATTTCCAGTACAGTAATCCATTAACAACGCATAATTTTTCTGCCTTTAGTTTCAAGAACCTAGCCTTTGTTTTACTATATTCAGGAGGATCTTGCAGATTTTTTAACACAAAGATAATGTTTGCATACCATGTAGAGTCAAGAAATTTCTGAGATATTTGTGGAGTCTCCCTTTCTTTATCTGTTGTATCCTCTCACATATCTATAGTGAATTTTATCCCCAAGAGCTCATAGTTTGTTTGAGCCATTAGTCTAGCTAGTCCCTATCCTTTGATCAACTTCATGGGCTTGATTTCAAGATCATATTCTAATAGTATTGCAATCCATTTTCCCCTCTTTCCTTCAGGATCGGGTTGTGTTAGGATGTCTTTTACTGAGATGCTAGGGACATAAGCAATAGTATGTGAATGTAGAATATACACTCTGAATTCTTTCAATGCTTTGACCAAAGCATATGCCTACTTCTCCATGATGTCATATTTCAAAAGAGAATCTCTCAATGTCTTACTGTAGTATGCTTTGGGATTCTCAAAATTCTAGTCATCCTTCTGGAGTAATACACCTACAATTGTGTGTTCTGAAGCGAAAGAGAATAGTATGAAATCTTTCTCGAAATTCGAACTGGCTAGCATAGGAGATTTTGTCAATGCTACCTTGATGTCTACAAAATATTTTCTAGCCTCAGGGATCCACTTGATTTCATTTCCCTTTTTTAACATGTTGGTGATATGCTTTATGATCTCTGCTAAATTTAAAATAAATCTCCCGAGGAAGTTTACTTTGCCTAGGAAGGATTGTACTTCCTTTTTGCTTCTGGGTATGCCAATCTTTAAGATTCCTTCCACCCTGCTGGGGTCTACCTTTATTCCGTCCTTAGAAATGACGTGCCCTAATATCTTCCCTTCTTCCATAACAAAATTTGACTTTTTCGGATTCAACGATATGCCAAATTTTCTGCACTTTTCGAACACCCTTCTGAGATTTTTGATGTGTTCTTCATCTGTAGCAGAATACACAGTAATGTGATCAAGGTATATAACAATAAATTCATCCTTTTCATCTACAAAGGATATGTACATAGCCCTCTGAAACATTGCTCCAACATTCATAAGAACAAATGGAATTTTGGCATACATGAATGTTCCCCAAGGTGTGGTGAATGCTAGCTTTTCTTGATCGTCAGGATGTACCATGATCTGGTTGTATCTCGAGAAACCGTCTAACATCGACAACTTTTGAGAGGCCACCACCTTCTATAGAATGTGATCCATTTTGGGCAAAGGGTAGTTATATTTAAGAGATACTTTATTCATATTTCTGAAGTCCACACACAATCTGATCTCTCCACTCTTTTTTCTGATAGGCACCAGATTTGCTACCCATTTGGAGAATCTCAGGGATACTATAATTTTTGCTTCGAACAATTTCTTTACTTCTTTCTCTATCAATGGTAACAATAGAGGGTTTATTATTCTCAACTTCTGTTTGAATGGATTATGGTCTTCTTTTATCGGGATAACATGCTGGATTATACTAGTATCATAAACTTTCAATTCATCATAGCTCCAGGCAAAGACATAAGGGAATTATTTCATTAATTTTACATACCTTTCTTTGACTTCAGGGCTGAGTTTCTTGGACAACTTAATGATCTTCGGGTCTTCTGGAGTCCCAATATTACAATCTTCCACATCCCTTTCATCTACTATTCTCTTCGGACTTCTGACTACATCGTTTTTATCAAAAATATTTTCTAATGGTACTAGGCCTTTGGGGATAATGTTGTTCTTTAGCTGTACAATATATCTGCCAACAATTTGATTGTCAAAGTATCCTTCTTTGGTGAAAACAGATGCATTTAATTCATCATCGCAATATTCATCATCAATGCTTAAATTCTCGAACTCATTTTCCATCCTGAGGAAGTTTTCTATCTGTTTGTCATCCTCGAAAACTTGCCAGTGTTTCATATTGTCTGGTATTGCCGGTCTGTACTTGAATTAAACCTTGTAGATTTTTTCGGGAAAAATTGGGACTTTGAATACTGATTCTGAAGTGGCCAGCACATCAACAAATTGATTTTGTTCCCTTGGAATTGCTGAAAGGTTGCATTCTGAAAATTTCTCAAGGAGTTCTAATACCAGATTTCTGTAAGCCCTCAGTCTAGGATGTCTGGCCTGGTAGATGCCTTTGATTTGATTGATGATGAGTTCAGAATCTCCAAGTACATCAATCATTTTGGCACCTAACTCTTCCAAAACTTTCAACTCCAATATTAATGCTTCATACTTGGCCATATTATTTGTACAATAAAAAACGAGTTTGTAAGAGCATAATTTTGCATCTCCTTTGGGATGATTTATCCACATGCAAGCCCCAACTCCTTCTCTGCATGCAGCTCCGTTGAATTTCATTTTCCATATATAATCCTCTGGGTCACCTTGTTGTTCTGAACTTTCCTCCATCTCTTTCTCGGCTATACCTTTATCTGCTAGGACTATTCCCATCTCTTCTGCTCTAAAGCATAGATCATTGAAGAAAATGGAAGACCCCAACTCATTGCTTACTGAGTAGATAGGATGGTTGGTAGGTTGTGATTTGTTGCTGACCATATATTTTAGTAGAACTTCCCTGTACAATCTTATGTCTTGACCAAAGACAAGGATAGTGGAATACAACATGTCCATCTGGAGGGTTCCTTTCAGTTTCGCAACCCATGACCTAAACAACAACATGCCTAATTTCGGTGGGATATCAACAACCACTACGTCCATCACCATATTATTTGCTAGGATTCGTGCCATAGAAATGACCATGTCTTTAATCATGCCAAGTCATTTCATCTTTCTTTAATCAAAGAAGAACAGATCTTTATAGGGTCTGGTGACCTCAAGGCCTAGTTGGTCCATGACCACCTTAGGCATCAGGTTGTGAGATGCTCCAAATTCTAGCATAGCATTGTGTAAAGTCATGTCATGGATTTTTAAGCTGACATAGAAAGGAGTAACTTCTTCACTTTCACCGCTTTCTTCTACTCTTGGCCCAAATAAGATGGCTGGGTGATCATCTTGTATGTTCAAGGTATCATAGATTTGTCCCATATTAAGCATCTTGATGATCTGACTTCTGTATTTTCTATTTCTGATCAATTCATTAAATGGTACCGAGATCTTAATCTTAGCCATCTCACTTTCAAAGTCAAAAGAGGACGGAGCTTTCTCTACCTCTTTAGTAACTGTTTCTTTTCTTGTCAATATTTTATTCTGTGTTTCCTCTTTCTGCTTACCCTTATCCATAGTGTCCTTTGTATCAAAGTATTTCACAGTGGAATCCTTTGTAGCTGGATCTTTCCCCGTGGAGTTCTTCTTGGGCTGACTAGAAGAGGGCACATTACTTTGAGCTTCTTTGGTGGAGTTTGCTTTTGGAGGATTTGGAGCTACCCTTTGGTTTAAGAGATTGTATTTCCTTTGGAATTTCATTATGGCATTTTGCAATCCAGTCTCATAATCTTCTCTCTCTATTGATATCCTTTCCCCTTCATCTTGCAAAAAGATCTCCCTTGCATCCATGAATTGGTCATGTTCTTCTTTGGTAAAAAACACCATCGTTTCCTTGTCATCACAAAAGTTCACATTATCTTCAAAATACTCATAATAATATGCATTCACATAATTATTCTGAAAAGGGGGCCTTATTTGTTGCTCTCCCTGATTTCCTTGATTCCTCTGATTTGCCTGGTTTCCTTGATTTGCTTGTTCTTCTTGAGACAGTTGATTTCCCTGGTTTATCTGCTCTCTTTGTCTGACCTGTGGAACAACTAGCCTCCTCAGATTTCTGGGTGGACCATTAGCCTATTCTCTAGGGTTGGGTCTGTTTCCCAATTCCATTCTTTCCATGTTTCTCATCATCACCTCAAATATTTCTTCTCATGTCTATGATGTTGAGGTTTGTGCTTTATCCCGAGTTCTACCCATGTTTCTGCCAGAATTAGCTTTCATTTTTCCTGAAGCCATTAGGTTTACTTTGAATTCAATGGCGTCTGTCATCATATCGTCTAATGTGGCAAATATTCGTTCTCTCAATAATAAAGCAAAATCACTTTCAAAAGAATCAACATATATGAGCTGAGTAGCTTTAGGTGGGGGTTTTACTTCATCAGGAATCACATTATATACTTTCATGAATTTAGCTGAAAACTCCTGCACTTTTTCATTAGGTGACCTCTTCATATTGTTATACTATGTCAACAATTGAAGGGGGGTTTTCTTATCTCCCCATCTGGCAAGGAAGAGCATCTCAAAGGATGTGAAATCTGTGATAATACCTGGTGCAAGGGCTCTGAACCATTTTCTTACATCTACGGCAAGGATTTGTGTAAAAAACCTCATTTTCACATCTGCAAAATCCACCTCTTCTAAGTCTATGAAATCATTAAACCACTCTATGTGTTTCTGGGATGATATGTTACCTTCAGCATCATATAGCTTAATTCTTAAGTTGTAGTCCTAGGATAAGTCATGCAAGAGAGCAGGTAGTATGAGAGGAGAAAATATGGCTACCATAGCTACTGTGAGGGGTCGAAGTGGCCGTCAGTTTCAGGTAGGGGTCACTACAGGCTTGACAGACGCGGCTAGAGCCAAATCTTGGAATATTTTTTCGTCAAAGATGTTCTCGTGTAAATGGGATTCAGACCTAGTTCTGAACAAGGAGTGTTCGAACTTTAAATCAAACTCAAGGTCTTCGATACTGATGAATCCATCTTTGGGTAAGGACAAATATCGGTTTGGAAGCAACACAGGAGTTACTGTCCTTTATTTTCTTCTTCGGCCAAGCTTTCCAGGGCTAGAGACAAGGATTGCAGGTTCGGGGTCTAGTTTTCTCCTGGTGTGGATTTTCTTAGGAGCCATGATTTCTATATTACACAATGTAGTACAAATGGACTCTGAGTAATGGAGTCTCCAGGGTAAAAATAATCTCAACCAATAGAGTATTTGGTCCACTGTCAACCTCAGGGATCAAACTACAACTTTAAGTCATTTTCCTGGAGAAATGTTTTTTAATTTCGTCCCCGACAACGACGCCAGAATGTTAGCACATTGTAAATCTGTTCGGTTGAATAGACAAACAACAGAGGCAATTTTTTCAACCTACTTTAGAGCTGGGCGCTATCCTTCTCAAATCAGAGAGGGCTCTCTCATGTCACTTGATATTTATTTGGAAATTGGTGGCTAGACTTGGTTTGTTTTGGGGGTTTTTATAAAATCTGCTGGCAAAGAAGGGGAGGAACACACAGGGTAATGGAGTCAAAATTATGAAAGTGAACTAAAACAATGCATCTCCACTCTCCAGAGGATAAAGGCTAAACGAGGTGATCAATCTGATTTATTCTTAAACTTATGTAGGGTGTAGGAAGATAAAGGAAACAAATAACAACATCAGAGCATTATCAAAATGAATTCTGAATTAGTTAAGAAGACAATCACACAGTTTAAATTTCTTAAGCCAAGAGCATCAAAGGATGAATTCTGTGCCTTTAACTCTCCAATTTAAACAGAAGAAAATGCAAATGAAAAGCAGGTCACAGGAAATACATGCGATGAAAGGAAACAAAGCTCATATCGCCACCCTTTAGAATATTTTCATAGAGACTTCAAAATCTTCTGCATTTATATTCAATTCAGATTCAAAAAATTTACAAAATAGAGTCTGAGACAACCAAAAAGGTGCTCTTGCACTTTTTCCAACATTAAATGATTCAAGTCTCTTAGTACTTATACAATTTGATAAAAAAATAACTGAAACTAAAATGTTTCAGCTTCTGTAATAGTTTCGACTATCAACTTCGGTATATGAAACGATTTACAATAATTAGAAAAAAAGAAAACATTTCAACATCATGAACAATCTCTCTAACTTCCCAACTGCTTCCATGCCATTTGTTCCACCATGTGCTTCTGTTAGATCTACAAGATTGGTGACAGTTGGAGATCACCTGTTGACTCCAGGGACGATGTTTTTTGTCTTACGCAGCCGCAATATTTCTTTCCATTGCGCAACCGAGGGGATTTCGTAATCCATCATTTTTTTAATCAAAATTTCCAATTCAATGCATGTAGCATAGGACATGGTTGGCATGCTGACCTTCACTATTTTGAACCTGTTTAGGATTTTGAAATCAATAGCTAAATGTTCTACCAGGCTAGGGCCTTTCAGACTTTCTTCCATATCTTCAAACTTAGAATGGTCCATCCTGCATTTCATGAGGAGAGTGTGATAGTATTCTTGATTGTATAATGAGCCTTTACCATCCCAAAATGAGGGGATACCTTTAGCAAACAATTGTTCAAAGGCGTCTTTAAACTCCTGTATGTTGTGCTCCATTTGCACAACTTTTTTCTGGACCAATTTGAGTAGGTTGTTCTTGGCAATGATTCTCTTGGCTGAAATGATTAATGTGGTTCTGTCTTTCACATCGATGGTTTGAAGATCAATAGTTGGTATAACATTCAGTAAGTCGATGGAATTTTGGGCCCATTTAGAGGTATTCTTTGCTAACACTTCATTTACAATAGTGCATCTATTCCGAGATGTAGCAGCCATGTTGTCTTTGTCGTTGATAAAATTAAGATAACTTATGAACTTAGAAACCTTCCCAACAATCACATCCCATATTACATGTTTGTCTCCCTGCAGTAGCGTTTTTCCCTTCAATCTGGTTTTTAGCTTGTTCACTCTTTTCTGTAGGTCTTGATTTTCTCTGTGGAGTTGAGCCATTTTCTCATCCTTCACCTTCATCTCCTGTTTCAAATTTCCTAAGTTTTCTTTGAGACTCTTGATCTCACCTATTTTCAAGATCACCTTGGACATAGCCTGAACTAATCCCTCAGTGCTTGATCCAACCTCTATATTAGCAGGCACAATAATTTCCATATATGATGTCGTTGCCTACATTTGTGACCAATTTTCGTTCTCTTTCTCCAATTGTAGTACTTTAGCCTTGTAGTCTAGTGCCTCTTATCTGAAGGCTTCCTTCTCCTACTCCAAAGCAGTTAATTCTGCTATCTGTGGATGGTATGTAGTGACATCTTCAACCTTTTCTTCAAGATTTGGATCGTTTTTTCCTTTTTGTCTAGAGAAGCTTTCAGCCCCTGTGGACCTTCAGACTCTAACCTTTTTACTTGTGTCATCCAAGCTTTGTTGGACACCTTTTCTTGTTTCAGTTGCCCATCTAGATTCAATGCATGTGTTGTCAATCTTGCAACCTTTAGAGATAAGCTTAGGTAATCAATGTACAACATATCACTGACATTTATGTGGAATTTTACTTTATCGGGGGCACCAATGTTTTCATAGTGTACCTTGAACTCAAATACCTTATCATCATTAGCTAGTGCAATGTTGAATGTATTTTTCTCGACATCTCTGACTGAGAGTAAGTGAACTTTACGCTGGGATGTCCCTTCTACTTTGGGAAAAAGGTCCTTTATTTCTCTATTTCCCATACTCCCTTTTACGGCATACTAATTTAGAAAATCATCCTTGGATTGATAAACTGTCCCAGGAGTCTGGCTGAATATGTGTTTCCTGCTGCTAAAAACATTCATGTTGCCTTCGTTCCATGGATTTTTTTTTGGATTGGTTTCTTCGTTCTGGGCTGTAGTATCTGCCATCTCCATACATGTCTTCCTTTTTTGTTCTTCCTCTTCCAAGTCAATTACTGGAGAAGGTGATGTAGCTCTCATTTTCTTGAGAGTGTCTTGATAGCTACTAGCCCCTAGGGCTTCTGAACTACTTCTCTTATTGAAGATTCTCATTTTAGGATCTTTGACAATCAACCTGGGTGAGGGTTTCTGTGTTGGGCTCTACTGAAAAGTAGGCTCTATCTGTTTTGTTTGATCATGCTGCATGGTGACCTCCATCTCTATACAGGTCTCTAGATTGGCCAACTTATCTAATCCTTCAACGTGCTTGTGCTCATATGGGCCTTGTCTACTTGCTAATCTCCTCTTCAATATAATCTAATGTGGATCATATCTTCTTCCTTGCAACTATGTGAACCCAAATTCATTGAGTTTGGATTGAACCTGAGGAAAACACGATTTTCTTTTCACCACTAAGGGACCTACCATGAAATGTAATTTCATATTAGAAGCCTTGTGTTCTTTGAGGAAATGCTCAGTCTCTGAGATGACCCTTTGTATTATGAATTCCAAAGAAAATATCCTAGGAGTCAGAAAAATCGGTAAAAGATGAGGTCGTTCCTGGCATCCGTATACCCAAATCATAGTGGACTGAGTGAAAAGCATTCAGTCTCCTATCATTTTCTTCGGATTTGGTTGCAACGAACTCTTCATTTATTCTAGAACTCTTTGTAGATCTGAACCAAAAATAATACTGTATATCCTGGACATAATCTTGTTGATGAAGATGAGCATAGTGATCCTTTTACACTCGATCGAAATGAAGAAGGTCTCCATAAAGTCAGTTTTGTTAGATCCCAGAAACATTCTCAACAAATGAGAGTAGTACCTGAAGTGTCTTAATGAGCTGAAGTTAACCAGCTATTGATGTATATTTTCTGCAATGAATTTGTCAAAACTGACACAGACTGACAGACCGGATAGGAAGAAAATCAACAAGAACCCTAACATGACCTCTACCACAAACTTGTCATTGTCTAACCCTAAAATTTGACTCAACAGAGAACATGCCCATTGGACTTCGGCAATCATGACGCTTGTGCTGACAGGCAAGGATAGACTCTCTGAATTATGTTTAGGCTTGATTATGGTCTGCAAAAATAATGTTTTTACCTCGGGCAAGCATTCTCTATAAATCGTGATCATTCTCTATTCTTCGAAAGGTTCTGACACTATGGGGGAGGTGTCTGATATGTCGAGAGTGTGTCGGAGTAATGAACCATCTACTTTACACATAACTTCTGACCCTAATTTGTTTAAACTGACTCTTTCTCCTTGGGAATATCGCTCTACACACCAACTTACGAATTCGGGGAATGGGAAGATTGTTTCTATGACATAAGGGGAGAAGGAGGCTTGAGATGCTTCAAGAAAAGGTATGTGAGGTCCAACATTGTTCAACAAATTCAATTTAGACACAGAAACGGGCGAGACCATTGTCTCTGTGTCGAAAACGTCAAAATATCTGTCAATTAGGGCTTCCTCCTTGGAAGAGATATCTGCTTCACTCATGGATAAAACAACAGGATTGACAGCCATGGTGAAGAATACCTGATAAGTGGCGAAAAAACTGGTCTAGTCCATTTCTGAATTTTGGAATTTGAATGGAAGATTTGTGTTAAATTTTTGAACGTTTGAATGCTTCGAATTGTCATAGAATAATGTCGTGGTTTCCTCATTTTATAAGTATCTATTGAAATTGGGGGTTGGAGAAAAATGGTCTTGGAGGAACCACCTTTCGCCCTGATGTTCCTTTGAGGGTGCCACGTGTCCACGATCTAAACCACGATATTTTTCCTCAGTCGACCTTCCGTCAGTTAATTCTCATGCTACTCCAATCATTGAAATGCGCCTCTACCATTGATATGGGTCGCCTGAAGATCTATGGTCCATGTCTACCAGACAACTTTGGTATCAGAGGTTGAAGAAAAATGGTTTTGGTCAAACAACCCTTTTCTCCGATGTATCTTTGGAGGTGCCATGTGTCCCGTAATAAAACCACTATGGTTTTCCCCAACCCTCTTTTGACCACTTAATCTCTGTGCTAGTTAAATCTCCGATACACTTTTCAACCGTTGATCCAGGTTGCTCTCGGGATTGACGGTTTGCTAAGATTTTATCTTCATATCTCTGCTATTTCTTCCATATGCTTCCAGGTATAATGGAGTCCTCCAAATTATCAAAGCTCTGTGGCGATTTGATCCTTCATTAAAATTTTGAAACTCGGACATCATCTGGAAATTATATGGTGATAACACACCTCACAACTCTCCAGATCTACGGTCCTCGATTCTTTGGTGACCAATGAGTGAGATCCACTTCGGAATCCCGGGCTTCAAAATTCTGAGATGTACAAAGACACAAATCTCTAAATCTCCAAAATACAGAGTGACAAGGAGTTGCAATTGATGCTCCACGTTTCCTCCCTAACATATGGCTGCAATGACCTTCAGCCTTCAGGCCTTCGAGAGATTCTGACCTAAAGAAAATACTCTTCAATTTCCTTAGGAGTGTTGAGTCTTCAGACTATGAGATCTATTGCCATGTGCTTGCTGATGGATGGTCCCGATTCACTTCGGACTTCAAGACTTCTGGAATTTCTACCTTGCCACCCTTCACAACCTTCGAATGTCTAATTAGTGGAGCCAATATTTATCATCCACGTGTCCTTCCTTGATCGACGGTTGAGATTAACTATGGACTTTGGGAGTTTTCACACCATAAAAAAATACTCCTCTATTCCTTCGAAGTGCTGAGTCTCTAGACTACGAGATCTGTAGCCACTTGTCCCCTTATATCAACGACTAGGATTTATTCTTCTCTTCAAAGCTTTAGGAGTCTTGACCACTCCATGCCTCTGTTCTCTCGGATAGCTGATCTTTTGGACTCGATGATCCACTGACATGTGTCCTCCTCTAGATCTATGGTCCAAGATGACTCTGGACTTCAAAACTTCAGGAGTTCCATCTCCTGTGTGCGTGAGTATGAAAAACAAACCTCTATATTTCTGAAGTCTGAAGGACCCTCAGAGTTAAATCTTGTGCAACTCACATGGATCTGATGACTCACGATCCCCGCACCTAGATCTAACAACTGGGACCTATTATCCCCCCTTACGTGCTCCTCTTTCTGTCTGGACTCCGATCGGATGACCCAGATTGCTCCTAATCTCTGATCTGATGACAATTGTAGCTCCTCCTCCTCAATTATCTGTGCTTTCCTTCCGATGAAGGATTTCTTGATAATTTTCAAAGGCTCAACCTTTGATTTCTTCCTTTGCAAGACCCACGTTTTGGTCACTGCTCACCTTATGATTCTCCTACAGGCTTGAAGTTAGACTATTCCTGACCTTCTGCAGTCCTTGCATAGGGTCTGTGCACAATGAAATTATTTCTCCTAAGCTTTGAACTCAGTAAAACTTCAAAGGGTCTTGACCCTTTTCCCCTTGAATAGTTTTTGGTACCCTCTTGACACTCCCGCTCTTCCTCATGAGCTTGTTCAATACTTCAGATGAAGTATTGGCACATGCTTGTGTTATCTCTCTTAGGCTTGTAATGGCTCAAATTCAAAGGGTTTAAGTCCCTTTGTTTTTCCCACAACTTCGCATGCCCTCCTGGCACTCAGTGCTCATTCTCCTAAGATTTTCCGACACTTTAGAAATCTGTTGGCGCCATGCACTCCTTTCACTTGACTCTTAAGTCCCAGATTATGAAATTTCACTTGTGCACTCCTTATTCTCTCTGTGCAGACTTGCACTGCTCCTCCCAGTCTTATCCTTCTGGTGTGCCCAACTAACAACCTTCTTATAGAAATCCAAAACGAGTTCTTATGAACTCCTTGCGTTGAATCCTTAGAGTATTCAGTAACTTTGATGTGCAATCCTTGCACAACCTTTTCTTGAGCTTTTAAATTTCACTAAATGTAGGTGCACTGCTTGTGCTCACTCTTAAAGTGTTCAGTAACTTTGACGTGCACTCCCTGTAGTGTCCCTTCTGAGATTTAATATGGGTTTGGTGTGCCCACCTAGCACACTCCTCAAAAAATTATAAACATATTTCTAGAGCACTCCTTGCACTGGCCTTCTATAGTTCTCTAACAACTCTAAGGTGCACTCATTGCACAACCGTGAGAACCCAAAACCACTCAGAAAACTATAGACAGATAGAGAAGTCTATCTAATTCCTACATAGGGAATACATACATACACCCATAGAATTCATAAAAATATAGTAGCCATTCAAATGAATTCATAAAACACATATAAAACACATATAGAATCATATGCAAGGAAATTTTCCTTTTGTATTAATATTTAATGGTCTTTTTACAATGTGTACAAGACTGGACTACAACAGAGTCTCAGTTCCTTCTCCTCTCCTCTCTTTTCTTAAAAAACTAACTAACAACAACCAATAACATATTTCCGCCGGGACGACATATTTCCGGGACCACATGATATTAAGTGGTTTTTTGGCACATGGTTTTTTGCCAATGGTTTTCTATTTCTGGTTAAGGAATTAGGGTTTTGGACTAATCCAGGTCATTGGGTTAGGGTTTTGGATGTCGCTGGCTCCTATATGTATATTGTATTGTAAATAATGTAACACAATGTATGAATATAATATATGCTAGTTTTTCCCGGTTTGGGTTTCCAGGTGAAAAATCTCTGTGTAATGTTTGTATTTGCCATTGTATCCT
>ML790046.1:224387-246483 GCA_009831015.1 Picea engelmannii | reverse complement strand
TCATCTCTCACATGGATTCACTTGCTCAGTAATTCCATTACACTACACCTGGGACATGTCCCATATAAGCAATATTTTTTATAGAATGTACAAACCTCTGACCTTGTACACAACATGCTATGAATGAAGTCTCTAGATAATGATGACATCAAATATTATGCAATACACTGGTTATGCAATACATGAAATATTATGCATGTGTGTGGCATAATAATATCCATACTCAACAAGATGGTATCGACAGCATGTGTTACATATTGTATTTATTCGAACAGACCAAGGCTTGCATTTATGGAAAGATATTTGGCCCAAGTTAAGTGCACTATGTACAATCCTAAATATATAATACAATTATCTCCATGTCATGTCAATAAAGTGTATAATGTGGGCTTCATGGTCCCCAAAATCCGCTTCTCAATTTTATTACTTGTTTTTTGTTGGAAGAAGGCTCAGTGTATCATGATAGAAAGTCTATACTAGTCCCGTAACTGCTCCAATCAAATTCATGTCAGAATGAGGTAGCCTACAAGTGAAGGCCCACGACTCTATTTGTCCATTTGTGTCGAGACTATTTTGTATATTAAAATACTTTCAAAGGGTTTTGATATTGCATTTCATGAGATGAGAGGTTTTCTTGAGAAAACAATGTTTTCTTGTTATATTTCTCACAATTGATTGTGACAAGACACATCACGATGCATTGCAGTCTCTAGAACAAGTTTTCTTACCAATTTTTTGAAAATAATACACAATATTTCTAAAAATATGATGACTTGTTTCTGAACTTTTAACTATTTTAATGCCTAAAATTTTCCTAACAGCAGCCAAAATCCTAGATTTTAACAAAGACAAACATAATTCACATTTAGTTGCATCATATTTTGGTTCAAAATATTCTTTAATAACTTTATGTTAATTATAATGAATAGTTGAGTTAGGTAACTTACCTTCAAGTGATTCTAGACCACTTTCATCCACTTGAATTCTTTTAGGAGCTATTTGTCGTACACTACTCAGTCTTGGTAGGTGTTGTGTCTGTTTCGTCACTTGGGTGAGAAAAACAAGGGCACTTGCATGTCTATTTGGGCCTACTAGACAAGATGAAGGTTAGTTCATGAATTAAACAATCCAAGAACATGAAATAAACAAGTAAACAAACTAAAAACAACTAAGGAAATAAAACTAGAATGCATAAGAAACTTTGAACCAAAAACAATCAACCACTGACCAAGATTATGCCACCAAAGGATAACTATATTAGTTGGAAAAACACCATAGAGAAATGAGGACTTATGGATCCCCTCTTCCTCCTTTGGAGGGATCTTGAGTTCCCTAATGGATATCTCTTCTTACAATGGTAGAAAAGAAAGCAAATGATGAAGAAATCAATGCCTATTCCCTCAAGAGGTGAGAGTAATGGCCTACTGGAATGTTGCTAGAATGCTCCAAGGAGAAAAGAGGATTCTCAAGGGACGATTGAGAAAGCATAACAATACTATGAAATTCTTAAATTATTAGTGAACCCATGGCCTTCATTTATAGGATGTCTTCAAGGAAATATTCAACTGGTTCTTAGTGTGAACAAGGGGCCCTTTAGGGCACCCTTTGGTCCTTGATTAACCCCCCATATGGATTCAACTCATATTTGAGGGCCAAATCAAGTTGGGAGATGGTACATAAGTGGTTGAGGGGCCGACAAGAACCATAAATGAACCATTCATAGGAGTGCGCAACTTTTCTCATACATAGTCGCACATTTGGCACATTGTGCACTCTACGGGCTTCTTTCGCCCGCTCACTATGCATGCGCTTCCTTTAGTGAGTTAGCACATGTCAATTTTTTGTCCAGTTGTATAGATTTTGCCTCTTGGAAATGCACTTTGGTGATGCAGGTGAACTAATAGTTGTTTAGCATTGTTGTATTTCTGTAATCATTTGCATGCAATGTTGCAGACGAAATTTCAGTGATAACATATGCCCCCTGATGAGTGAGGTTAGGAGCATACGTATAGCTAAAATACATCAATGTTTCTTCTATTGAGAGTACTATTGTAAGAAATAGTGTTTATAGGAACTAAAAGAGAAATCCTTCGGAGGGAGAGGGGAAATGATGGGACCCAAATCTGTCTCTAGGGAGAAAAAGAAAATTTGTATACAAACGAGGTGGGCATGCCCCATGCTCGTGTCATGTAATGCAAAAGGTAAGATAATAACTGAAGTTGTATGCTGATGTAGATCATTGCAGTTCCCTCCGAGGCGGTTTGATAATCAACAGATGATAATTATGGTGGTGAACATACTCTGAAAAGAGGCAAGGACACCTGTAAGAAGTGTCGAGGACTTGTTAGGCATTGATGGCCAAAAAAATTCAGAGGTCGTCGGCTGGTATAAAACAAATGTAATAGTCGCATAGTAAGACCCACCGTAACATGAGATTTTGTTGAAGTCAAATGTTATGGGGGTCAATGACAACATAGAGCAATGATGATTCTCTCTGTGCCATCCGAGGATCCTCATTGTAAAGGTAATGAGAGTCAAGATATTGTCTCCCTTATGGAAATTGTGTTGATGTTGACAGAAAGGGAGATGCGACTCCAAGAAGTGGAGGGCTTCATGAAATCTATGAAGATAAGATTAGGAACTAATAGGGAACATGAACGAAGTCAAGATGTGGTGAGACTCAAGACTTCCCTTGGTTGGGGGTATGTTTGAAATATGATTGGAAACAACTGTAAAACTGTATCTAGTGTCAGGGGGATGACTATACATGGGATTAAATTGTGCCAGAGGCATGACAAAGTGGAAAAACTCAGAGATCATGGGTACATGGACTGTGGAATAATCAGGGTTTATGCATGATGTCATAATGAGTAAAGGATAGTGGATTCCCCAACCAAGGGCGACATGGGTTTCATTTCCAAAAAAAGAAGGTGGTCAAGGGTGACGACAAAAATCTAAGTAAAATGATGGAAATAAAGGCTTTTTACAATTACCAAATAAATAAAGAATAATTTGGATTGAGTGTACATATACAAAAATGGGTGCCCCAGTGCAAGATGGCTAGGCTTGTGAGGGCACACATTGCGTGGAGAACTGGTGGAGGGTGGGGGCCGCATGGGTGGGTTTTTGTATGAGGTAAATGAATGGATGGAAATCTTAGATGGGAAAACTGATTGTGGATGAGATGGAGGGTTAATGATACTATAGAGGTGCAGATAGAACCGAGATGAGATAACCTGAGAGTCCATTGGGAAAGCTAGAAAAATGATGAGAAGGAGTATGTGGCTTATTTTCTAAAATGTGTAAGACTATTGGGACTCCCATCCCTAGGGGGTGAAAGCAGCATGAGTGTCAAAGTGCCAAGGGGGACTATGAATGAGAAAACTCATGTGAGGGAGAGTGCTACCAGGTGATAGTACCAAAATGCAGTAGAGGTGACAGTACTACAGATCCATATGTGGGGACCCTAAAGGAGAATGTCGGAGGGTGTGACTGGGAGATGCAATTGATATTCATAGGGAATGATTACATGCCAGTGTCGATCATATACCTGAATGGGTTGCATGGGTTTGTGATGACCAAGTACCTTCACACATTAAAACTGAATACCTGGTGTGAACAATATCTGAAGATAAAGAACATATAATAATTATTTGAGAATTTTGAACATGAGCATGTGTACCTGGACGTGATGTGAGAAAAATGATCTCCCAGGGCCGAGTGTAGATTTTGACCTAGGGAATGTGACTGTGTAGGCGGTAGGACCCTGATCCTGTGGCTGAAGATGGATCAAAAAATAGAGACTCTGAGCTCCTGTAATTGAGTGTGGAAGTTTGGAAAAAAGGACTATATATGGTTGTGGGGCCCACAATGCCACCTCATTTGTACCCACGACTATAGTGAATTGATGAGATTATTTGGAGGATTTTCTGAGATTACGAGAGTTCGAGCCGATCAATCCAGGATTTGCAAGAGTCAAGTTAATGGTCCCATCCTTCTGCACAATAGATAGTTTCTAATTTTGGGTAGGGGTCGTATGGATGGCTATACTAGGGTATTGTTTAGGGTGGGCCCACTAATGTGTGGGGGAAGGAAATATAGCCGCGTGGTGGTGTGCGGGTATAATTCCATCTCCCACGCATGATGTGTGGCTATGATGGACATAGTCGCAAATGGGGACACGTAGGTGGGAAAAACAAGCGTGCACGGGATGCACGTATGTTGGAATTACAACTGCGCACTGTGCGCAGCCGGTTCTCAGACAACCGTGCATTAGTGTGAAGCTGTGTAGAGAACAAGTGCCCATGGGTGCGCACTTGTGGGGATGAAAATTGTGCATTGATGCACAATTGTTTCTTTGAAAGTTGCGCATTGATGCGCAACTGTGAGAAGAACATGCATGCATATGTGAGCGCTTGTGGGGGGGAAAGCCACGCACTGTTGGCAAAGCTAAGGGGTTTTGAAAGTTTGAATTTTTGCATATTTTTGATAAATGATGAGTGTTGACCAAGGGTTTCTGTGTGAATGCAGGTGATTAGTTTATCATGCCAGCCCGTTGGAGGGAGTGATACTGGGAGCACCTCTGGGAGGCAGTGAGAGAGGAGCTAGGTGTTCGAAGACTCTTGGCAGCCTGTGGGGTGCTGAAGTTCTTCGACTACCCATTGATACGGTCGCAGGAGTACCTACTTCAATATCTGATATCGATGTGGAGTACTGATCTACAATGCTTCATTATGCGGGGGCATCAACTGGCATTCTCAGTTGTTGAAGATGTGTATGTTTTGACAGGGCTCCCCTTTCGAGGAATGGCCCTTCCTGTTGACTCCCAGCTGCCAGGGGATGTGTGGTTAATAGACCTAGTGCAATATTATTGTTCGTGATCGAACCTAATGTCAGGTTCAGTTGTCCGCATTAAGGTGATAGATGTGCTCTTACATCAATGTATCGCGACTATGATTGTGAGGATCTATGGATCCTTAGCTACTGAGTGAATCAGTGGTGTTCAACTGAGGATTATGCAGAGGATCCTTGATGGGGATTTTTTTACCTAGGGATTGATGCTACATGCCAAGCTGATGGGGCAGATTCACCGGTGTCGGACCACCGACTCTGGTGAGTTTTCATTTGGATATATCTTGGTGGCATGGTTTATGGAGAGTCTGCCCATGTTGTACCTTAGGGTGTTGCTACCGGTTGCAGGGCTGCAGGAGCCGTGACTGATGTGGTGGGATGGATTTCCAGCATGACTAGGACATGGTGTTGCCTCCTAGAGAGTTTTGGGACTAGAGAGGTATGTTGGTGTACTTATGTTTTTTGATTTTTATACTGTAGCATATATTTATATATGTATGGATGCTGATTCTATCTTTGTTTTTTTGTTTGAATATGTGGGGTCGAGAGGCTGAGAGACCGTCATGGGTGGGAGAGCAATGCCAGAGGGATGAGGCTGGTGTGAGGCCAACATATGAGGTGAGCGTCAGCTAGAGATGCCAGTTCGATGATCCAAGTGTGGGGCCATCACGTGCTCTGCAGGTAGAGGCTGACAGGGGGATGGATGATCTCTGATGTCAGTTGGAGGTTGTGTTGTAGGGTGTGCTGGAGGGCATGTGGTCCCACATTCAGGATAAGAGTGTCTTGGAGTAGTGTGTGGGTGATCCGACAGACTGGTAGAGCTTGATCTACCAGGTAGTTGTAGCGGGGGAAACGATGATTGGTCGAATGCCCCCTGGACCCGGAGGACCCCCAGCTGGTGGGGCACCTCCTACTAACAGAGGACTTGGTGGTGGAGCTCTGGGGGAACCATGAGTGTTGATTATATATTTTTGTATTTATATAGGCCTACGACCCCATTTTGTATAGGGTAGTTTGATACCCACTTTGTACCTATAGGAGTGAGGGGGCTCACTTGCCTATAGGAGATGTACATGTTGTATTTTTTTGTAAACATTTATGATAGTTTGACCGATATATATATATATATATATATATATATATATATATATATATATATATATGGATATACATATTTGGGATCTCTGTGATGTTTCGCATGTGTTGATATGTTGTGATGTTTTATGATGTATAATCTATATGCTGTGACTGATGCTGGATGATTTATGTATATGTAATGATGTCTTGATGTGATAAATGCCAATCTAATACTAGGTTAGCCATGTTATATGTCATTTGATTAAATTTTCTTGGAATATGTGTAAATGTAATTGAATCAAAATTTCAAGATAAGAGTCTAACTTGCAGGTATTTGTGAAAAAGGCAAGGATCGCAGACACAGTATACATTGTTGAGCTGCAGGACGATGAGTTGGGAATCTAATAAGATGCTAAGGTGACAAATGCGATGGTCACTGGCCTCGGTTAGGAGACCAATAACAACTAAGTATTTGTCTTGGTTTTTGGTATTTGTGCCCAAACATATGTTGTTGGAGTGGAGCAGTTCGTGTGAGGGGGTGTAAAGGGCCCAAGCAACTGAAGCAAGATTCTATGTCCAGTGGCTGGCTCTGTCAGCATAACCGATGTGGTATACCGAAGGAGGATGCATCTATCAATAACATGGATGGTAGATTAGACATGAAGGGTGGAGGTGAAAAAAAATAAGACTAAAAATTCTACAAATGTGTACAAAGAAAAATCCTAGTGTAGTATGACTACGCTCAGGTGTAAAAATTCTTTAAGTACAACCCATTAATGAGTTCTTTGAGAGGATATCCTTCTGGAGAGGACAAAATGTATGTTCCTTTAGTGAGGCAATGTTGGACAATGTAGGGTCCATGCCATAATGACTCAAACTTCCCATGGCCAAGAGTATCGTGAGTGAAATCCTAGGCTAGGACAAGGTCTCCTTCGTCAAATGATCAAAGGTTGACATGGTGGTCAAAGATGGATTTGTACCATTTTTTAGCTGCCTCATTGTTCTGTAATGAAGACCGATGATATTTATCCAATGACTCTAAGGTCAACAAGAAATGTTCCATTGGAGCAGTGTCAGGTAATGGCTCGATGGCGGTGGATAACGTGGGAATTTCGCACTCGATGGGGAGGGTGGATTCAATCCCATGGATGACATGAAACCATGTAAAATTGGTGGCGGTTTTAACTACCGTGCGATAAGCCCATAATGTTGAAAAAAACATATGATTCTAGTTGGTCTTATGTTGGTTGATGATACGTTGTAACATGGTTTTGAGGACTTTGTTGACAACCTTGACCTATCCATTGGAATCAGGGTAGTATGGGGACGTGAAATCATGGGAGAATCCTAGCTTTGAGGAGAGTTCTGTGAAGATTTCATTCTCAAAGTGTTTACCGTGACCGGATAATAATTGGAGTGGAACTCTGAAATAGGTAATGACGTGGTTGAATAAAAAAAATCATTGTTGTGTCAACGATATTGTTGAATTTAAGCATGGCTTCAACCCATTTAGTAAAGTAATCGACTGCCACAATGATGTACTTGTGTCAATTACTAGATGGAGGGTTGCAAGTCATGAAGTCAATGCCCCATTTACAGAAGGGGCCAACAATCATGACTAGGTGTAGAAGAGAGGGTGGTGCTCATGATTTGTTTGCATAGAGATGGAATTTGTCACATCGCTTGACAGCGTGGATGAAATCATGAAACAATGTGGGCTAGAAGTATCCTACTCGAATGATTTTTTGGGCAATGGACATACTTGAGAGGTGGCCCCCACAAGTGCTGCTATGGTAATCGTTCAAGACTCTTTCTGCTTTGTTGATGGTCAAACATTGATGGAGTATGGTGTCGACCCCACGTCAATAAAAGACGTCACCAATGAGGAGGTACGAAGGGGCCTGATGGAGAATGCACCGATGATCATCTCAAGAGAGATGAGACTCAAAATTTTGTGTCCAAAGGTAGACGAGAAGGTCGCCATACCAGGGGTCATTCGAGGGGATGTGAAAAAGGTGTTCGTTAGGAAAATCCATATTGACAGGTGAAGCTTTAGCGTCTGAGGGAAACACCGTGATGATTTCCACAAGAACAAGTGCTTTCTTGCTTTTGGGAATTGAGAACTCTAGGTCGTATTCCTGAAGGATGATGATCCATTGGGAAAATTTTCCATTAATCTATCGTCAAATAAGAAAGTACTACATGGGGTTTGAATCTTCCATGACTTTGGTAGTGCGAAGCAAGATATAATGACGCAGTTTCTGGACTGCGAGGACAACTGTGAGGGTGAGTTTCTCCTCATGATTGTATTTCAAGGGTGGTTCTGAAATATTTTTATTGATGTAGTAAACAACATGATCATGGCCTTCATCCCCTATTTGTAAGAGAAATCCTAGTACTGAGATGACTGAGGCCGACAGGTAGAGGATGGAATCACAATCATAGTCGGGAGGACTAATAAAAGAGGCATTAGATAGAGTCATTTTTAAATTATCAAAAGCGGTTTGGGCATGTTCATCCCATTGAAATGGGATATCATAACATAGTAAGAGAAGGAAACCATATGCTTGAGTGGCGTAATCTGGGACAAATCATCGTAAAAAGTTGGATTTTCATTGTAGGCTCTGTAGTTGGCACAAATTCCTAGGTGGTGGAATTTCTGTGATAGCTTAGACCTTGAGGGGGTCCACTGTGATGTTGTTGTGGGATAATATGAACCCAAGGAGGCATCCGAAGGTGACACAAAATACACACTTGAGAGGGTTCAAGCGTATATTGTAATGGCGACATCGTTGAAAGACAACTCATAATTCATCTAAATGTTGAGTTTGTTTCTTGTATTGAGCAGTGAGGTCATCCAAGTAATCGAGGATGATGCGAGCAAGATTGTGGAAAACATAAGTCATGGCCCGTTAGAACGTAGCACCTACGTTTTTTAGTCCAAAAGGCATGACATGATAAGCAAAAGTACCCCGTGGGGTAGTAAATGTAGTTTTATACTGATTTGCTGGATGGATCTGGATATTGTAGTCAGAGAACCCATCCATGAAAGATAAGGCCTTGTGTTCAGCACAACCATCGATAATTTGGTCGATGAAAGGGGTTGGGAAGTTCTCTTTGGGACAAGAATAGTTGAGATCGTGAAAGTTGGTGCAGACATGAATAATGCCCTATTTTTTGTTAACGGGGACGAGGTTGGAGACCCATGAGGTATACATAATGGGGTATATGAACCCTGTAGTGCGTAACTTATCAATTTTGGCTTTGATAGCCATGACTTTGGATGGGTGAATTGAGTGTTGCTTTTGATGTACTGGGGCGATATCTGGCCATGTGTTGATGAGATGTTAAATGATAGAAGGATTGAGGCCGAGCATCTCTGTATATGACCATACAAAAATATCCCAGTATTCCTGAAAGAGAGCTTTGTAAGCTGTGATTTCCTAAGGGGAGCATGCAATGCCAATAGTGATTTCTTCTATGATTCCTGGTTTTATGGAAATGTCGATTTTGACAGTGGGGGAAATATTGGCCATGTTTCCTTCTTCAAAAGCATCAGGGGCAGGGATAGGGTTGTTGAACTAGTCTATATGTCCTGATGGAATAAAATCCTTGGTTTTGATTGCACATATGGAGGCTTGGGTAGGAAGGTCAAAGGCTTCCTGTGAGAGAAAAAGAACTCTGTGATGGAGTTCATTCCATGGACAATCAGGGGTAGTGAGTTCCTCCAGGATATATTCATCGTAATGGAAAGTGCGAGAATATAGGGGATCCAAAGAGTGAACATGGGTGGCTATCACCGTGTGATTTTCTTCAAGTGGTGAAGATGTAGAGGGGGTATCACAACTATGGTGCGATGGCACACTTGAGATAAAAAAAATGTCCAGATTTTGTGGATTGTAAACTATGGTAGGGGGTAAGATTTCCTGGGGGAAATGAACTGGAGAATTGGGAGGATTTGGCGGAACATCCTTAGACAGTCTATCCATGCACCAAGGAGGGGTGGTAAGTGACTCAGGTTAAGGGGAGGTGATGTGGACAATATCTAGAGAAGGGGTAGGGGGAGTCTCTTACATCATAGGGAGTGAGGTGGTTGAAGGATTTTTAATAAGGGTTATTTGACAACGCCTGTATCCAATGATCAAAGGACATTGGTACATGAAATGATCAAGTGAGTCATAAATAGAGAAAGGGCATCTCATCCGTTCGGTGACTAAGGTCGAGACATAATGGATGTCAATGACATGGGTACTCGAAGGCATGGGTGGGGAGGGATCTTGCTAAAATATTTGGCATACCGTCGTTAGTGTCTGTTGAAAATGAGGTAGAGCGGGGAAATAATGAGTGTAGTGGCCATATTCTAAACATATGGCACACATGAATTTGGTTCTCAGCCCTTTACTGCCTGTAGTAGGGGATGTTGTGGTAGTAATAGGTGTTCTTGGTGAAGTGAAGAGCGATGTGGTTTCTCAAGGGAGTTGGATCAGATTACGTAACTCAGGAAGAGAAGGACATCGATTAGTGGGGTGTCCCTCACTTTCACATAGTGCGCAAGGAGGTTAAACTTAGGGAGGAAGTGGAGCAGTGGGCTCTTTCATCTTCCATCTATTCCCAGCCATAGCAGTAGTGCCGACAAGTAGGGGTGAGGGTGGTGTGATCGGAGTTAGTACTGGAATCTGCATCGTGATTCCCTCTTATTGAGGAGGGAGGGATAATTGAGGAACCATCGCGGAAGGGTGTAGATACCATACAGGGATGGCGAGCACAATGTTGGGAAGGGTAAGATTTGCGACTACCTGAAATGATTGTACGCTTGGTGGGGGTGTAGAAGAAGGGGATTTGAGTGATGGCTTGGGGAATTGTCTCCCAAGCTGAGATTTTCCCCTGGGGGAGGGTAAAATTAGGGATAAGTGGTGTAGTAGGGTTCTCAGGTAATCCCTGAGGTGAACTTTCTTCAAATAGTGGGACGTCGAGGGGTGGAGAAGCCTTAGTGGGAGGAATGGTATCTCCAGTTTCATTCTCATTAGAAGATACGACACACACTTGTAATGAGGGGTGTATGAGAGGTGGTGCTCCATGGTATGTCCCCAAAAAGGATGGGTATTTTAAAATTCATGGGCCCATATCCATGAGTGGATATGCATCGGAACTAGTGCAGACAAGAGGCAGGATGTTATCGATGTTGGTGGAGTGGTTAGGCTCATAATGTGAAACTTGTTCGATGGTGATGATTTTCCCATTGTGGGGGAACATGATCATTCGAAATGCAAAAGAGGATACTACCTTCATAGAGTACATGTAGATACATCCAAACAAGATGTTGTAATCGAGTGGGGCGTTGATAACCTCAATTTCGATAAGGATGTTTTTTCCCCCGAGTTCGACGGGGACATTTTGAAAGATCCCTTTAGGGGAGGATGGTCGACCATCATAAGCTCTTAAAGTGATGGTGGATGGTACTAGCTCAGGGGAGCCAAGTTTCTTCCATACAATTTTGGAAATGATGCATGTGGATGCACCTTCATCAATGATACATCGATGAACTGTGATGTTCCAGATTTTGATTGGTATATGGAAAGCTACCAAAGTGGGGAGATGAGGTTCCCCACTATCTAGATTAAATGCGATGAGTATAGTATTAGCTGGGTCGATTGTGACTAAGGAGGAAAACATGGATTTTCATTGAGTTGGAAAAGTTTGGAGGACCTCCAATACCAACATGGCTGCATGAGATTGTGCCAAGTCATTGACCATACTGTAATTGTGTGCTGCCCTAGCCTGAGGGTTGTTGACATTCCATCGTAGCAGGATGTGAGGGATACGAATGGAGGGTTTAGTGTTAGGGCATGTAATCATCAAGGGTTGTTCATCTATAGCTGGAGTTGCATCTGAAGTGGTAGGAGTAGCTTCAAGGGGCACGTTGTATTGATGACTGTGCGTTTGCAGGAGAATTTCTTCTTTTCTAGTTAGGAGGATATTGTGATCCACTGGATTTCCAGGGTTTTGATACTGCCCTATTTGTGGTGGGGAAGGATGTACCTCTTGTTGGGTATTCATCATGCCTTGGTGTGGGATAGGGTTTTGCAACACGACCAGAGGAAGTTGTTGCAAATAGTTTTGTGGGGCCTGCTAAGGGGAAGGCAGTGTTGGAGGACGTGGCACGTTCATGTAATCTTTCATCCATTTGAAATCGGTGATTTGAGGGAAATGGTGAGTATAATGACCATGCTCACCGAAAAGAGCACAAGGGAAGTTCGTCCGGAGGTTTTTTTATTTATTAATCTCTTGTCATTTCTTCTTATTTTCCCCTTGGGAGTTCTAGTTTCCCTAATTCTGGTTACCCCTAGCAAGTTGGTTTTGTTGGAAGTTATTTCCTCCTGGTCTTGGGTTATTATTGTTTCATTTTTTTCCTTTCTTCTTGGAATTATTCGGTTGATGGGCAATATTTTCGATATTCAACTATTCAAAAGTATGAAATTGTTGAATGGGAGAGGGCTGAACAAAGTTAACACCGACATGTGGTTGTCCATGAGGAGGACCAATCGGCTGTGGAGGACTAGGAAATGGAAAATACAAATTGTTTTGTGGAAACAATCTGTAGGGTGCATAGGAAGGCGAATCTCTTTCACTAGTGCCCAAGTTATATGCTGAGGTAGAGGGGGAACCTGAACTTGATTGAGAAGTCGAGCGTAGAATGGGTGCCGACGAGGGTCCACTCATGGGTGGAGGGGGAGAAACAAGATATGGTTGTTGGTAAGTGGGAGGAGGGTAATAAGATGTCCCTCTATATGTAGGTGGATATTGGGGTGTTTTGTACATAGGCAGGGGTTGGATGTATGGGTTGTGGTGTGTTGTGGTACCAATCAATCCATCCGCCGCGTGATACATCCTAGGTTTGTCTTGGGCGAATGGTACAGGTCTTAGTGCATCAAGTATTATTGTGTACAAGTATCCTGACTGAGCATAAATGAGGTCGAACTGTTGAGCCTTGCTGATGGCTTCCTCTTCGGTTTGGGGGAAGGTGGATGCCACATCTTTGGAAAGTATGGAGATGAGTGATTTGAGAAACTAATCGAGTCATTGTTATTTGGTGGTTTCTTCTTTACATAAATTATGTCGCCGATGACATTCATGAATGTGGTCGACAATATGTGTAGTCGAGGTTTGTTTTCCCTCAGAGAGAAATTCTAAACCAGTGTCATGACGAACTGGTAGTTGGAAGAAGGCCAAAAATTCTTTAGCCAAGGATTCAAAAGTTATGTTGGACCCATATTTTTGGTCCACATACCATTTGGATGATGGACCAGTGAGTGTGCATTGAAATAAACTTAAGCAGATGGAGTAATCCATGATGCTAATTGAGGAGTACCATAAGTGGAAGGTCATGACATGGTTGGCGGGATCTTCCCCTGATTTTCCTTCAAATTTGGGAATGTCTGAAGGTAGTTTGGTAGGCATATTGGACCATGTGGGGTCATGCAATATAGGGTCATTAGTGAGTTTACTCAAGTCAGGTATGTTGAGAGACGCCAAACATGGCATGGGTGGTGGCGGTGGGGGATTAGTTCCAGCCATGGTGTGAGTAGGTAGTGGACCTGACCCTTGAGGGGGATTTGGTGGGTTTGTACTTCTCCCTTGAGAATAAGTTTGTCCCCCACCTCCTTATGAAGGAGAGCTAGTGGATGGGTGGCATTGGGAATTGGACCCAAGTAAAGTGGAACCAAGAAAAGATGATCCCAAAATAGTGGCACTCACATGGGTGTGAGATGGTTGATCCAGTGAGTTGGCAAGATCCAGACGAAGAGGATTCTATGGGTCCCCTATGATGTCCGACTAGCAAAGTGAATATGTGGAAATGGTGATGAGAGAAAATAAATGAACAAGAGATCTGTATAATTTTGGACTTTCACAATATATCTCACAATTGCATGTAATCAAATGAACATCATACATAAATCAACTGTAAATAAACATATATCTGGGTAGGTGGATTTTTTCCAAGTGGGAGAACAAAGAAAATAAATGCTCGTGTCCAAAAAAGATGTATCATCCTTCCTCTCAAATAGCACTCGACCTTCCAAGAGCATTCAATAGTGGGGTCTGAATCCACCGGAAGAGGAACTAGTGAAGGATGAAATAATCAGTTATAATGAGGGGTAGAGGGTGCATATCCCGAAAAAACTGGCGATATTTCCCAATAGCCACACAAAATATGATCAAGGTGCAATTGCAGTCCACAATTGCCACCTGGGTAGATGTCCTAAATTTGGCCACTAGGTACCTCGGTCAAAGTGTGAAATTTATATTTTCGGCCTCAGAAATGGGTCACGGGCTGGATCCCTTCCAAGAGTTGGGTGACTCAAGGGGGGACACACAGAACAACAAGACCTCAACCTTCAACCCTCCATGGGTATCTCACTACCTTATGGTGTTAGGAACACTTGAATTGGAGGATTTAAAAGTACCCTATTTGTCAACTTCTAATGTTTGAAAATGTGAGAACCAGATAATGGGGGGTTATTTGGATGCCTACCCCCGAGATCCTACCTAGACTAAAAACATTCTTTTGGCACCTCATGTGGAAGAAAACTTAGTGAGTTTTTAGAAAAATTTTAGATGTGGTGGG
The DNA here is from genome assembly GCA_009831015.1 of Picea engelmannii. Classification (NCBI taxonomy): domain Eukaryota; kingdom Viridiplantae; phylum Streptophyta; class Pinopsida; order Pinales; family Pinaceae; genus Picea; species Picea engelmannii. The sequence continues at coordinate 231,929 of ML790046.1, read as the reverse complement.
TTGAGAGATTGGGGGTGTGAACTGATCTCGTTTGAATTAAGTGGGTGTGGATAATTTCTTCAAGAAATAGTGGGACATTTCAGAATTCCTTTGGAGAAAACCTACTTCAACCTCCACAATTCAAGATGAAATTATGTGAGTGAGTGAATTTGTGTGTGAGAAAGTGATAAAATGTGCCAAGTTTTAATAAGTTAGGTGAGAATTTGCAACATGTGGAATTCTTGTGGTCCTTTACAAATCTTGGTTACCTATCTTACTAGATGTCATTGGTACAACCTTACATAATTTTAAAAGCCCTAAAGAACTAACATGTGGAAATATGGGTCCTTACCAATACTTTAAACTCCCTAATGTTGTTTACACTAAGAAATCTTTTGAAAAACTATCCTACATTGCAAGTATGTGGGCATGTATGGGCCCGTTACTTTGATCATTAAACTTTGCTTGTGATGTAAACTAAGAAAGAAATTTCAAGAAACTATCCTAAGTTTGCAACATGTGGGCATGTATGGGCCCTTACAAGTTTTAAGATGATTTCAAAAAGAAACTAAGAGAAGCCCTAGGGGGGCTTTTGTCCTCTCCTAAATATTTTGTTAAGGGAGATGAAATGTTCCCTTAATCACCTTTTTGATTCTCAAGATCGCTCTATGGTGCGAGAGAAGAGCATATTGAATGATTAAAGTTGATTTCTGGTCCCAATGCAAGTGTTTATATGTGATAGAAAATAATCTCAACTTAACTTTTACAATCAAAACAAGTCATCCATGTGGAAACCAAAGAAAAAGAGGAGAAATATGGTTCTTTTTACCCCCATAAGTTCCTATGTTTGACTAACCTTTCAAGTGGGAAAGAAATCTAAGTGGAGTGCATTTACAAATTGCATGAAAGCAATATTTTGAAGGCTAGGGGCCTTCAAATCATCACAAAAACCATTACAATTTTGAAACTCTGGAAATGTGTGTGGGGTAGTGTTCAGATAGAGGTGCAGTGGGCGCAAAATGCATAGAGAACATAAGTAGTTGGGGTGCACAATGCATAGAGAAAATATTCCTCTTGGGCACACAGTGCGCTGAGTGCACGTTTGTGGGCTGAAATACCTATGCACGTTTTGATATGCGTCGGGGGGGATTTGAGTGGAATTCGCCTCCTCCAACTCCAAACTTAGCCGATTTTGGTACTTGCAAGAAAAATGGGTCAAAAAGAAGTGCTCTCAAAGCCCAAATAGGGTGGAAATTGATACCGAATCCCCAGTATGGTCGTCAATCTGTTGTGTCCGTTTCATCACTAGGGTGAGAAAAATAATGGCACTTGCATGTCTAGTTTGGATTGCTAGACAAGAAAGAGGTTAGTGCATGAATTAAACAATCCAAGCACATGAAATAAACAAGTAAACAAACTAAAAGCAACTAAGGAAATAAAAATAGAATGCATAAGAAAATTTCAACCAAAAACAATCAACCAATCACCAACATTATGCCACCAATGGATAACTATATTAGTTGGAAAAACACCGTAGAGAAATGAGGACTTATGGATCCCCTCTTCCTCCTTGGGAGGGCTCTTGAGTTCCCTAATGGATATCTCTTCTTACAATGGTAGAAAATAAATAAAATGATGAAGAAATCAATGCCTATTTCCTCAAGAGGTGAGAGGAATGGCCTATTGGAATGTTGCTAGAATTCTCCAAGGATAAAAGAGGATTCTCAATGGAGGATTGAGGTAGCATAACAATACTACGAAAATTTTAAATTATTAGTGCACCCATGGCCTCCATTTATAGCATGTCTTCAAGGAAATATTCAACTGGTTCTTAGTGTGAACAAGGGGCCCTTTAGGGTACCCTTTGGTCCTTGACCAGCCCTCCATGCGGATTCAGCTTAGATTTGAGGGTCAAATCAAGTTGGGAGCTAGTCCATAAGTGGTTGAGGGGCCGACAAGAACCATAAATGCACCGTTCAGAGGATTGCATGGCTTTTCTTGTACACAGTCACGCATTTGGAGCATTGTGCACTCTACGAGCTTCTTTGGCCCGTGCACTATGCGCGCCCTTCCTTTAGTGAGTTAGTGCATGTCAATTGTTTGTCCAGTTGTATAGTTTTTGCCTCTTGGAAATGCACTTTGGTGCTATGGGTGAACTAATAGTTGTTTGTCATTACTGTATTTTTGTAAACATTTGCGTGCAATGTTGCCGACAAAATTTTAGTGATAACAAATGCCCTTTGATTTGTGAGGTTAGGAGCATATGTATAGATGAAATACATCAATGTTTCTTCTATTGAGAGTACTATAGTAAGAAAGAGTGTTGATAGGAACTGCAAGAGCGACCCGTCGGAGGGAGAGGGGAAACGGTGGGACCCAAATCTGTCTTTAGGGAGAAAAAGAAAATTTGTATACAAACGAGGTAGGCATGCCCCATGCTCATGTCATGTAACGCAAAAGGTAAGACATTAAATGAAGTTGTATGCTGATGTAGATCGTTGCAACGCCATCCAGGGTGGTTTGATAATAGACATATGACAATTCTAATGGTGAACATACTCTGAAAAGAGGAAAGGGCACTTGTAAGAAGTGTCGAGGGCTCATTAGGCATTGATGGCCAAACAAATTCAGAGATTGCTGACTGGTATAAAACAACTGCAATAGTGGCATAGTAAGACCCACTGTAACATAAGATTTTGTTGGAGTAGAATGTTATGGGGGAAATGATAATAGAGAGCAGTGATGATTCTCTTTGTGTTGTCCGAGGCTCCTCATTGTAAAGGTAATGAGAGTCAAGATACTTTCACCCTTCTGGAAACTGTGTTGATGTCGACAAAAAGGGAGATGTGACTCCAAGAAGCAGAGGGCTTCATGAAATATGTGGAGATAAGATCAAGAACTGATAGAGAACATGAACAAAGTCAAGATGCAGTGAAACTCAAGACTGCCCTTGGTTGGGGGTATGTTTTAAGGATGATTGGTAGCAACCGTAAAACTGTATCTAGTGTCAGGGGGATGACTAGACATGGGGTTAAATTGTGCTAGAGGCGTGACAAAGTGGACAAACTTAGAGATCATGGGTACATGGACTGTGGGATACTTAGGGTTTATGCATGATGTTAGAATGAGTAAAGGATAGTGGATTCCCCAACCAAGGCTGACATGGGTTTCATTGCCAGAAAAAGAAGGTTGTCAAGGGTGACGAAAAAAAGCTAAGTAAAATGTTGGAAACAAAGGCTTTTTACAATTACCAAATAAATAAGGAATAATTTGGGATGAGTGTATAGATACAGAAATGGGTGCCCTAGTGCAAGATGGGTTGGCCTGTGAGGGCGCAAGTTGCATGGAGAACTAGTGGAGGGTGGGGGCCCCATGGGTGGGTTTCTGTATGAGGTAAATGAATGGAGGGAAATATGCAGATGGGAAAACTCATTGTGGATGAGATGTAGGGTTAATGATACCGCAAAGATGCAGATAGAACCAAGATGAGATAACCTGGGAGTCCATTGGGAGAGCTAGAAAAATGATGAGAAGGAGTCTGTGGCTTATTCTCGAAAATGTGTAAGACTATCGAGAATTCCATCCCCAGGGTATGAAATTAGCATGAGTGTCAAAGTGACAAGGGGGACTATGAATGGGACAACTCAAGATAGGGAGAGTGCTTCCAAGTGACAGTACCAAAATGCAGTAGGGGTGACGGTACTACAGAGCTAGATGTAGGGACCCTGAAGGTGAATGTCCGAGGGTGTGATTGGGAGATGTAATTGATATTCAGAGGGAATGATTACATGCCAGTGTCGATTATATACCTGAAGGGGTTGCACGAGTTTGTGATGACCAAGTACCTACACACATTAATAATGAATACCTGACATGAACAATATTTGAAGATAAAGAAAATATAACAATTATTTGATAATTTTGAACATGAGCATGCGTACATGGACGTGATGTGAGAAAAATGCTTCTACGGGGCCTAGTGCAGATGGTGACCCAGGGAATGTGATTGTGTAGGTGGCAGGACCCTGATCCTGTGGCTGAAGATGGATTGGAAAATAGAGACCCTAAGCTCATGTAACTGAGTGTGGAAGTTTGGAAAAAGGGACTATATATGGCTGTGGGGCCCACAATGCCACCTCATTTGTACCCACTGCTATAGTGAATTGACAAGAGTATTTGGAGGAGTTTATGATATTACAGGAGTTTGAGCTGACCGATCCAGGATTTGCGAGATTTAGGTTAGTGGTCCCATGCTCCTACACAATAGATAGTTTCTAATTTTGGGTAGGGGTCCTACAGATGGACATACTAGGGTATTGTTTAGGAGTGGGCCCACTAATGCACAGGGGAAGGAAAGATAGTCATGCAACGGTGCGTGGGTATAATTCCATTTCACGTGCATGATGTGCAGTTGTGTTGGAAACAGCCACGCATGGGGGCACGTAGCTAGGAAAAAGAGGCATGCACGAGATGCACGCATGTACTTTTATAGTCTTTGTACATTTCTTTCATTAATAGAAATCATGTATTACTCTATATCTGTGTTTATGGTTGCATCTCTGATACATTTCTGCTGCATGAAATGAGAGCGGAGATGTGACAACTACTCGCATTCGCAAGAAGATGATTACAATGAGGCTCTGCAGGCATTTTTACAATAAGCAGGAATGCCCAAAACCCCAGACATCCAAAAACATAACCCTAGGAGATGAAGCGCCAAAATTCATGTGGGCCCCATTTGGGTAAGTTAGTACATCAACTTCTCGGGGTCGTAACTTTTGCATACGATCTCTGTTTTAGGTGTATGATAGCTCATTAGAAAGGTATCATCGAGGAGATTAATTTTATGTGAAATAACGAAGGAAATTACATATTTCAAACCTATTTTCCCCCAAAAATATCATTTAGGCCCTCAAAATGGCCCCGGAAGTGAAAAACTGCTAAAAATAGTAAATTGCCAAAATTGCTAGAAAATTGTTTTGAGCCAGTTGGAAAAGGTGGGTGGCCACCGATATCCACCTGGATCAATCCTCCTTCCTTAGGAATAAATGGTCTCCATTGCGTTGAGTTCCCATGGGAGAGGGAAAAGGGTTTGCCGAATCTGCATCTTGGTGAGTTGTTTGCCTTGCTGGAGATGTCGCGTTGCTCAGTTTGTGGAAGCTTGTCAGGAACCTGTTGAGGCTGAGGCTGTTCAACAAGTCAAGCTACATGAGAGAACAATGTGTAGAAGTAATATTTTCACTTTGTTGCAGCCTTGTCAACCTGCTTCTGTTCGATAAAAGGTGCTTGGGGCGAGGTTGTAGTGGTTGCAGTGTCCTTCTATGCAGAGATGTATATCAGAGTAGGCTTCTCTTGGTCATTTTTTTTTAGTGCATGTCCCCGATGAGGTCTGAGTATATCAAGTTGGGTCTCAATCTTGTCTCTCTGGAAGAAAATCTCTCTCGTACACCCAAGAAACCCTCTATGGCGGAAGAAAAGAAAAATGACGGCGCAGACGATCCTATCAGTCTGTTGCTTGAGCAAGCTCTCATGTGACAGAGGGATGAAATGATGGAGAATTTTTCCCACATCCTTCAACGCCTGTCGATAGAAATAGGTGCATCTTCATCAAGTGACCACTTTGGAGGCACCTTGCCTTTCAAGCTACAAGTTAATTTATATATTCCTATATTTGAAGGATAGATAGATGCAAAAGCCCTAGACAAATGGTTAAATATGCTAGAAGGTTATTTCTCTGTTCACAATTTTTTTGACAAAGAAAAGATCACCTTTGCACTCCTTAAATCTCTCCCCCATGTCAAACATTGGTGGGAAAATTACTGGGAGCAAAGTTCCACAGAGGAGTCTGGAATATATGGGGTCGAGCCCACTTGGGATTTTTTTGTGGATGCGGTAAAGGAACAATATTACCCTATTGGAAACTATGAGGACCAGTACATGAGATGGACCACACTGTGGAAAGAGAGGGGCCAAGAATTTCCAGAGTTCACCAATACCTTCCATACCTTGCACACCAATATGGGTATCAAAGATTCCAAATGAAATTTGGTTCTAAAATACTGTGGGGCTCTACAAAGATACATCCAAAATGAAATGGATTTTCTAGATATCTCATCACTCGGTGTTGCCTATTGATATGCTGTTAAAATTTAGCAAAAATTTAAGTAGCAGAAAAAATGGGAGTTCGGTTCTACAAATTTGCAACAACCAAAGTATGACAAAGACAACCTTAACAAACAGTGTCCCGAAAACCAGTCCAAGACATAGGAAAAGAATGGTCACGGGAAGACAAAGAAGGACACCGAAAAATGGTGTGATTTCCACAAAATCCCCTGGCACAACACCGATGAATGTCACTCAAAATAGTCATTGGTGGCCAATATCAAAGACAAGGAGATGAACCCTGATTTAGAATCTGATTCTGAAAGTACTGGTAAAAGAAAGATCATCGATGCAGACCCCACTTCTATTGTCGCGACTGCAACAATTCAACCAGAAGAACCAACAGATCCTGAAGAGGGGGAGCACCTTTTTCATTCAAAGATGTGGGTGAAGGGGACCCCACTACATTTTATTGTTGATAGCAGAAGCCAGAAGAACCTCATCTCAGCAGAGGTCGTCAAACAATTGGGATTGTCAAAAACACCACACCCGCAGCCATACAACATCGGATGGCTTCACCAAGGACAAGATCTCCGTGTCAGACAACAATGTCGATTGTCATACAACATCCAAACCTTCAAGGATGAGGTATTATGTGGTGTTTCTCCACTAAATGTCTATGATGTTCTCTTGGGCCAGCCATATATGTGGAAGCGCCATGTTGTTTATGAGTATCGACCCCATAGTGTCATTGTTACTTTGGGGGGTCATCTATACAGAATACCAGAGGTAGTTCTGACTACTCTTCCACCTAAAAATTTCCACAAGGTAGTATCTCATATTGCAAAAATTAGCTTCTTCACAATTTGTTCAAAAGGAGAACAGAAGGACACTACAACCACTACAGCCTTGCCCCAAGCACCTTATATCCAACAGAAGCAGGTCGAAAAGGCTGCAACAAAGCGTAAATATTCCTTCTGCACACCATCCTCTCATGTAGATCAACTTGTTGAACAGCCTCAGCCTCAACAGGTTCATGACAAACTTCCACAAACTGAGAAGCACGATGTCTCCAGCAAGGCAAACAACTCACCAAGATGCAGATTCAATAAACGCTTTTCCCTCACCCCAGAAACTCAACACAATGGAGACCATTGCTTCCTAAGGAGGAAGGATTGATCTAGGTGGATATCGGTGGCCACCCACCTTTTCCAACTAGATTAAAACAGTTTTCTAGCAATTTTGGCAATTTACTATTTTTAGCAGTTTTAAACTTCCGCAACCATTTTGAGGGCCTAAATGACATTTTTTGGGAAACAAGTTTGAAATATGTAAGTTACTTTTTTATTGAACCTAAAATTAATCTCCTCAATGATACCTTTCCAACGGGCTATCATACACCTAAAATGAAGATCGTATGCAAAAGTTACGACCCCGGGAAGTTGATGTACTAACTTACCC
>ML790046.1:193964-207152 GCA_009831015.1 Picea engelmannii | reverse complement strand
TAATGAGTGTATTATAATTCAAAGTGAATACAAAATAAATTATTTCAATAATAAATTTAATGGAGAAATTAGAAGTGGGTTAACCCTAAAATAAGGAAAGTGAGGCCAAGTGACCTAGAAGATGTTTTTAAGGAAGCTACTTGGAGAGTTTAAATAAGAGGAAAGGCTCTCTCATTTTAAACACACTTGAGAATATTGAATATCTATAGGAGTCTGAGGTAACCAAGGATATCTAAGCCAAAATTATGAGGCAAGGTGAAGAAAAGAAGGTTGAAATGCAAGGAAGGATAAATTCTTTTGATGATGCTTTCTAAGGTATGTTATTTACATGTCATCTCACCATTTTCACTATAACGTTTTTTCTATAATGATTCATACCATGAAATAGCTATAAAAATGAAAAAACATATCCAAGTATATGTGGTAAAAAATCCATCTTGTGTTTCATTGTATTTTTGGAGTTACGCTTTGTGGAAAATAGGGTTTGTGGCCAGTCCTAAAACTAGTAAAAAACAAGTGTTTTGGGTACAAACGTCATAACTTCTTCATAACAGATCCAAATTCAGTGAGAAAAAATGTGTTGGTTACATTATAGTCTATAGTATGTTGTGTAATATTTTTAGATTAATTCATCAAATAGTTCATGCGGGGAACTCTCTACAAGGTCGGTCTCTAGAATAAGCCAGAATTCAACCAGGTATGCCATTTTTGCTATAAATCATTTTCTGAGAGGTTACAAGTAGTGACACTTGGAGGAATTGCATAAAACATACTAAAGAATATGGTGTATCAATTTCATATCTTTATACATTACAGGTACAAAGATATTATTACTTCAAGTTAGGGTTGTTGACTAATCCAAAACTAGGCATGTGAGACTAAAGAAAAGTTTGATGAAAATGCTAGTCTCTTGTTGTTAAAGTTAAGGAAGGTTTGCAAGAATGTGATCATATAAAACAGGTCTATTGTAGAGCTACAAATCATATTTGGATGATGAAATTGATGAGGGATTTTGGTTGAGGTACATGTTGAGTACATGGTTGAGACAAGTAGTTGATGAGTTGGCACATACATGAGGTGTATAGTTGATGATGTTGGTACATATTGATGAGTCATAGTTGATGAGTAGTTGACACATTATTGGTACATGGTTGGATGCACTTGTTTATGGTACAGGTTGATTACAAGTTGTTTGGTACAGGTTGGTGCATGGTTGATGCACTTGTTTATGGTACAGGTTAATTACAGGTTGAGGTACAGGTTGATGCATGGTTGATGCATGGTTCAGATTTATTGGTACAGGTTTACAGTGGTATATCTCATAGTGATAGTGTGACAGTGGTTCCATCATTCTACTTCTACTTCAGGGTGGAAGGATGGGGCAAGGACAGGTGGTTGTAGCCACCTTCCAGTTGTAGCTGGAGAACATAGGGGGTTGTAGCCTCCTTCTGGTTGTAGCTAGAGAATTGGGGAGTTGGAGCTTCCCTCAGGTTGTAGCCTGAGAAACTAGGGGGTTGGAGCCTCCTTCCAGTTGCAGATGGAAAACAAAGGAAGTTGGTGCTTCCAATGAATGTAATTCTTCAATACATATAAGAAAAATCATTCTGTGGTTTTCTCCCGATTTGGGTTTCCATGTAAAACACTGGTGTACTATGTATGTGTGTGATTGTTTATCTCTTACTACTCACTATTGGATAATAATTCTACATTGATATAACATTTGAAGAAAAAGGATTATAATTATGCTATTACTGATTCACCCCCCTCTCAGTAATCAAACAATTGGTATCAGAGTAGGTTCATTTAGAAATTAGTTTAACCACTGAAAGGTAGATCATGGAGAGTACCAACTCGTATAAAAATGGAATACCATGGTTTGATGGACAGAAGTATGCTTTTTGGAGCATAATGATTAAGACATATATACAGGCACAGGGATTTCAAGTTTGCAATCAATTGTATATGGATACACAACACCAGCAATTCCACCAACAAATGAAAAAGTAGTGAAACTCGGTGAGAATAATTCCAAATCCATAAATGCACTTTTGAATGGTCTCAGTGATATGGTGTTTACAAAAGTTGCACATTGTAAATCTGCTAAAGAGATTTGGGACAAGCTTCAAAATATTTATGAAGGAGATTCAAAATTCAAAGTAGTGAAGCTTCAAACTTATAGAGGTCAGTTCAAACAACTAAAAATGAAGGAATATGAAGATATCGCAGCCTACTTCTTACGAGTCGATGAAACAATAAATGAAATCATAGGATTGGGAAAAGAAATTGAAGAATTTGTAATTGTTCAAAAGGTACTAAAATCTCTTCCTATGAGATTCAACCCTAAGATATCATCACTAGAAGAAAGATCATATCTAAACTCAATAAGCATGGATGAACTGCATGGAATCTTCATATCATATGAGATGAGAACTAAATAGTAAAATATAGATGTAAAAGAAAAAGCCTTCAAAGCATCCAAAAGATCAAAGCAAAAGAAAAAGGAACAAGAAGAATATAGCAGCAGCAGTGATATCTTGGAAGATGATGAAGAAGTGGCCAACTTGGTCAAAAGACTGAACAAGGGAATCAACGATAGGTATAGAGGTAAGCTTCCTTTAATTTGTTTTAATTGTGATGGTATTGGTCATTTTGCTAACAAATTTCATCATAAGAAAAAGAGAAATGATGAAGGTTCTCAAAAGGCAGACAAACATATAAAGGTAAAAGAACTACAAAGAAAGTTTTCAAGAAAAGATTTTGCACCAAATAAGACATCTCATCATCAGATGAAGATGAAGTCAGTGACAGTGAAACATGGAGAGTTCTATTCATGGTAGTAGAAGACTCTGATAAAGAAGACTCTGAAGAAGAATATGAAGAAGCATATGAAGAAGAAATTGAAGAGGCAGAAGTTGACTTCCGTGAATAATTAATGAGTTCCATAGAAGTTATCAAAAGAGAAAAGAAGAAAAACAAGAAACTACAAGCAGAACTGGATAAGAAAAAAGACACTCGAGAACTAGAACAAATGATCACAAAATTGAAGGTTCATATAGAAGAAGATAAAATAATTGAAGAAGCACTCAAAGAACAACTAGAAGGAAAGGATAGGATCATTGAAAACCTAGAAGCAGAGATTTTCACACTAAGAAAGGATATTCAAAAGAAAAATATGAAGAATAGCTCAAAAGTTATGGATGGCATTATCAATAGTCAAAAATATCATCTTGACAAGTTTGGACTTGGATACAATTAGACAGAAAGGGGATCAAGCTCCAAAACAACAGAGAAAGAAACAAATCCAAAAATCTATATAGAAACAATCAAAGGGGATAAAAAGGTATACAAGGAAGATTACAGGGACACTCCTCCACCGAAAAGATTCAGATTTCAGAATCAACAACAGATAGACAGGCCTCAAGAAGAAGAAGGATCCATAAGAGAACCTCCTTTCAGAAGATATTCAACTACCAAGTATCAAACTATATTTTTTGGTTTATGTTATGCATGTAATAATTTTGGACATAAATCTATAAATTGCAGAGCTAACAACATGAACAATAACTGCTTTGAGAGCCATACACAAAGGGGTTATTCAAGAAGACCTAGTGAAACATAGAGAAGGAGTTACAACAGGTTTGAATCTTTGAGCACTGAAGTGGAATGTTACAAATGTAAAAAATTTGGACACATATCCAAAAATTGCAGAATGACAGTCCCTCCTAAAGAACCTCAACAGAGTCATAAACAAGAACCTCAGAAAACGACATGGATATGAAAGCAAGAGTAGTATAGAAATGAAGAATGCACAGTCACTCTACAAGCTAAACAAAAGAAACGTGGTTGGTATGTTGATAGTGGACGTTCAAAACACATGACAGGTGATAGAGACAAGTTTCTTACATTACGAAAGGAAAGAGATGGATCAGTCTCCTTTGGAAATGATGATTCAGCCAAAATCATTGGAAAATGCATAGTCTAAATTGGGAACAAGAATGAAAAGGAAGAAAATGTTCTACTAGTAGAAGATCTGAAACATAATATTTTAAGTGTGGGTCAAATGTGTGACCAAGGTCATAAAGTTACTTTTGATTCACAAAGTGTAAGATGAGAAAAGAAGGTTCGGGGAAATTGGTCACTATAGCTGCAAGAACTTCAAGCAACATATATCTGTTAAACGAAATTAGAAATGAAAAGTGTTGTCTAGGAAATTAAGATGAAAGTTGGATATGGCATAGAAGAATGGGTCACATGCATTTTGATAACCTTGTCAAAGTCAAGAAAAGAGAAGCATTCAGAGAAATGACCTAGATCACGAAACCAACCAACACTTTATGCAAGCATTGCCAACAACGAAAGAAAACAAAGACCAGGTTCAAATCAAAGGAATATTCAACAACAAAACCACTGGAAATTGTGCATACTGATCTAGTTGGAAAAACTACAAAAAAAGGCTTAAAAGGTGAGAGATAATTTATGTTATTAGTTGATGATTATACAAGAATGACTGCAAATTTCTTTCTCAAGAATTTATGGACTACTACAGAAATCATGGAATAAAAAGGCAATTCTTTGTCGCTAGGACACCTCAACATAATGGAGTTGTTGAAAGAAAGAACATGACAATACAAGAAATGGCTCGAACAATGATAACGGATTCAAAGTTGACAGATATGTTTTGGACACAGGCAATGCATACAACAATCCACATTCAAAACAGAGTAATTCTCAGAAACAACATTGATAAAACTCCCTACGAGCTATGGAAAGGAAGACCAGCAAATGTGAAGCACTTCATAGTTTTTGGAAGCAAATGCTACATCAAAAGAGAAGATGGAAGAATGAGAAAGTTTGACTCTCGTGTGGAAAAAGGAATACTTGTTGGTTACTCAAGTAAAAGGAATTCATACAAGTGTTACAATCTAAGATTAAACAAAGTTGTGGAAAGCATCATCGTAACAATTGATGAAACAGGCAGACCAGAATCAAAGGAAGAAGAAAACAAATCAATGGAACAACTTTTCAAAGAAGAAGATGAAAGAGAAGTAGAAGAGGAAGATGAAGATACAGAGAATCTGACAGAAGCAAAAGAGAAAGTCTAGAAAGTATATCCAAAGACACCTAGAAAACGAGTACAGAAGAATCATCCTTCAGATCAAATTATTGGAAACAAAGATGAAGGAGTTGAGACTAGAAGAAAAATCCGTTCACCAGAACAAACACACCTAGCACTCTTATCTACAATTGAACCAAACTGTTTTGAAGAAGCCATCAAGAATGAATTTTGGAATAAGGCCATGGATGAAGAATTGGATCAAATAGAGAAAAATGACACTTGGGAATTGGTTCCAAGACCAAAGAATAAGAATGTGATCGACACAAAATGGGTTTTCATGAATAAATTGAATGAATATGGATAGGTTACAAGGAACAAAGATAGATTGGTATGTAAAGGATATGCAGAGATTGAAGGAATTAACCTTGCAGAGACATTTTCCCCAGTTTCTAGAATGGAAGCAATCCATTTGCTTTTAACTTATGCATGCTCCAAAAATGTTAAAGTATATCAGATGGATGTAAAATCAACTTTCTGAATGAGGAACTTGAAGAAGAAGTCTACATTGAACAACCATAAGGATTTCAATTGTCAGAGAACACAGACTATGTGTGTAAATTAAAGAAGGCCTTGTATGGTCTAAAACAGGCTCCTAGAGCATGATACTCCAGACTGGATAAGTATCTGCAACAAGTAGGGTTCAGAAAAGGAAGTGCAGACAACAACCTCTACATCAAGGTAATATTTTATTAATTGAAGTTTATGTTGATGATATTATTTTTGGTAGTGATGATGATAGGTTAAGCCAGAAATTTGGAAAAGACATGCAAAATGAATTTGAAATGTCGTTACTTGGAGAACTATCCTTCTTTCTAGGAATTCAGATATGTCAAAGCAACCAAGAAATTTTTATTTCTCAAACCAAGTATATTAGAGAAATTCTAAAGAGGTTTGGAATGGAAGATTGCAAACCAGTTATCACTCCCATGCAAACCAGTTGTAAGTTGAGAAAAGATGATGTTTCAAAGTCTACAGTTCAGAGGCAATATAGGTCAATGATTGGCAACCTACTATATGTGAAAACATCCATACCATATGTAATGCAGGCAGTTGGATAGGTGGCACGATTTCAAGCAGCACCAAATGAATCACATTTATTAGCAGTAAAGAGGATCTTCAAATATCTCAAAGGAACATAAGACTTTGGATTATGGTATCCAAAAGGAAAAGATATATCACTTATTGCCTACACACATGCAGATTGGGCAGGTTGTATTGATGACCGATGAAGCACCAGTGGAGTAGCATTCTACTTAGGTGAGTGTTTGGAATCATGGCTAAGCAAGAAACAATCATCAGTATCTCTATCTACAGCCGAGGCAGAGTATATTGCAGCAACAACATGTTGTACACGGGTTCTTTGGATGAAACAAACTTTGACAGATATATAGGTTGAGTATGATGAGCTCATTCCAATATATTGTGATAATACAAGTGCCATCGGTATCTCAAAAAACACGATGATGCACTCCAAGACGAAGCACATTCCAATCAAGTATCACTTTCTATGGGAACAGGTTGCAGAAAATAACATCAGAGTTGAGTATGTGGGCACAAAAGAACAAGTGGAAAACATCTTTGCAAAACCACTTCCACGGGAAGCCTTTGAATATCTTCACCAAAGACTTGGAGTTATTTACACTCAAAAATGAATTCTTTTTGAATGCTTATCTTATATGTCTTAGATGTACACGAGGAAACACCATAAGAGGATAGTTCTGTCAGGGGGAGCAACCCCGGATGGATAGATACCTTTTCCATTGATGACAAAGGGGGAGAGATTTATCATATGCAGAGGACAGAGGCATGGTTCCAAGGGGAGTATATTTATCAGATGCAGAGGACAGAGGCATGGTTCCAGGGGGAGCATGAGTGATATGATTTTAGTATTGCATCAGAGTGTTGCCATCAATGCCAAAGGGGGAGATTGTTGATTAAGGTTGGTTGTCATTGATGTCAAACCTTGAAGAAATCCTCGTAGAAAAAATGTTTTGGTAATGGAACCAATATTATTTGATGTAAATATGACTCATTATTTTTTTGTCATGGTTGATAAGAAGTAAATATGGATGAACTCCAAAGTGGTCCCCTTATGGTGAAAGCCCTCACAGGAAGATGCTTTGTGGAGTAAGAGAACCCATGCTTAATTTTGGAATAATGAGATGAAGGACAGTGAATTTGTCAAGGAAACTATCCTAGATGGATATTGTTTGTCATGCCATTTCCGGTGGTATGTAGAACATCACATAACTCCTCACGGTTAAAGAGTTATGGCCATGAGAAGTTGGAGACCCCAAGTTTGGGTAATGGACCCAAGTTTGTTTGATGGATAATGGCATGTGTTATGATATATTTTTACATAATACTATTCTATATGGATAGTACATGTCATGCCATTTCTGGTTTGAGAGTTATGGCCTTACGAAGTTGGAGGACCCTCATATGTCATCTAGAGGCCCCAAAAGGTCAAAGTAGTCAAAGTGGTTTAAGAGATTTTAAAAGGTAAATAATAAAGTGAAGTAATGAGTGTATTATAATTCAAATGTAATACAAAATAAAAAATTTCAATAGTAAATTTAATGGAGAAATTAGAAGTGGGTTAACCCTAAAATAACGAAAGTGGGGCCAAGTGACCTAGAAGATGTTTTTATGGAAGCTACTTGGAGAGTATAAATAAGAGGCAAGGCTCTCTCATTTTAAAAACACTTGAGCATATTGAATTTTTATAGGATTTTGAGGCAACCAAGGATATCTAAGCCGAAATTCTGAGGCAAGGTGAAGAAAATAAGGTCGAAATGCAAGGAAGGATAATTTCTTTTGATGGTGCTTTCTAGGGTATGTTATTTACAGGTCATCTCACCATTTTCGCTATAACTTTTTTTGTATAATGATTCATACTATTAAATTTATATTCCATTGAGAAAACATATCCAAGTATCTGTGGTAAAATTTTTATCTTTTGGCTCGTTGTATTTTGGGCGTTACACTCCATGGAAAATAGGGTTTGTGGCTAGTCCCAAAACTAGTCAAAAACAGGTGTTTTGGGAAAAAAACGTCACAACTTCTTCATAAAAGATCCAAATTAAGTGAGAAAAAATGTGTTGGTTAGGGTACAATCTGTAGTATGTTTTGTAACATTTTTATATCAATTCAACAAATATTTCGTGTGGGGCACGCTCTACAAGGTCGCTCTCTAGAATAAGCCAGAATTCAGCAAGGTATGCCATTTTTTCTATAAATCATTTTCTGAGAGGTTACAAATAGTGACACTCAGAGGAATTGCATAAAACACACTAAATAACATTGTTTATCAGTTTCATATATTTATACATTACAGGTACAAAGTTATGATTACTTCAAGTTAGGGTTGTTGACTAATCCAAAACTAGGCATGTGAGACTAAAGAAAAGTTTGATGAAAATGCTAGTCTCATGTTGTTAAAGTTAAGGAAGGTTTGCAGGAATGTGATCATATACACCAGGTCTATTACAGAGCTACAAATTAGACTTGGATGATGAAATTGATGAGGGATTTTGGCTGAAGTACATGTTGAGTACATGGTTGAGACAAGTAGTTGATGAGTTGGCACATACATGAGATGTATAGTTGATGATGTTGGTACATATTGATGAGTCATAGTTGATGAGTAGTTGACACATGATTGGTACATACTTGGTACATGGTTGGATTCACTTGTTTATGGTACATGTTGATTACAGGTTGTTTGGTACAGGTTGGTGCATGGTTGTTGCACTTGTTTATGGTACATGTTAATTACAGGTTGAGTTACAGGTTGATGCATGGTTCAGATTTATTGGTATAGGTTTACAACGATATATCTCACAGTGATAGTTTGACAGTGGTTCCATCATTATACTTCTACTTTAGGGTGGCAGGACAAGGCAAGGACAGGTGGTTGTAGCCACCTTCCGGTTGTAGCTAGAGAACATAGGGGGTTGTAGCCTCCTTCTGGTTGTAGTCAGATAATTGGGGACTTGGAGATTCCCTCAAGTTGTAGCCTGAGAAACTAGGGGGTTGGAGCCTCCTTCCAGTTGTTGATGGAAAACAAAGGAAGTTGGTGCTTCCAATGAATGTAATTCTTCAATACATATAAGAAAAAGCATTCCATGGTTTTCTCCTGATTTCGGTTTCCACGTAAAACACTGGTGTATTGTGTATGTGTGTGATTGTTTATTTCTTATGGCTCATTATTGGATAATAATTCTACATTGATATAACATTTGAAGAAAAAGGATTATAATTATGCTATTATTGATTCATCCCCCCTCTTAGTAATCCAACATACACTAAGAAATATTTTGAAAAACTATCCTAGATTGAAAGCATGTCGGCATGTATGGGCCCTTTACTTTCATATTTAAACTCTCCTAGTGATGTAAAATAAGAAAGAAATTTCAAGAAACTATCCTAATGTTTCAAAATGTGGGCATGTATGGGCCCTTACAAATTTTAAGATGATTTCGAAAAGAAACTAAGAGGAGCCCTAGAGGGGATTTTGTCCTCTCCTAAATATTTTGTTAAGGGAGATGAAATGTTCCCTTAATCACCTTTCTGATTCTCAAGATCACTCTATGGTGAGAGAGAAGAGCATACTCAATGATTAAAGTTGATTTTTGGTCCCAATGCAAGTGTTTATATGTGATAGAAAAGACTCTCAACTTAACTTTTACAATCAAAACAAGCCATCCATGTGGAAACCAAAGAAAAAGAGGAGAAATATGGTTCTTTTTAACCCCTAAGTGCCTAATATGTTTGACTAACCTTTCAAGTGGGAAATGAATCTAAGTGGAGTGCATTTACAGATTGCATTAAAGAAATATCTTGAAGGCTAGGGGCCTTCAAATAATCACAAAAACCCTTACAATTTTGAAACTCTTGAAATGTGTGTGGGTTAATGTTGAGATAGAGGTGCAGTGGGCACACAATGCGCATAATGCACAAATAACATAAGTAGTTGGGGTGCACAATGTGCAGAATGCACAGAGAAAAGAGGCCTCTTGGGCGCATAGTGCACTGAGTGCATGTTTGTGGGATGAAATACCCGCGCACATTCTAATACGCGTCGGGGGGGAGGGGGGAATTTGACTGGAATTCTCCTCATCCAGCTCCAAACTTAGCTCTTGGTAGGTAAGGCTAGGCTGATTTTTGTGCCTACAAGACAAATGGGTCAAAAATGAGTGCTCTCAAAGCCCAAATAGGGTGTAAATTGATACCGAATCCCCAATATGGTCGCTAATATGTTGTGTCATTTTAGTCACTTGGGTGAGCAAAACAAGGGCACTTTCATGTCTAGTTGGGCCTGCTAGATAAGACAAAATTTATTGCATGAATTAAACAATCCAAGCACATGAAATAAACAATTAAACAAACTAAAAACAACTAAGGAAATAAAACTAGAATGCATAAGAAAATTTGAACCAGAAATAATCAACCAATGACCAAGATTATGCCACCAATGGATAACTATATTAGTTGGAAAAACAACGTAGAGAAATGAGGACTTATGGATCCCCTCTTACTCCTTGGGAGGGATCTTAAGTTCCCTAATGGAGATCTCTTCTTACAATGGTAGAAAATAAAGAAAATGATGAAGAAATCAATTCCTATTCCCTCAAGAGGTGAGAGGAATGGCCTCTTGGAATGTTGCTAGAATGCTCCAAGGAGAAAAGAGGATTCTCAAGGGAGTATTGAGGTAGCATAAAAATACTATGAAATTCTTAAATTCTTAGTGCACCCATGGCCTCCATTTATAACATGTCTTCAAGGAAATATTCAACTGGTTCTTAGTGTGAACAAGGGGCCATTTAGGGCACCCTTTGGTCCTTGACCAACCCCTCATGTGTATTCAGCTCATATTTGAGGGTCAAATCAAGTTGGGAGTTGGTCCATAAGTGGTTGAGGGGCCAAAAAGAACCATAAATGCATCATTCACAGGAGTACATAGATTTTATCGTACACACTTGCGCATTTGGCGCATTGTGTGCTTTGTAGGCTCCTTTGTCCCGTGCACTGTGCGTGCGCTTCCTTTATTGAGTTAGCGCATGACAATTTTTTGTCCAGTTGTATAGTTTTTTCCCCTTGGAAATGCACTTTGGTGCTGCAGGTGAACTAATAATTGTTTGGCATTACGGTATTTTTGTAATCATTTGCATGCAATGTTGCGGACGACATTTTAGTGATAATAGTAGGGATGATGAACCTATATTCTATCACCCTTGACCTCTCTTTTATGGAGTTACAAATGAAAAAATTATTTCCCCTTCAATAACTTGCAGATAAATTATGGGAGGAGAGTGGACATGCCCATGACTATTTTCTAGGACATCTGACTATCCAACAATAGGTTGCACCATAGGAAATTCTTCACTAGAAGGTTGTGCATCAGCTGCATCTCTAATTTCATCCATTGTATATTCATCTCCAAGTAAATCCATCATCATATGATCATCCACAACAACTTTTCTTTATAAAATATTCATTGTAGGTTCACTAGAAGTTTGAACTGGATTGGCCTTTACTGAAATCCTACTCTTTCCTTGTGCTTATGGAGGAGAAACAATGGTGGCATATATTGCGCTAGAATTCGGATTTCCCTTTGCTGAATTCCTACATTTTGTCATACCTAACCTTTCATTTTATCTTTCTTCAATTACCTTTTCAATGGGTTATTTTTTTTTGAAGGCTTTCTACCTCGATTCCATAGGTTCCCCATGTTTAAAGAGTACAACTTCCTTTCAAGTACACCAAAAGTGCCTTCCAATTATACAATAATATAAGAAATGGCTTCCAATTATACAATAAGAGAATAAATTCCTTCCAAGTACACCACAATACCAAAAGTTCCTTCCAAAATTTTCCTTCCAATTATACAACAAGACAAGAAATACCTTTCAAGTACACCACAAGATCAAAAGTTCCTTCAAACTTTCCTTCCAATTATACAACAAGACACTAAATTCATTTCAAGTAAACAACAATACCAAAAGTTCCTTCCAATTATACAACAAGACAATAAATGCCTTCCAATTGTACAAGAAGACAAGAAATTCCTTCTAAATACACCGAAAGACCAAGAGTTCCTTTGAATTATGTAACAAGACAAGAAATTCCTTTCGAGTACACCACAAGACAAAAAGTGCATTCCAATTATAGAACAAGACAATAAATGTCTTCCAAGTACACCAAAAGACCAAGAGTTCCTTTCAAAACTTGCCTTCCAATTATGAAACAAGACAAGAAATTCCTTCCAATTATACAACAAGAAAAGAAATGTCTTCCAAGTACACCAAAAGATCAAAGGTGCCTTCCAAAACTTGCCTTCCAATTATACAACAAGACATAATTTGACTTCCAAATATATGACAAGAAAAAAAAATTCTTTCCACTGACAATTGTCTTCCAATTATGCAATTTTTTCTAACAATTACACAAAAAGACAAAATATTGGTTTCCAATGACACTAAAAAACAAAAAACTTGTTTGTTGTTGTTGTTTATGTGTGCAAATTTTGAAATGGTGTTGTGTTTTTGGGAGAGAAATAGGATGAACATTGTGCCTACCTCATATCCTTGTCTAACAAGATCATGCATGCATTCCTAAAGGGTGCACGAGTTCCAGGAATGCATGCACGCTCTTGTTGGATAGGGATATGAGCTAGGCACAATGCTTGACCTCATTTATTTATGATCATAAGAGCATGTGCATGCTCTTAATGAAAAAAATAAAAGATTATTATATGGCCCATATAACTTTATGAATACAGGTTTAGAGGGGCTTAGGGATAACTAGGACCTAAGGGATTAGGATTGAAAGTGATCTAATGCATAGGTTAGTGGTTAGAGCACTAAGATGGAGGTGTATGGGTTGTGGAGTCCTCAACAAGAGGTATGGGAATATGTCACTTAGGGATTGGGTGTGGTGGTGGTTAAGGGTTAGGTATAGGTGGGTCCCTAGGGCTAGATGGACTTAGGGAGAAATCAGAGGCAGGTTCCTAGACATAGAGGGGAATAACAATGAGAGAGAGAGAGAGAGAGAGAGAGAGAGAGAGGTAT
>ML790046.1:146203-169927 GCA_009831015.1 Picea engelmannii | reverse complement strand
GTTGTAATCTCTCTTTCACATTTAATATGATACAATAATATGATTCTTTCCTATAAATCTTGTTGTGTTTTATTGTATGAT
The DNA here is from genome assembly GCA_009831015.1 of Picea engelmannii. Classification (NCBI taxonomy): domain Eukaryota; kingdom Viridiplantae; phylum Streptophyta; class Pinopsida; order Pinales; family Pinaceae; genus Picea; species Picea engelmannii. Next base: position 169,846 of record ML790046.1, on the reverse strand, counting down.
TCCTTGATCACGTACATAGGTTTATATTGAGTTTATGCTATTACTATCACTTTGGTTGGTTGCGTTCTTTTGCAGGATCATCATTGTATGAGCATTGGAACGGAGCTAGGATGGAGATGGTGAGAGGAAGTGGCATTTAAATGGTATGTCACCTATCCCTCTTTAGTTAGTAAATTCAATATATAAAACTTAAGGAAAGCGTCATGTTCTTGTGTGTTTTGTTCTAGATCTAGGTGGATCTAGGGAGATCAGTTAGTGTTCGCACCTACCAATTTTTCTGATAACAAAATTGGCGACCATACTGGGGAACGGATTGTTTCCTAGTTAGCCTAGTTTCCCTTGCTTTGATTTCTTGTTTTCTAGTTTCTGAGTCTGTGAGACATCCATCCAGACTCTCTGGATCTAGAAGTTCTCTTAGATCCCCTATCCTTTTTCAAAATTTTCTTTGATTACAGACATTCTCGCATTGTACCTCTCTGTGGCCTAGAAGAATCATTGATGTTTGTACCCTGCTATTAGATCCAGTGTGAACTTCTCACACCCTACCAATGTATAGCCTGCAAGAATACCTAATTCTTGCACTGCACTTCACTACTAGGCTGCGAACTTGTTTGTAAAATTTTTGGATTGGGTCTTGTCATCTTTTGATGACCCATTTTTGCTTTGATTAGTTGGATTGATCTTTTGGACCCTATATTGATATGTTTATAGTCTGCTTGACATTCTTTGAGTTGCTTTTAGCCATCTTTTCTTTGTTTGGTTTTGAAGGATTAGTCTCTTTCTCTAAGTTACTTTCAATTACAAAGCGTGTGTTTTCTTTAGGATTGTTTAGGGAAAGATCAAATTTCTTCTGAATAGTTCTCTTTAAAAGAAAACTTTTAGTTTGGGTTTTTTTGTTTTAAGAAAGTTCATTACTACTTTTAGTGAAATTTTTGAAACAAAAAGATTTAATTTCTTGCTTTATATTAGATTGGGGGCATCCTTGCATTTGAAGTAGCGAAATTGCATGATTATTGGCATTGTTTGGTCTTAAATTCTGAAAATTTTCCCCCCTCATGGTCTGGGGGGGACATGAATCATGCATTGGTGTACAGTACCCTTGTCTCATTTCTTGAAGATATTGATATTGATGAGTTTTAAAATTTTGGGACATTGTGCATATGGGAATGATAAATGTTTTCTCCTGCTCGTAGCATAGCTTTCATCGAAATGAAAATATTGCATCTTCATCTCTTTGTATAAATTTCGAGTCGGTCAAAACATCATATTGTCCATGCCATTTTCCTTGAGTAACAACAACCATAAAATAAAGCGCTTATAAAAGCTGATTAGACATTTTTTATACTTTCTGGTAGCAAACCTACATTAGATTAGTTATAGGGCTTTGGAATAGGTGTGAAAGATAACCTTCCAAAGTTGCAAACAAACATAGAATCTTGAGTTAGGGAGTGGTTAAATCCACTTATTAAATTTTGTCCTAGGAAGCCCTTCTAACACAAGGGTCAATCACGAGGTCAGATTGAGACTGGAAAAGTTACTCACCCTGCTTTATTGGTCTTGGTGTAGAGGCTGCGCATATTATCGGGGTCACTTGAGAGGTATACCCACAATGATGAGTGGAATCCTTTCAAGTTGATTTTGGGATAGATACCCTTCCCTTGCATGTGGATCGGATTGTCAATTGTTTCCCCAGGCATCACTGTAGTGATTGGTAACCTTAGTGGCCTATCTCTTTAGGTTATTTACACAAGGTGACTGTGGAGGGGAAAGTCTTCACGGTACCTGGAATCGACGCTGGCCAAACTCACTCGGGCTCCTTGGAGGGTATAACCACGATTATTGTGGGAGCTTGCACCAGGGTGTAATTCCATTAAGCAGGTCGTTAACGTAACTTTTCCACCCGCTCTATCTTATCCCCTTCTTACATTGTTCCCGCGACATTGGATTTCATCACCACCTAGTGCGTTCATTGTGAGAAGGTTTTGTTTGCTTGTTTGCTTTCTTTCTTACTAGATTTTTAGCATGTGTTGTTTGTTTTCCTTAGAGGACTCTAGCTTGGATATTTATTTAATGGCGTCAGTTCCCAGAATGACCAATGAAGGAACCCCTGCTCTAGGGGAACCTTTTATTTTTCCTTCTTATGGAAACATTGGTCCTCCTCATATTGCTACTTTGAGCCTTCCAGGTCTCACAATTGGATTACCGGTATGGTTGTTTTCCACTCATGTAATCTTGAATGCAATTAGTTCTTCAGTCACAAGCACTTCTCCCCAAGAGCATCAACCTCATGTTGATCCTTCACCTTCTTCACCAGTAAGGTTTTCTTCGCCTTCTTCACTTGCAAGGTCACCTTCTGTTTCATCTTCTTCGTTGAGTGAAAGTTCTGAAGCTAGTAACCTGGTGAATAAGAAGAAGAAGAAAAGGAAGATTAAGAAGAAGAAATATAAACAAGGGTCAAAGCTTCCAACCACTACCAAACATGTTGGAAAACAACCAGTTACTGTTAATCATGTTGGGAGTGTTGATGATGTCAAGATCACCCAAACAACCTGTAATCCCAAGTACCCTTGCAAGCTTTGTAAGGGTAGCCATCTTCTTAAGAATTTCCCTAGTCTATCGAAGGTTATAGAAGCTTGGTCTACACACCCTCACCAACCCATGTTGTTAGCCTCTGAATGACATGCTGACAACCCCCCATCAACCAGTCATGATATGGTTGGGAAGAAGAAAAGTAGAGTCAAGTTCCCGTGTATGTTATGTAAGGGGAGTCATATCACTCACCTTTGTTCTCGTATGGACGAAGCCTCTAAATTACTGGAAGACATGATTGTTTCATAGCCTCAACTTCTAGTTGCTTACAGTAAGCTGTCTCTGAACCCCCCTATAGTTGATGGAATGATCACTATGGTCCCTTCATCGGTCAATCTGGTTGATCATGTCATTAATCTGGTCACATCCTTAATTGAACCAGTTGCCAAAGTGGTTGATCCGATACCATCCTCGGTCAATCTCGCTCTCCCCTCAGAGAGTGAAAATAAAGTGGTCAATCCGATCCCATCCTCGGTCGATCCCACTCTCCCGTTAGAGAGTGTCACCCGAGCAGTCGATCCGATCCCATCCTCGGTCAATCCCACTCTCCCGTTAGAGAGTGTCACCCAAGTGGTCGATCCGTTTCCATCTGTTGACCCCATTCTCTCCTTGGAGAATGAAACTCAAGTGGCCGATCTGATCCCTCCATCAGTTGATCCTACTCTTTTGCTAGAGAGTAAACTCGATACTTCCCACGTTTTTCTTGTTGATACAGACTCTCCCGTGCTGAGGGGTATTCCTCTTTCTCCCGTAGGACCCCCTCCAAGTAATGAGGCCATCTGTTTTGATTGGGGTGTGCTAACTGGACCTCGTCTTCCCTCTTACATTCCTTTCCAGATTACAGTACAGGTTTGTGGTCGGGATGTTCCTCAAACGTTGATAGATGAAGGTTCGTCCGTTAGTATTTTGTCCTCTTTTTCTTGGAAAGCTTTGGGTTGTCCTCCACTTGCACCGGTTACACAAAATATGTTATCTTTTAACAGAAGAACTATTCAACCTTTAGGGACCCTTCCACAGTTTCCTGTAACTTTGGGAAGGAAAATTGTCTTCATTGATGTCATGGTAGTCCAAGACCCCTTGGATTTTTCTTTACTCCTTAGGAGAGATTACGTCTATGCCATGAAAGCTATTGTGTCTACTCTTTTTCGTGTGATATCTTTCCCTCACGATGGATGATTTGTGACTATTGATCAACTTTCATTCATTGACCCTGCCTAGATTACGTCCCTAAATGGTTCTTATATGCAAATGGTATCACCCCCACCACAGGTCAATTATGTGGCATTGTCGCCCATGGTTTCAAATTTTGATGACTTAGATCTAGTAGTTGACATGGTGATCTCTTCGATAGGGTTGTTAGAGCCTGATCTCCTTACTCCTATCGTGACCCTCGACGTGGTGTCCTAGAGCGTGTTTCTTCCTTCCAGCGAAGACCTCTTGGAAGCCATGACCGAGTTTTGTCCTTTAACATGGTCTCCTTTAGAAGCATTGTCCTCTTGGAATTCATGATCAATAAGACTCTGAGGATAGGTTTTGAATCTCTGAGGCAACCTCGTTAAAAAATGAAACAGAGGTATATGAGCATGATTTTCTGATTTCAGGCTCGTTAAAAAATGAAAGCATACTTGAGCATGATTTTTTTATTTCAAGCACGTTAAAAAATTAAACCACTTACAAGGATATTTTTTTTGTCTCTGTGGCAACCTCATTAAAAAAATGAAACAGAGGTTATGAGCATAGTTCTCGTTTCTATGTCAAGCTCGTTAAAAAATGAAATAGTTTTCCCCCTCTCTGTTTGAGTCAAGTCCTTCATCTAGTATTTGAAGCTTCATTTCCTCCGCCTTTGTCGTTGGATGAAACAAAGCTTGGAGGGAAATACTTCTAGCCTCTTGACTTCATGCTAAAGTAGAGCTTCTAGTTTCTTAAGATGGGGGCTAAGTACCAACCATCCATGTGTTATGCATTGGGAAGTCCAAGCATAGTTTTCTATGGTTCAAGCTTGTGTAAAAATGAAACCACTTACCTCAAGCATAGTTTCCTCTGGTTCAAGCTTGTGTAAAAATGAAACCAGGTTCAAGCATAGTTTTGTTTAGTTTTTAAGCTTGTGTAAAAATTAAAATCTATCCAAAGCATTGTTTTGTTTTGTTTTAAAGCTTGCGTAAAAATGAAAACACTCATGAGCTTAGTCTTTTTTCTTTCTCATCCTTGTAAATACATGAGAATAAGTTACCGAGCTTAGTATTTGTTCTTTCTCATGCTCGTAAATCAATGAGAATGTAACCGAGTATACTTTTATCACTTTTTCGGACTCGTAAAGGTTATATGAAAAAAGGAACCCACTGGAATTCCCTTTAAGCTCTTTTCAGACTCTCTAAACATGAAAAGATTGTCAAGCGACCTTGTTCTCTTCACGATCGTTAAAGTATTTGAAGAAAACATCTGTTGAGTGATAGTTTATCTCTTTTTCGGTCTCATCAGACTAATTTACGAAAAAGGAACTAAGAGAGTTCTCCTTAAGTACTTTTCAGACTCTCTAAACATGAAAACCCCCCGAGTTTTCTTTCTCTGGACTCGTAAAACAAAAATCGAAAGGCCCATATGGGACCGAACCACTCCTTATTAGAGTTCGTTAAACATACTCCGAGGGACTCGTCCGAAGGATGAGCTTAAATTGACAAGCATATGTTATCCTCCTCAAGCTTGTGTAAAAATAAAGAGGTACTCGCCAGAAATGGTGGGGGAAAATTTGGGAAAGAATTGTGTCTAAACCTGTATTCCATGGAAGAGTCACTTTTGAACATGAAACCCGTTCACTCACTTTGTGTCTAGGTTGGAAAATCCACTTGTCTCTTTATCATACTCCTTTAATATTACAAATTGGTTTGTGATCCCTATTGTTGAGTCATTTCTTCCAAGACAGTTGTCGTGTCGTCAATATGTTCAAAGAGAAGTTCAACTCGGAAAGTCTTCTATTGCGTCGGCCATTTCTGCAGTCCTTAAGCCTTCTATTGCGTCAGCCATCCCTGAGTCGGTCTTGAATCACTTGTTACTCATATCTACATCAAATCTTGTTACTTGTTTTGTGTCATTGATGTGGGATACATTAAGGCCCTCTTGTGACGAGTCTTTTCCTTTCGACTTCAACTCATTATCCAGGAATTAGACTTAGAAACTAATTGGTACCTTGGAACTTGCATGCCTCAATGGTAGGTTTCCTCGCTTTCGATAGTGGGTTTTCATTATTGACCCCTGATCGAGAGATTTCGTTGAGTGTTCGACCTCAAATCATTGATTCACATTCATTGGATTGTACTAGAGTACCTTGGGAGTCATTGACATTAATGGTGATTTCCCTCGCACTTGTTAACAATATACACTAATGATTGGTAATCAAGTGGTTTCTACCATATTCGACTTCAACACATGTATTCTCATGGTTAGATTTGTACTATATAGTGGTGGAGATGAAGACCCTCGATATTTTCTAATAGATTCAGGTTGCATTGGAGTATATTTAGTTTGTAATGTTGCATAGATCCACATTGTATTTCTCGTGGCTATGTTCAAATTTGAGTCTTTAACACATAGATCCGCATTGTATTTTTGGTGGCTATGTTCAGATTTGAGTCATAATGGTATGGATCCACAGTGTATGTTTTGTGGCCATGACCTGTCTTACTTGAAAATGGATCTTCTCGTGTCGGCATTTATGCTCTGAGTCATTTGTATTTTGAGTATGGGAATGCCTACCTCAGTGATGATATATTATTGTACTGTATTTCCTTGTTTGTTGGCAGGTTTCCGACTGGTTGTTCCTTGTTCCCTACACACACTCGACAAAGTATTTCAGCTATCACTCTGTTCTAACTTCATACTTTGGGGGGATCTATGTTACACATTATTTTCATCATCCCTATGATCGTTAATGATGTAAAACTATCTGTTTCCTTTAGAGAAGTCAGTGGCTTGAGTTCCTGAAGAGAGAAGGGAGAAGAACTTTTCCTGAGAAAAGAAGTTGCATTTTCCTTTGTAAAAACCCTATTAAAAGAGGAAGTGTGCAGGTTGCTATATAGGCAAGGTGCGAGAATGTCTGATTCTCATAGGTTGCACCATAGCTGGGTTGCAAGAGGTTCGCAGGTTACTCTATAGGCAAGGTGCGAGAATGCTTACACATGGGAAAAATGAGCATTTTCTCGAATCTTCTAGAAGGAGAAACTTCCATGGTGAGGTGGCATCCGAATGGTTTGGATCTTACTCGCTTTCATGATTTAGTGGGATCATCCTAAACTCCTCACCTTATCCTCTTCAACTTATAAAAGGAGAGGAGATCTCATGGAGAAGGGCTAAGTTGGATTTGGCTTGGAATTATTATCTTGGTTAGAGTGGTTCTGAGTTTTCCCTTTGTCAAGATAGATTGTGAATACTATCAAATATATGCTCTCAGAATTATTGGAGTGAAAGTGTGTGGGGAATGAAGGATAGTTGGAAGGGACCTTACGACATCAAGGCCATGGTTGTAATCTCTCTTTCACATTTAATATGATATAGTAATATGATTATTTCCTATAAATCTTGTTGTGTTTTATTGTGTGATTCCTTGATTGCATACATAGGTTTATATTGAGTTTATGTTATTACTATCACTTTGGTTGGTTGTGTTATTTTGCAAGATCATCGTTTTATGAGCATTGGAATGGAGCTAGGATGGCAATGGTGAGAGGAAGTGGTGTTTAAACGGTATGTCACCTATCCCTCTTTAGTTAGTAAATTCAATATCTAAAACTTAAGGAAAGTGTCATGTTCTGGTGTGTTTTGTTCTAGGTCTAGGTGGATCTAGGGAGATCAATTAGTGTTCACACCTACCGATTTGTCCGATAACAAGAGGAGGAGGATACAAGGTAAGGGGGTGAGAGGGGTATATGTAGGAGAGAGAGGTGGGGGGAGAGGTAGAGAAGGGGATGGATGGAGAGAGGCATCAAGAAAAGAAGAGAGGTTAAGCAAGAGAATGGGGGTATGGCGTAGATTGAGAGACAGAGGGAGGTAGAATGAGGGGGGAGAGAGAGGGAGAGAGAAAAATGGGGAGAAAGGGGGAGATGGAGGGAGAATAGAGAGAGAGAGAGATGAGAGATATAGGGAGGGATGGGAAGAGAGAGGAAGGGAGGATGGGGGTAGTGTGTGTGTGTGAGAGAGAGAGTGATAGAGAGAGGAAGATAGAGAGGGGTTTAGAGAGAGTGTGTATGAAAGTGTGTAAGTGTGTGTGTGTGTGTGTGAAAGAGAGAGAGAGAGATAGAGAGGTAAAGAGAGAAAGTGGGGAGAGAGGCAGGGGATACAATGTGATAGAGAGGGAGGATGATACAATGAGAGAGAGGGGGAGGGGATAAAGAGTGAGTGGGGTAGAGAGAGAAAGTGGGGAGAGAGGCAGGGGATACAATGTGATAGAGAGGGAGGATGATACAATGAGAGAGAGGGGGGAGGGGATAAAGAGTGAGTGGGGTAGAGGGAGGGGGACATAATGAGAGAGAGAGAGAGAAGGGGGAAGGGATATAGAGAGAGGTAAATAAATGAAGGGGGGGGGAGAGGGAGGGGGATACAGTGTGAGAGAGAGAGAGGGTGGGGGATAGATAGTGATGGGCAGAGAGGGAGGGTGATACAATGAGATAGAGGGAGTGGGATATATAGTAAGGGGAACAAGGGGTATATGTGTGTGTGTGTGTGTGTGTGTGTGTGTGTGTGAGAGAGAGAGAGAGAGAGAGAGAGAGAGTAGGGGGGAAGGGATGTAGAGAGTGGTAAATTAATAAAAGGGGGGGAGAGGGAGGGGGATACAGTGAGAGAGAGATGGAGGGGGATAGATAGTGATGGATAGAGAGGGAGGGTGATACAATCAGAGAGAGGGAGTGGGATATATGTTATAACCCTAATTTGCACCAGACAAGCTTACCTGGCATCAGGCCATCTCAGATTCCTTCTTTGCCAAAATAGTACTAAACAACTCTTCTTAAAAACACTTTTTATAAATGCCCATGTGCCCTTCTCTATTACTGCATGCATGTACATGCTCACTGACCCAAAACAGCCCACATGTACCTACAAAAGCATGAAAAAGGAAAGTTGTCGATAGAACACATAGCTTTGGGTAAGTTAACTGAACCTTCCAGCCATGCATGGCCTAGGGTTCGCCCAAATACCTAGCTTATTCTAGCCTATAAAAGAAGGGTTAGGGGTCCCATTTGGAAGAGGAGAATCATAGTAAAGAAACTATATCCAATTGCATATTCCCTTTGTCCCAACCCTTTAGCCTTCCTTGTGCAAAGAGAAAGATAGAGCAAAGAAGTTGGAGGACACTAGAAGAGGATCCCAATACCAGGTTCGTGGAGCAGGGACCAGCTTCATCATTGTAAGTTGATTTGTTGAAGTTAATAATAAAGAGATACTTTTCCCGTCCCACCATATGAGGTTTTTTATGATTTATTGTATACTTGTTTATTGAAATCTCTAACCCATTAATCTATATATCAAATGCATGCAGAGTTTTTTGCTTGTTTTATGTGAATGTAGGTCAGCCTTGGGAAGAGAGCTACAATAAAAAAATGAGCAAGCGTAAGGAGGGATCTACATCAAATACTCGTAATAAGGTATGCTCATTTAACTATGTATTTGCTTAAGAATAATGAGGATTAGGTCTGGGACAACGATAGAAAGTAGAGATCTTTAGGTCTTTTCTACATACATAATCTAACCCTAAGTGCTAGTCCGTAGAGGGATTTCTCACTCACAACAAAATTGGTGACCATACTCGGGAAGTCTCTAGGGTTCCTGGGGATATTTTTGGGCATTTTTAAGAACTGGTTTCATTTTCCTGTTTTTAAAGTTTCTACAAAAGTCTCAGCTAACAAAGATTCTCGTCTTCCATACCAGTTATCTATGTTTCTTTGCTTGATTGTAATTTTTTCAAGACCCACAGAGGTACACGCAGCCTGTATAAGGTTTACATGCATGTACCTGCGCCCTACATTCTCACAGCCCACGTGTACACACTAGATGAGGAAGTGATAGTCGTGTGTAGATTCCATAAAATTACTTTTAAAGAGGCAATCATCCTCTTCCCTGTTGGAAGTAGTCCTTCTCAGGGGTTTTCTAGAACTCTTTCTAGTCTTTGTTTCTTGCAGTTTGTAGCTTAGGTTTCACCTTGGATTGGTTTGTTCTATTAATTTTTCCTTGATTTGTTTTCTTTTTTTGTTAAAGTAAGTGTCTGAGTCTTCAAGAGATTCTGGTTTTTAGTACCAGTAATCTTTGCCTGGGATGGGTTGCTTGGCTTTTTTTTTTTGTCTCAGAGTCAGGGATACACGTGGCCTGTATAAGTCCAGCATGCGTGTACATGCCCTCTAAATTTACACAGCTCGCGTGCACACGCTTGTTGTTGAACTATCAGTGGTGTGCTTGAGGAGAAGTTTTGTTGAAGGTGAGGTAGTCATCCTTTCCTTTGAAAAGAGCTATAACTATAAGGTTTTTGGGTATCTGTCATAGCGGTCAGTAACTTAGGTTTGATCACAGCAATAGCTTTCTTTTTTGTTTAGAAGTTTGTTCCTCAAAATTTTCTTTTATAGGGTTTTTAGACAAGTGTGAGAGTCCATTTTTTAAAATTTACTTGTGTGTGATTTTTGACGTGACTCTTTGCGATCTGTTCTTAGGCCAGAAATTTTTCTTGGTTTTGACTTGTTGGTATTTGTCCCTTTTTTTTCTTTGTGAGAATTCAAATAAAAATAAATAAAATTATTTCTTTGATTGGTTAAAAAGTGTTGTTTTGCATTAGTAACCAGGGAAAAGTATTTTCTTTCATAAGTTCTTAACAATTTACTTAGATCATAAGTAGCTCGTAGTAGAGTGAAATCCTGCTTTGAGTTTGTTGTTCAAAGATCTTAGAATTTTTTTTTTTAAGTTTGAAAAGTTGTTTAAAGAAAAGTTTTTGTTTCCAAGCTTTCTGTTTATTTTACTTTCATCTTTCAAACATCACTAGTTTCACTTTCATAGCCTTTGACCTAAGACAAGCCATAAAATTAACACTAAATCTAAAATTCATTAGAATTTTTATGTTTGTAGGGTCAACCAACTAGTTTAGGGTTAAGGCCTTGAATTAGGTTGGAGAGGAAACTCTTCAAGGCCATTAAAATCAAACATTGGAGTCTAATTTAGGGAGTGTCAAAGTCCAGTATCATGAAATTTATCCTGGACCCCCCTCTAACATAGGGGATAAACACGAGGTCGTGTGTGGAAAGGTAGTGGAGATAACCCCTCCAAAGATGGACCAATCATAGTGGAGAACACATATAGAGGGATTGTTTTTGGATTCTGTCGATTGCATTTGCCACAGAGCTTCGTGGGTCTCAAATCCATTCAAGGTTCTCAATTGTCTTCCAGACCATTTTATTTCGATACCCTTGACAGGTTTTGGGCTCAATACCTTGCTCATTGTGGTCTACCCGACTTTCGACTGTACCCACCTGGTGACTGTTCACGCGCTGGCAACCTAGTTGCCTATCTTTTTAGGGACATACACAGGTGACTGTGGGGGTATACCGTGGTACCTAGGATAGATATCAATCCATTCTTTGCAGAGTATACCCGGAGGGTTCTTCCATGTTCGAGTTGCAATTGCACTGGTAAGTTTCTCTAGTGTTGGTTTTTGTAACTGTTCTTCCAATTAGTTTAGTGTTTGCTTGTCTTATCTTGTAGGGACTTTTTAGTGTGTGTTATTTTTTGAATGGTTAGACAACCCTAGAGTGTCTTTTATCTTCTCACACAGTGGAGGATCATGAGCTCCGTCGATCACAAAGGCTTCAGGGCCTATCATTGGTTACACTGGAGCCACCCCCACCACCACTAAGGCAAAAGTTAGACCAACAAGGGAATTTTGAAGCAACTGGGATATAAGAAATTGTGCCCGACCAACATTTGGAGGAATCGACTATTTTAGAATTTGGAGCGAAAGCTCTTGGTCCACCTAAAACTTCAACCCCTGATCTTTTGGCACCCAACATCGTACCGATTCACCCTTACGAGTGCCAGACAGTGTCGCACGCAACAATGGAAACAAATGTTGTTACTCCTTCTGGGAATTCTTCAATTCCCACTACGGCTGTCACCAGAGGAGAGTTTCCACCTCCTAACCCACCGTCACTGGTGTGAGCCACTATGGTCTCGAACGCCTCTACCTCGCACAATGGTCCGATCTCGTCTATGGCGGTGGCCACAACCCCTTTCCCACCAAGTGCGACAGGCCCTCCATTCTCATACGGGATGCCTAGTTTAGGTACAAGTCCTCTACTTTCCTAATCCACTTCACAGACTTCAGGTCTGGGGGTACGGAGCTCTAACACTCCTCTACAAGGCCACATGGGGGGCACTCCTTCTCCTTTTAATTCTTTCCCTTGCAGGGGAGGTCATATACCTTCTTCGTCCCCTTCACTCAGCGGCATGCACCAGCCATCCATTGGGCCACATGCACACCATAGTTTACCTGGAGCAGGGAGTCAAGGACCACCTTTGCATAATATGATGGTAGGTTCGACACCATTTTCTTTGTTTGGTGCGTTTGTTAACAAAAATTTCTCGTCGGCTACTTTCCCAACTGGGGGCAACCCCGGTTTTGGACAACATATTCCTATGCAGGGTACTATTCCTGCACAGGGGGAAAACCCAGGAACTTTTTCTACATCAGGACCTTGGAATTCTTGGCAAGAATCTGTTCCTTCTTTAAGAATGTCGATCTGGGGCAATTCTTTCCACAGTCAATGGAACCCCAGACAAGGTTCTATGCCCATCCCTATGGGATCAGCATGGGTCAACCCTTCCCAAAGTCCTCTGAATGTAATGCACTCCCATCCATCTACGTCCTATTTTGGAAATCAGCCGATGATGTCTCCTCACACGCAAAATCCGTACGTGGGTCATGGCCATGGTTTTTACCAGAACCAAAGCCAACAACTGAACTTTTCATGGCAACCTGGTGCCAGTCAAACTCTAGGTCCCTTTTTCCCAGGTTATCACCAGCAACCCAAACTACCTTTCCTAGCAACCTTGCATTTGCCAGACTTGAAAAGGTTGTTGAATGACCCTATTTGTCACGATCCACGTTGGCTTCCTATGCCGACGAAGTTTCCTTCAGACATACCAAATTTCGAAGCCAATCCTAACAAATATCCAGGCGATCATGTGACTACCTTCCACCTTTGGTGCTCATCTAACTCGTTGAAAGATGAATCTGTACAGTTGTGATTGTTTCAACGTACTCTCATTGGGAGTGCCGTGAAATGGTACATTGAGCTTGACCACTCAAGATACTCTTCCTTCGACAAATTGACAATGGACTTCCTAAACCATTTCCAATTACCTATGAGATACGACGCTGGCATAGAATTGTTGGCCAATTTCACACAAACAAAAGAGGACCATATCTTTGATCACATCCGAGAATGGAGACACTGGAAGAGTTTAATTAAGGTACCAGTCCCACCAACATCCTTCTTGAGTGGTTCCTTAAGTATTTGGTCCCACGGTTATCCAAAGAAGTCGCGACTTCAGGATTTTTTTCCGAAGAAGACTCCATCATGAGAGCTCAACAGCTTGATTTCATCTATTCTCAATCTAGTTTATTATACGAGATATTGTCATATGTGCCACGCTCAATACTAGATAAAACCAGACAGAGAGATAGACCACATGCCGATGGTATTTTTGGTTTAGCACAAGAAAATCCCATTGAGCAACTAACGAAGCAGTTGCAGCAATTGTCTATACAACACACAACGGCCAACCAAACTACTATTTTGGCTGCTCCCCCTACTAAAACATCAGATGTACACACAGTGAAATCGACCAATCCAAAGGCTACCCAGCAGCCTCAAGGAAAGAAAAAAACAATGAAAGAAAGTTAAGGGGGATAAGAAACCCACTGATAATGCTGGTGGGGGAAATACTGAGAAACAGAAGGCAAGGTATCTATGCAACCTATGCACGGAGGACTACCCGACCCACCTATGTCCCCGGCTTGCAAAAGCCCAAAAGTTTGTGACACAGCAACAACCTGTTGTGTTAACCAATCCATTTCAACATGGACAAAACCTAACCCAAGCCTCTACAAGTGTAGAAGGGGGAAGTCAAGGACCCTCTCTGTCTTCGAACAATCCCGCATCTGTGAATGTACATATGATGAAGGGTGATGCTTTCATATCCAATAGAGCGCATGACTACAGTAAACCAAGCACTTCTGAGAAGGGCAAAGAAGTTGAACTCCCATCTCTTCCTCTACAGATTGAGAAGACTTTGGGTGAAACAATGACACACATCCCAAAAGGTGTGTTCAAAAAATCTTCTCACAACCCAAATGCAAGGGCCACCCAAAACTATTCTGTGGTGGAAGATTTGTCTCAAACCCCTTGTGCGATGTCTGCTTTGGAGGTCCTCCAAAGCTGCCCTTCCCAGAGGAAAGCTTTGTTAACTGCCCTAAGATCTACTGAGACTTGTAATCCGGGTACCATCATGCTAGATACAACTGACTTAAAACCTCATCTTCCATACCACGTAGTGTTTCAGATAGTAGTGGCTCACCCCATGAAAAATTTTGCTCGAAATATTTTCCGCACAGTGGTTGATGAGGGTGCCTCGACATGCGTTATGTCGTTGGTATGTTGGAAGGCCATTGGCCATCTCATTTTGTCTCTGTCACCCACTCTTCTCACTACTTTCGATGGTCATTTGTTCCGACCACATGGTATCATTACCTCTTTTCCCATACAATTGGGACGGAATACCGTGTGCGTTGAGGTAGAGGTAGTTGTTGTGTCTCTCGAATACAATATTTTGTTAGGAAGGAGTTGGATGTATGCCATGCAAGCAGTGGTTGCTACAGTTTTCTGGGTCTTGTTGTTTCCACATGAGGACTGAATTGTGACCATTGATCAATTGTCTTTCTCCATATTTGACCCTTCATTGGGGGTGTCCACGGTCCCTATGATTGATAATCCTCAATCAGGGGTAGTCAACATAGGGGTTGGTTTGTGCCCATCTTTGATGGGTACCTTCGATTACCCGCCCCCTCAAGGTGATGTCAAGTTCATATCCGACCACCATAAGGTTGATATTTTCTAAGTTTCGTCATTTCACATGACTTACTTCACTGATCCATGGATACTTCCTTCCCCATCAGCCATGATGGAGGGGACAGGGCATTCGAGCATGCCCATGCCCTTGTCTGCAGTTGAAGTAGCATATTCTTTAGTCTAGCAAGCTTCAGCCAAGCTAGATCCAACTCCTGCACAAGAGTTCGATCCACTTCTAGAGCTTATTTGGGCTCAAGGTTCTCTCGCTAACACCGATTCATTAGACTTAGTATTGCCCTATGAAGAAGTAGTAATTGAAGCAATGACTAGTATGGAAAAACCCTAGGATGATCTTCATCACAGATCATACTTCCCCCCAGAGTTAAGTAGAATCAAGGCCAAATAATTCACCTTGACTATGACTGGAGATAGGACTTGTCCTATTAATCCCTTAGCTATACACGATGTCTATGCTAAGGGTAATATGGAAATCATCGTTGAAACCATACCGATCAATATCTCCAGAACCCATGGCATCATGGAGAATGTTTTCATCAGAGATGACTACTCCCTAGGAGAGATTCAAATCTACACAGACCTATTTAAAGAATTTCGTGACGTTTTTGCCTGGTCTTACAAAGAAATTCCAGCCATTGATCCAAAAGTAGTTGAACATGAAATCACAATGTATCCATATGCCAAGCATGTCTGGCAGAAGTTTCATCCAGTTAACCCCAGGAAAGCAGAAGCCATTAAGGTTGAAGTTGAGAAACTGATAAAAGTCGGTTTTATCTATCCTATCCATTTGACCCAATGGGTGTCAAACCCCATGCCGATCAATAAAAAACAAGGCACAATTTGTGTATGTACAAACTTCCATGATTTGAACAAGGCCTATCCCAAAGATAATTTTCCCACACCATTCATCGACCAGATAATTGATGAATGTGCGGGTTACCAGGCCTTCTATTTCATGGATGGTTTTTCGAGATATAACCAAATACAAATCAAACACGAATACCAACACAAAACAACATTCATCTGTCCATGGGGTACATTCGCGTATCGTAAGATTCATTTTGGTCTCAAAAATGATGGAGCCACCTTTCAGTGGGGCATGTATTTTGCTTTCCATGACCTCAAGCACATGGTCGAGGATTATTTAGATGATTTAGCATCTCGATCTCGCAAGAGAATGGATCATCCCACATACCTTCGACTTATCTTTGAGCGTTGTCGCTACTTCCGAATTCACTTGAATCCAAACAAGTGCAGCTTTTGCGTAATATCAAGATGTTTGTTAGGTTTCATAGTGTCAACATCAGGGATCATGGTCGATCCTCTCAAGGTTGAGGCAATAATTTAGTTCCCCCCCCCACGCACAATCCTTCAACTTCGGAGTATACAGGGCAAGGAGAATTTTTTAAGACGCTTCATCGCCAACTATGCTGAGATCACCAAAGGCTTTATGCGCTTACTGAAGAAAGACATTCCTTTTTATTGGGACAATGTCACTCAATACTCTTTCACGGTGTTGAAACATGCCCTCACAACTGCCCCTCTTCTCTAGCCACGTAACTATAACAAGGATTTCTTATTATATCTGGCTGCAACAGAGTCAACCATTGGCATGGTCTTAGTTCAGGAAGATGATTTGTTCTCAGAATATGTGATCTATTACCTGAGTCAAGGCTTCGTAGGACCGAAACTCAACTATTCTCATATCGAAAAACTTGCGTTGGTAGCAGTACATGCCATCCAATGGTTCCATTATTATTTTCTGTTTCGCAAGACCACCGGCATTGCTATCGTGAATCCATTTCAGTACATGTTGACATGACGGGTAATAGGCGGAAAGATCAGTAGATGGATAGTCATCCTCCAGGAGTTTGACTTAGATTTCATTTCATGGAAATCCAAAAAGTCATTGGTCTTCGCATAACTTATTTCAGAACTTCTGGTTGAGTCAGGTGATCTTGTGCTCGAAGAGTCGCCTATCAGAGGAGATATGTTTTTAGTCACCTCTTCAAATCCCTGGTACAGAGAAATACTTATTTATCTCCAAACTTTGAAGTGCCCCACCTCTACTTCTCATGATGAGCATCGACGCATATGCCATCGGGCTAAGAATTATCTCATACTCGATGATACATTGTATCGGAGAGGTGTAGATTGCATCTTGCACCAATGTCTCGCTCACGAAGAAGCAGTTATTGTGCTTAATGATTGCCATATTGGAGCCTGTGGCGGTCATTTGTCTGGGTTGGCAACAGTCCAAAAGATTCTACGAGAAGGTTACTTCTGGTCGACACTAATAAAATATTGTATCGAATCGGTCAATAAGTGCCACTCGTGCCAAATATTCTCTTGGAAGATGAGGGCACATCCTGCTCCCATGTTTTCTGTCATCACAGTTGGTCCCTTCACCAAGTGGGGGATTGATTACACTACATGCAACCCTCCTTTAGCAAGGGGGCATTGTTACATCATCGTAGTTGTAGACTACTTCATAAATTGGTTCAAAGCTATGCCAATGTTTAAAGATGATGGAGAGACTGCAACTCTCTTTTTATTCAACCAGATAATAGCAAGGTTCGGTGTCCCAAGGGAGATTGTCACTAACCATGGAAGTCACTTTCAAAACTATATGATGACCGAGTTAATGTCAAATCTTGGGTTACGGCAGGAACATTCTTCACCCTACTACCCCCAAGCAAATGGTCAGGTGAAAGCTGTGAATAAAACTCTTAAGACCATTCTACAGCGAATGATCAACTCAGCCAAGTCAAATTGGCATTTGATGTTATACTCGACATTATGGGCTTACCGAACATCAATTAAGACTGCAACCAGTTTCTCACCTTTCCAACTCGTTTACGGGCTGGAGGCAGTCTTGCCTATCAAATGTCAGATCCCATCTCTAAAGTTGGCAGTACAATTATTGCAAAACACTTCTCCACTTGAAGAGCAGTTATTATACCTGGAGCAGCTCAATGAGAAACGTCATGATGCGGGCCTGGCCAATTAGGCTCACAAACATAAAGTCAAGTGTCAATATGATAGGTTCATTCATCCTCGGATTTTTTCTGAAGGCAACCTTGTCCTAGTCTATGACCAAGATAAGGACCCCCTGGGAGCAGGAAAATTCAAACCCATGTGGTTCAGAACTTTCATCATAAAAGAGGTTCTAAAGAAAGGTGCTTATTTTCTGGTTGACTTTGAAGGGAATGCTTTGGTAGAGCCTAGAAATGGACTCTACCTCAATAAGTATTACTCATAGGCAGGTCACCATGGGTAAATTTTTGTAACATATGTATAGTCTTTGTACTATTACTTTCTAGTTTTTTTTAGTGTTATGGACGTGTCGTTTTGATGTATCTTTCATCACTGTGGTATATTTCAAGTGAACCCGAGGTGTTCATTGGGTACACAGATGGTTCTAGTCGGCACACTTGGACGCTTGCCTCTACAGCTTGGGTAATTTTTACACCTCGAGGCCAGTTATTATCTTCCGGAGGTATATGCTTAGGTGACACCACAAACAATGTTGTTGAGTACAGTGCAGTTATTGAGTTGCTTCGTGACGCTTAGTCATTTGGTATCTCTCATTTTTGGGTATATCTCGATGCTCAACTAGTTATGTCTCAGTTAAATAGAGTCTACCGTGTTCATGATCCGACTTTACACCGATGATTCTTTAGGGTACGTCTCTTAGAACGAAGCTTTGATTATATTACATATTTTCATGTTCCTAGGAGATTAAATCAACTTACATATACTCTAGCTAATCAAATTTTAGATTGACATATTGCCCACATATGAAAAGACATACACATAAACATGTAAATACATTTTTTGCAAAAAAAATGATCCATAAGACACAAAAAGACATAAAAATCCATATATAACATCATAGTTGCCAGAGTACATAGATGGATGCAAGTGCCTCAAAAATATGACAAATAACGAGTCACGGGGCTTATGCCCTCAAAAAATATATACAAGTAGTTCTCTCAGCACGTGAAAAGTCTAACTAAAGTCAGGGCCTGTGGGCCCTGTTGTACTGATCTACAGTGTTGGCTAAATGCTGAAACAATCAGACCCATGTCTATGGTGCCTCCACTACATGAGGCTGCATCGATAGTGGTAGGTCCTCAATATCTGCCATAGGGACCGTGCGAGTGAGTGCAGTAAAGTTCCGCTCGACTCGTCTCAACACCCTCTCAGCCTCCCTGGCTAGAAGATCTCCTGCTGCTGCTGGTCCCCCTGCGGCGGTAGGTGTAGCCCCTGGCTGAGGACGACGCCTATTCCTGGCATAGTCCGCAGGTCACACTGGTCCCACATCTACATGCAACAAACACATATCCATCAAATACTCTAGCATAAAAAATGATATATAACAAAAACAACATAAAAATTACATATGTTTCACAAAAACAAAAAAACAATGAAGTAAACTTACCCATCTCTCCTTGCTCCTCACCAGGAGGTACTGGTTTCTCAAGGTCTCTCGATAAATCAATCCTGGCATAGGGGTAATCCTCTATAATCGGGATCTATCGCAACAACCACATGAAGAAGTCATCATCAAATGACTCATTGGTCCTTCCTCCACCCTGTCACGGCAGTAACATTGCCCATCTACACATAGCAGGAAGAGAGGCATGATGTCCTCGTACCACTACTTGAGGACTAAATCTCAGAACTCTCTCAAAGAAGAAAGAGCATAGAATGGTCATGAACCCGAAGTTACTCTGCGTCTGCAATCGACAATCTGTCAACTGCCTCTTCATACAGTCTAACAATGTGGTGCTCCAATCAAATATTTGTGCATTTAAGCACTGGACTGCACAGTTCATCTGTGCTTGGGATGCCTGATGTAGAGCCACAAAACTAGTGATTTGCCCAATAAGAAACATTATCACCTGTAGCGATAAGTCAGTAATCTTTCTTATGGGCACCTGTGAGCTTGAGTGGTCTGTATCAGCTACATAGTAAAGGCTTATCAATTTCGCTATTTTATGCGGCCCCGAAGGAAAAGTCTGGAAATTGACTGGTTCCCCTCTCCTAGAGAGGCCAGTCAAAAAATATATGTCCTCAGTCGTGGGCACTAGTGACTGCCCCTCTAACATTAATGCCTCTACATCTTTATGCCAATAGTCAACCAAGGCATTCAGTAGCCTAGGTTGTGCCCGCATAAAAGGACATAAGAAGAACTTGAGCAACCCACATTGCATCAAGGAAGACACAACATTGGGGTCTTCCTCGACATACTCACTAACCTCTTCATGCTCTCTTTCTCTCCAGTGGACATACATCCTGTAAAACACCAAGGTTCAGGAGGGTTAACCCTTGTTTTTTTAATACTTTTTCATTCAAAAAGGCATCCACATGGGTTGTAATACTGACAGTCGCGTGTACACGCGTACAGAGTTTACGCTGCCTGAATGTACATGCGGCCTGTCTGGAGACAGCCTGTGTGGACCTAGGGCCAACCTTTTGAAGGTCGACACCCCCCCAAAAAAATGGAACCCAAAGAAAAAAAAAAGACTTAAAATGAAAGATAAGAGAGTTTGTACTTACTTGGTCCAGACAGATGGTCGTTTCATCCATTGTAGCTCCCAGAATCACCGCTTTTATCAAAGCGGGTTTTTTGTCTCTAGAGTCAATTTCCAAATCAACAATGGTGATAGTGGGCTATCAGCTTCTATTTATAGACTTTTTGGCCTCTTTTTGTGACTTTTTTGGCCCCCCTTATCATGTTTTTCAAACCAAAAACCATTTAGAGTGATTCAGGAGTTGCATTGGGGGGGGGTATGATCGGGTATTAGGACTTTTTTTTGGAGTTTTGGGTAATTTTCGATGATCCATGGGAAACATTTCCAAGGATCAACTTGAGCATGTAGGTTAGGTTTCTACCCTGACTTTTGTATCTCATTTTATTTTTTTCCTTTGCCATAGGATTGATCCCATTAGTTTGTGACACAGAACCATCATTACTGCATTAGAAGTGTCGCAAGTTGGTGGTAGAGATTACCCGAACATGGATGCCCTAGGTAGATCCTGGTTGCACTATGGTGTCCATGCTGTCTCTAATCACTGTAGGCTCAAGAGTTCCTATTGTTTTTCCTGATTACGATTTTGAGCCTCATTTGCATGATTCTTTTTCACTCTTGACCTCACCCTCAGGACTCCCAAAAGCCATAACGGGTCTTCTTTTAATCCCTTTTCAGACCCTCTAAACATGAAAAGATTGTCGAGCGACCTTGTGGACTTTCACACTCGTTAAACTGAAATTTGAAGGCACATATATACGATGGTAGTTTACCCCTTTTTCGGTTCAGATGGTCAACTGTATGAACAAAGGTATACTCTATGGAACTTCAGTTCTCTAGAAGAGTACTCTCAGGTATCATTTTAACCCTTTTTCGGGCTTGAGGGACTAAATTTACGAAAAAGGAACCCCCACAGAGTCCATAGTTAAGCTCTTTTCAGACTCCCTAAAATTGAAAAGATCGCCGAGTGACCTTATTCTCTCACACTCGTTAAACTGGTCCAGAAGAACATTCCTGATAGAGTCCATAGTTAATCTTTTTTCAGACTCCTTAAAAATAAAAAAATGGCCAAGTGATCCTGTCTTTATCACACTCATTAAAATGGTTTTGAATAGACGTCTTGTCGGTGCTAGTTTACCCCTTTTTCGAACCGACTAGACTATCTTCGAAAAAGGTACCCTAATGGAGTCTCCTTTTACGTTTTTTCAGACTCTCTAAATACGAAAAACCACCGAGCTTACCTTCTCTGGGCTCGTTAAACTTACATCGAAGGACATTACCATTGTGTGTTTTGTTAACCGCATTTGCATACCTGTGTCTTTGGTCTAAATGTCGGCTCCATGTTGCTCCCAACTGAACCATCTGAAGCATACCTTATACACAAGCCTTGTAGCACTTTGCCTCTGTGTCTTAACACCCTTGGCCCCCAGAGGATTTTTCCCGAGTATCATTATTCTGAACATCGGTCTTGTCCTTGTTCCTTGAACTTGTATGTTTGTAACACTCGTTACTCCATTGTAACGTAACATTCCTTTATTCTTTTTTCCAAAATCATTGAAAAAGACAAAAAAATCAAATATACCCCAAAAAGAGGAAGGGAAAAGTATTTTCTTTATTGGCAGCACAATAAGTCACCCTTGGATAAAGCACATCTATCTATTTGTTTGTTAAACTCTGGGATTTAATATGACATTAGAAAGCTACTCTTGCTACATAGAGTTGTGTCCTCCTCTATTTGGTTATTCTTCCAAACATATGGAGAGTTTGTGTTGCCTCCTACCTCATGAAATTATGATTAATGCCATGCTACCTGAGTCTCATCATTTGTCGTGCCATTGTCCAAGGGAATTTTTTACCAAGCCTAAGTCAGCCCCTCTGCAATTTGTCACTTTCCCTCATACCCAACCATCCTGAACGTCCAATCAATTCTTTGTTCGAAATCAATGAAGCCTCTAGTCTGATCATCAAGATTCTCTAGTCCATGACCGACGAGTCATCGAAGATTTCTGGGTAGTAAATTCGTACACTCATATTACACTCCTACCTGAGTTTTGAAGATTTTGAAGTGGTTGCTCAAGCTCTGAAGACCTCATCTCCAGCCATCAGGCCTTATTAGCTTCTAAGAAGATGGATACTCTACATGTATATCTTTTTTATTTCAAGATGTAGCTCTGATGTGTATTGTTCGCGGCTACACTTTATATAGTTATATGACATGGATCTACAGTGTCTTTGATTGGTATCCATGAGTTTATTTTATCTCGAGCATGGGTATGCCTGCCTTGGTGAGACAATGGTTATTTTTTTAGACGACGCCTCTCGATTTCTGGTCCCTGGGCTCACTTGTTCGGCACATCAGTAAAGATTGGTAATGTATTTTGGCCATCATATGCTCTTCTGACCTCACACATTAGGGGGCATCTGTTATAACCCTAATTTTCACCAGACAAGCTTACCTGGCATCAAGCCATCTCAGATTCCTTCTTTTCCAAAACCCTACTGAACAACTCTTCTTAAAAACGCTTTTTATAAATGCCCACGTGCCTTGCTCTATTACTACATGCGTGTACATGCTCGCTGACCGAAAACAACCCGTGTGTACCTACAAAAGAACGAAAAAAGGAAGTTGTCGATGAAACACTTAGCTTTGGGTAAGTTAATTGAACCTTTCGGCCATGCATGGCCAAGGGTTCGCCCAAATACCTGGCTTCTTCTAGCCTATAAAAGAAGGGTTAGGGGTCTCATTTGGAAGAGGAGAATCATAGTAAAGAAACTATACCCAATTGCATATTCCCTTTCTTCCAACCCTTTAGCCTTCCTTGTGCAAAGAGAAAGATAGAGAAAAGAAGTTGGAGGATAGTAGAAGAGGATCCCGGACCAGGTTCATGGAGCAGCAGTCAGCTTCATCATTGTAAGTTGATTTGTTGAAGTTAATAATAAAGAGATACTTTTCCCATCCCACCATATGAGGTTTTTTATGATTTATTGTATACTTTTTTATTGAAATCTCTAACCCATTAATCTATATATCAAATGCATGCAGAGTTTGTTGTTTGTTTTATGTGAATGCAGGTCAACCTTGGGAGGAGAGCTGCAATCAAAAAATGGTCAAGCATAAGGAGGGATCTACATCAAACGCCCGTAATAAGGTATGCTCATTTAACTATGTATTTTCTTAAGAATAATGGGGATTAGGTCTGGGACGATGGTAGAAAGTAGAGATCTTTATGCCTCTTCTACATGCATAATCTAACCCTATGTGCTAGTCCATAGAGGGATTTCCCATTCACAACAATATAGAGTAAGGGGAACAAGGGGTATATGAGAGAGAGAGAGAGAGAGAGAGAGAGATACATCTAGAGAGAGAGTGAGGGGAGTACAATGAGAGAGAGAGGGAGTGATAT
>ML790046.1:126695-146101 GCA_009831015.1 Picea engelmannii | reverse complement strand
AGAGGGGTGGTGATCCAGATTTATGAGTGGAATGAAATGAATAATAGATTGAATACAATAACACAAAGATAAAGAGAATAAAAACAAATATCCAGTGAACAATAAATTCTATTGAATAAAGAAAATAGGCTAAAACTGTAAAACTACAGAACTGAAAAAAAACTTGCTCGAATGGTGGTAGATATCTCTGAGAAGAGATGTGGCTGCTACAAGCATTTGTCTAAGAAGAATGATTACAATAAGGATATAGAGGAATTTTTAAGATTACTCATGAATTCCAAAACCCTAGACATCCAAAAACCTAACCCTAGGAGATGAAACGCCAAAAGTTATGTGGGCCCTGATGGGTAAGTTAGTACTTCAACTTCCTGGGGTCATAAATTTTTCATACGACCTCTGTTTTATGTGTACGATAGCCCGTTGGAAAGGTATTTTTGAGAAATACACAGTATGCCATCAAACTTTGACTATTTGTATAGTTTTATTGTGTAAATCAAAACAAACACTGTTTAAGGCCCCAAAATGACCCTAGAAGTACAAAAATATGTACTAACATGAAAAATTCCAAAATAAGCCAGATGACATATGTGGGTGGACACCAATATCCACCTGGATGTTGTGTAGGGATACAGGATAGCCCCAAAAGTGCAGAACCCACAATTACAAAGAAATTTCATCATTACAGAGAAACTTGTTAAACTAAAACTATCAAGTTGAGCCAATTGGAATAGGTGGGTGGCCACCAATATCCACCTAGATCAGTCCTCCCCCCTTAGGAAGCAATGGTCTCCATTACATTTAGTTCCCCTATCAGGTGAGGAATTTTTTTCTGAATTTGGCCCCGGGTGAGCCACCTTCCTTGGTGTAGGAGCTACCCTTCCTTGACAACCTGATAAATATGGATCCTCTGCTAGCGAGTGCCATTGACATGTGTGTCCACATTGAAAATATGGAAAATATGATCAGAGGAGGTCGACATTGAACACTAGGTGCATGCAAAGGAAGGGGGGAGTGTTGAGCTCAAACACATTGTCACCCACAACCTTGGTGATAGTGTAAAGCCCATAGAAAAGTGGACAGATCTTTCGATGGGGCCCTATAAAGCGCTCTTTTTGCAAATGTAACTAGACCTTATATCCCACCTTAAACTTGTGCGGTACCTGATGTTGATCATGGAACTACTTTTACTTAGCAGTGGGTTTCTACAAAATCTCATGGACCTGTTGGAAAATGTGCTAAATCTGCTTAATGAATCCAGTGGATTTGTTTCCATTAGATTGAACATGGGAAGATTCTACCTTTATGGTTACAAGAGGTCATGCAACATCAATGGGACCCAAGAGTTGGAATCCCAGCCCCACCTGAAATGGGATGTGTCTAGTTGAGATATGGAGAGCCATGTTGTAGCTATGTTGAACATAGGGAAGACTCTCATCCCATCTATGTGGATGCTTAGATTTATACATGCATAGGATGTGCACAATCATTCGATTGATGACCTTTGTTTGGAGATCGATTTGGGGGTAGAAGGCAGTGGATTTAGTGAGCTTGGTGTCCAACAATGACTAGAGACTCGATCAAAATGTGTTGAGGAACCTAATGTCCTGATCTAAGATGATGGTCTATGGTATCCCAAAATGGATCCACACCCATTCGAAGAATATCTTGGCAGTATCTACCACTGTGATGCTCTTCTTGCAGGCTGTGAGAATGGCCATCTTTGAAAACCGATCAACCACAAAAAATACACAATGATTTCCTTGCTTGGTGGACAGAAGGCCAAACATGTAATCCATCGAGATTGATTCCCAATGACTCTTGGGAGTAGGAAGAGGGATGTATAACCCTTGCCTCTGGATTGTTGGCTTGGAAATGGCACAGGAAGTGCAATATCTAATATACTTGTTGACGTCTTGTCCAATTTTTGGCCAATAACTTTTTTATGTAGAATGGCCACATTTTTCTCCATGCCAAAATGTACTGCCATCTAAGTATAGTAAGCCTCCCAAATAATATTTTTGCACTCTCTTGTTAGAACATAGAGGTGTCCTAGATGGCATAATAGTCCATTTTGAATGTGAAAATCGGTGAAATTCATGCATGTACCCAAGAGCTAATAGGTAGTGGAAAAGTCAGGATCACGTTGATAAAGTTGGGGCCATTCATATGCCTCATGCCCATAGGAATGGAGCATGGTGGTGAGAGAAGCAACGGGATGTCGACTGAGGTGGTCAATGACAAGATTTGTGCTCCCTATCTTATACTTGATGGTGAGATGGAACTGCTACAGGTATGTAGACCACTTTTGATGGTGATCATTCTGCAACTTCCCCTGTGTATATGTGAACTACAGAGGCTTGTGAATAATGTGGATGATTGTATCCTTTCCCAGAATGTAATGTTTCTATTGATGATAGGCTTGCACAATGGAATACATTTCCTTGTCATAGGTGGGGTATTTCTGGATGGTATCTGAGAGTGTCTCACTATGGTATGCTACAAGATGATCGTGCTAAGTGAGAATTGTGCCTGCAGCATAGTCTGATGCATCAATATCAATATCAAATGGTTGTTGCAGATCAGGTAAGGAGAGTACTAGAGTTGAGCACAAGTGATGCTTCAGATCATCAAATTCTCATTTTTGTGCCTTCCCCCATGCGAACTTTTCCTTTCCACCACCCTTGGTCACTTTGTTGAGGGTGCATGCAATATGGGTGAATGCCAATGTGAACGATCAATAGAAGTTGAAAAGTACCAAGAAGATCTGAATCTTAGTTAGCGTGGTTCGGGTTTTCCAGTCACGGATGACCTGGATCTTAGTTGGATCCACATGTACCCCATGCTCATCAACAATGTAGCCCAAGTATTGGATCATGCTCATGCCAAAGAAGGATTTTTCCAAGTTGGAATATAGCTTGTGTTGTCGTAGAGTGCTCAAAACCAGTTGAATATGCTTTATGTGCTCCTCCCAAGTTCTATTGAAGATGAGGATGTCATCCAGATATACCACCACAAAATAGTTTATGAAGTGTCTCAATACATCATCCATCAACCTCATGAAAGTTTTCGGTGAATTTGTTAAGCCAAAGGGCATGACCAAAAATTTGAAGAGACCTTCTTTAGATTTGAAAGTTGTCTTCCATACATCAATTTATTAGATGGGAACTTGGTACTAGCTAGAATTTAGGTCAATCTTGTTGAAGAACTTTCCCCCCTTGAGTTGGTCAAGAAGGTGATCAATTTGAGGAATTGGGTACTATTTCTTGACTATGATTTTGTTTAATTATCTGTAATCAATGCAGAGAAGCCATGTCCCATTTTTATTATGCACTAGTACAGTCAGGCTTCCTCAAGGAGAGGAGTTGGGTTGGATGTTCCCCTTCTGAAGCAGCTCTTGGATATGCTGCTTGATTTCATCATTTTCCATTAGTGAGAGATGATAGACTGGTCCATTAGGTAGATGTGCACCAATGGTTATATCAATTGGATGCTTGACTTGGAAGTGCGTCGGTACCCCAGTGGGTGAGGAGAAGATGTCTATATACTTTGCCACAATCCCATCCACTTTCTTTTGCTGCAAAGAGAGGCTTTGTGTATAGGTCATGGATGTGGTAGAGACCTTCTTCTCCCTGCAAGAATGGATCACAAAGAAGATGAACTTACCGGTCTGTGAAATGACCTTACTGCATTTATTACAATAGATTAAAGAAATAGTGGTAGAAATATCATTGTCCTAAAATAATATCACAAACTTCAAGGGGAGAAATATCACACAATACCTTGCCTTTGAAGGTTTTTATGTCATAGGGAAGACGACAACGCTGGGTGACATGAAGATCTCTTCCTTGGTGAAGCCATCCGATTATGTAGGGTTGTAGGTGTGGTGTCATCGACAGGTCCAACTGCTTGATGAACTTTGATGAGATCAGGCTATTCTGATTGCCGCTATCAACAATGAAATGAAGCATAGCCCCCTTTACCCATATCTATGAGTGAAAGAGACATTCCTCTTCCTCTGGTTCTTCTCGTTCACCTTGCTGAAATTTTGTGGTAGAAACAATGGCACTAGGTTTGACATCGATAATTCGCTTCCCTCTTTCTGGATTTGATTCAGAGTAAAAATCTTCCTTTGAATCAAAAATTTTTAGCTCGGCCACCAATGAATTCTTGGAGAGACATTCCTCGGTGTTGTGCCAAGGGATTTCATGGTATTCACACCACTTTCTCATTTCCTTCTTCAACTTCTCATTACCCTTCTTGGGTTGCAACTTGGACTGGTTGTCCTGAGAGTGGCCATATTTTATTTGTCTCTTGTTTTTTTGGTTTGGGCCACCTTTTCCCTACTTCATCTATGAGGAGTTTGCAGATCCAAACTCTCACCTCTTCTGCTTAAATTTTTGCTTGATCTTGACATCATATCTATAATTTGCATGTAATGATGCGATGTCCAAAAAATCCATTTTTTTTAATGTATCTATGCAGAAATTCATGGTATTTGAGCACTAGAAGTTGTTCAAAGTATTTGATACCCAATTTTGTGTGTAGGGTATGGAAAATATTGGTGAAATCTGGTATTGTCTGGTCCCTTTCCTGACGTAGCATGGTCCATCTTGTGTACTAGTCCTTGTAGCTTCCAACAGGGTAGTATTGTTATTTAATAACATACCTGAAGGAATCCCATGTGGGGGTGACCCAAGTATTTTAGATTCCTCTATGGCCCTTTTCTTAGAGTAAGTATCCCACCAGTCCTTAACATGGGAGATTGCCTTGAGGAGTGCAAAAGTAATATTTTCCCTATCAGAAAAATTGTGGACCAAAAATACCCTTCGAGAAGATTTATCCATTTATCTACAACATCCACATCTATCAGTCCTTGAAATAATGTAATATCAAAATTTAATTGTACCTTGAAGGGGGTTGCATGGGAACTTGATGAAGATGCATCTCTTGTGGGAAGCCGTTGAAGGATCTATGCAAATTTTTCCATCATTTCATTCCTTTGTCGTGCAAGGAATTCCTCGAGCAACTATTTAAAAGGATCTCATGCCTTATCATTTTTATTCTTGTCCCCCATGTATTTTTATCGAGATCAACACGACCGATCTTGCAAAGGCTTGACTGGTTCAAGTCCCAACTTCTTGTACCCAGATCTTGTCGGGGACATGCACAAAGAAAAACAAATGAAGAGCAAACCGCTATGATACCACTGATCTGGATTAATGAGTGGAAATAAATAAATAATACATTGAATAAAATAACATAGAGATACAGAGAACAACAACATATATCTAATGAACAATAACTTTTATTGAATAAATAAAATAGGTTGAAACTGTAAAACTGCATAACCGAAAACAACTTGCTCGAATGGAGGTAGCTATCTCTGAGAAGAGATGTGGCTGTTATGCACATTTTCCTGAGTATAATGATTACAATGAGGCTAAAAAGGCCTTTTTAACATTACTCATGAATGCCAAAACCATAGACATCCAAAAACCTAACCCTAGGAGATGAAACACCAAAATTTATGCAGGTCCCAATGGGTAAGTTGGTACCTCAACTTCTCGGGGTCGTAACTTTTGCATACGACCTATTTTTTAGGTGTGGTGAGCCAAAAAAACACTATTTAGGGCCCCAAAATGACCGTGGAAGTACAAAAAGATGTACTGACATGAAAACTTCCAAAATAAGCCAGTTGGAATAGGTGGGAGGCCACTGATATACACCTGGATACTATGTAGGGCTGTATGATAGCCACATAAGTGAAGAACCCAGAATTACAACGAAATGTCATCATTACAAAGAAACATGCTGAGATAAAACTACAAGATGAGCCAATTGGAATAGGTGGGTGGCCACCAATATCCACCTNGGGGGGGAGAGGGAGGGTGATACAATGAGAGACATGGAGTGAGATACATAGTAAGGAGGAGCACGAGGTGGATTCAAGAGAGAGAGAGAGAGAAGGGATACAAGGTGAGGGGGATAGAGGGGTAGATATAGGAGAGAGATGTCAAATTTATATGCAATTCATTTTGGATATGAAAATTACTTCCAAGTGACCCAAATAGTAAACCCTAGGGTTGTTAACACTGAATAATTTTACACTAAAATTAGGATAGAAAATTATAGCAGCATAAATATAAAGATCAGAGAGAATTTATCCATGGACATGAGACACCATTTTCTATTCTGTAAAATTTCCAACTTAATAATTTATGAGGGAAAAAGAATCCCTCTCAGTAGTCCAAAAATTACCAAATATGAGGACAAAATTAGTCCTCTCAAAATCAACAAAATAAAAAAAATCAACGAAATCCTAGGAAATATTCTCAACTTACAAATCTAATAAAATCACCTATACGACTTGTTGATGTCATCCATACAGATTGATGAAGTCAACCTATATGGTCTGTCACCTACCTAGAAAATTCACACGCCTAGCCATGTTTTATCCCTCAAACATGTAGCCTTCTTTTCTTGTTGTACACCTGTCACACGTGTGGATGTACGAACATGTTCCTTACCACACATGTGACTGTATGGACCTTATTCTTCCACACATGTGACTGTACCTTATCCTCACACGTGTGGCATGTCTTCTTCCTCACATGTGTGGATGTCCTTTCACATGTGTGGCCTCTCTCTTGTCTGAAAAAAAATAGAATATCCAAGAACCCTAGGCTAGAGTTTCCAAAATTGCAAAATTTCCCTTACTGAAATCACTCGGCCTCTTAGCATAAGTTCTCACTCACTTATGATAACTCCATAATGTCATAATAAGATTGTCACAATATCTCCTCTCCTTTTATAGAAGTCCAAGGTGAGTTTAGAATCCCTTAAATTACTCTAAGGATCCCTCCACTAAACTCATCATTAATTCATAATTATTTATTCACGCATGTGGGTGTGAAACCCCAACACAAGCCCCCAAATCCCATCAACAAGCCCATGTGTTAGAAAAACAAGATTGCAGAGCAACAAAATAAAACAAATGTGGAAATAAAACACATAAGATACACAATACAATAGAGACACAGATATACGTGGTTCACCCAGTGTGGGCTATTTCCACTAGAGAAATTGCCAGCTCCTTCCTTTTTATTATCCAAAAAAATGAAGGGATACAACCTACAACTCAACCGATGTAACTTCCTCTTTTTTCTCTTGCAGTATCCTCTCTTAGAATACAACATTCACGATAATACACAGCCGCAATACAATTATCTCATAAGAGAGGGTTACCCTCTAGGGAAAAAAACCCTAAAAATAACTTCTACCATCAGATCCACGACCTTATAATGAACAGTCTAGATTGACTACAAAATTACAATATTTTACAAGGGAATTTTTCCCAATATTTCTCTTTGGGGGAGCTTCCCCTAAATCCCCTATTTGGGGGGGGCTACAAAATTGTCATCGCCACCCCCTATACCCCGTCAATGATAGTTGTGGGGGGGAAAGCCCCCCCACACCCCTCGTTATGGAATGGGGTCCAAGCACAACTGAAACAAACCTATGAATCAAGAATATAATCAAGATCCACAACCAACAATATCCCACTTGGAGACTGATCACAACAACTCCACTATTGTTGTACCTAGTGGACTATACTCCACCTTGGACCTAGAAAATTTCTGATCTTAACCTTCATGCTTGAAGAGAAACTGAAACTTAGCAGGAACTCAGTTTCTCCTTGGTGACTCCTTTTTTTAACATGTCTGCAGGATTCTGTCTAGTATGTATATTTTCCAACTTCAAATGTCCATATTCTAAGATGGATCGCATGAAATGGTACCTGAGTTGTATATGATTATTCTTTGAATGGAAGGATGAGTTCTTTGTAATATGGATGGAACTCTCACTATCAAATTACAACCTACTATTCTCCCTCTTCTTTCCCAATTCCTCCATAAACCTCTGTAACCAAATCATTTCTTTACTAGTCTCTATAGCAACAACATACTTTTCTTCTGTTGTTGAAAGGGAAAAAACCTTTTGTAGTTTTGAAATCCACTTATTGTTGTTCCACCTACATTAAAAACATACCCTATGGTGCTCCTCCTACTATCTTTATCACCTTCCATATTGAAATCAACATACCCTTGTAGAACATTATCTAAACCTCCAAAACATAATGCATAAGTAGAAGTACCTCTCAAATACCTGAGAATCCACTTTACTGCCTCCCAATGTTCTTTACCTGGATTTTTCATATCCCTGCTCACAACTCCCACTGCATGTGCAACATTTGGTCTTGTGCAAACCATCACATATATCAAGATGCCAATTGCTGATGAATAAGGGACCCTGGAAATATATTCTATCTCCTCTTGTGTCTTGGGGCATATTTACTTAGTTAATTTGAAATGGGTTGCCAAAGGTGTACTAATTAGTTTTTCATTTTGCATTCTAAACCTCTCCAACACCTTCTCTATGTACTCACCCTGAAAAAATGTCAATTTGTGATTTTTCCCGTCTCTTGTTATTTTCATACCAAGGATTTTCTTTGCAGCACCCAAATCCTTAATCAAAAATGAATTAGCTAATTTCTTCTTGAGCACATTTATATCCTACATATTAGACCCTGCAACAAGCATGTCATCTACATACAATAGAAAGATAATATAGCTTCCATTTTCTAGCCTTTTAAAATAAACACAGTGATCATATTGACATCTACTATAACCTCATTCTGTCCTAAACTTGTCAAACTTCAAATACCACTTCCTTGGATATTTATTTAGGCCATACAATATCTTCTTTAACATGCATACCAATTTTTCCTTCCATTTGACCTCATACCCATGTGGCTGTTGCATACAAATCTCTTCCTCCAAATCCCCATGGAGATAAGTTGTTTTTACATCTAACCATTCAAGATGAAAATATTCTACTACCATAAGACTCAAAATAGTCCTAATTGAAGTCATATTAACAATAGGATAAAATATTTCATCAAAATATATACCTTTCTTTTGTGAAAACCCATTTACTCCAAGTCTAGCCTTGTACCTCTTTTTTCCACCATCTTCTTCCTTCAACCTGTAAACCCATTTATTCTGCAGTGCTCTTTTTCCTACATGCAACTGAACCAAGTCCCAAGTATGGTTATTTACCAAGGACCATTTCCTCTTTCGTGCCTTTCTCCTACTTCCTTTTAGTGTCTACCTTCATTTCTTCTTCATAACTTTCTAGTTCACCAGAATCAATCAACAATAAATAATACAATGAAGGAGAGTATCATTTAGGGGGTCTACTTAACATGGTAGATATTATAAAAACACTTGCAGGAGTTTGAGGTACATGATTCTCCTGTTGTTGTATATTTTGATTTTCTGGTACCTTTGAAATTTCTTTTTCAGTGATCTCATCAAGCACTGTGTATTCTGGTTTTTCTTTTTCTTGTTTATTTCCCTGCAATTGATCTTTGTACATGACCTTCTCATTGAACATGAAATCTCTACTCCTAATGATCATTTTGTGATTTTCATAATCCCATAAGAGATAACCAAAATCATTAACACTGTATCCAATAAAGGTACACTTCTTGGATTTTTCCTCAAGCTTTGTTCTATTTTCTTTATCAATATGGACAAATGATTCACAACTGAAAGTCTTCAAAAAATAATAGTTTAACTTTTTACATGTCCATGCCTACTATGGAATTCCACCATCCAAATAGCTTGACGGTCCTCTATTTATTAAGTAAAAAACAATATCTACAACATCTACCCAGAAATGTAAGGACAACCCAACATGCAATCTCATACTCCTTGCACGCTCCATGATTGTCCTGTTCATCCTTTCTGACACGCCATTTTATTGCGGTATTCCTGGAACTACTTTCTCTCTACAAATTCCATAGTATGAACAATAATCATCAAACTCCTTGCTGCAATATTCACCTCCATTGTCTAATCTAAGACACTTCAACCTTTTTCTTGTCTCGTTCTCAACCAAAGCTTTCCATTTCTTAAAAGTATCAAAAACAACAGATTTTTGTCGAATGCAATAAACCCAAGTTTTTCTAGTTGCATCATAAATAAAAGTAACATAATAATGATAGACACCAATAGATGATACCTAATATGGTCCCCATACATTTGTAAACAAAATCTCTAACCTTTCACTCTTCTTTTCTTTTCTGACTATGAGAAATATGACTCTCTTTTGTTTTCCATAAACACAATGCTCACAAAAATCCAAATCAATTTGTTTAATATCTGGCAACAAATTTCTTTTGTGAAGCATCTGCAGCCACTTCTCATTCATGTGTCCAAGCCAATGATTCCACAGTGTTGTATCCACTCCTGTAGAAGCTAAAGAGATATAAGAATCAATATTACCAGTACATAAATACAATGTACCTACCTTCTCTCATTTTTCTATGACTAGTGATCCTTTGGTGACCTTCCATGCCTTATCTGTAAATGAAGATATACAACCTTCACTTTCCAACTTCCTAGTTGAAATTAGACTTTTCCTTAGATCTGGAACATGTCTTACCTCTTTCAACAACCATTGGTTTCCATTCTTTTCTTTATTTGTACCTTTCCCATTCCAACAATTTTGCATGGTGCATCATCACCCAAATGAATCTATCCAAAATCACCTTGAACATAATCTAGAAAATTTTTCCCATGGAGTGTGGCATGAAATGAAGCCCCTGAATCTAATACCCAAGACTAAAAAATATTATCTACAAAAAGAATCAAAGCATCTTGTAGCACATCACATGTTACATTTGCTTCCTGATTTTCTCATGATGTCCATCTCTTTGTTTCTTTGGAGCTATGCAATCTTTCTTCAGATGTCTTTTCTTCCCACAATTCCAACACTTTATCTTTCCTACCCTAGATTTGGATCTTCCCTTCCTAGAATCCATGTGGTTCCTGTTAACACTCCAAGAAACTACTTAGGGTTGTAAACTAAGTATGCCTGGTAACTTAAGAATTGAATACTTTTCAGTAGGTGGATCAATGGGATACTAAGATAGCACAATGGAGAGATTACTTATCAGAATAGCTTAATGAACCAGTGCTTTTAGAAACTGTAAATCAGATGCCAGATAACAGGAAAGGTATGAAGAATATAGCTTAGACAACCAAATACATTGGAATGCAGGGTTTAAATAACCAAATACATAAATAATGCAGGGTCACACTAAGCAATGAGAAATTCCTCTATTCAAATCATGAGCATAAGCTGAACTAATTTAAACAGAGTACAGAATAAAGATGGATGAAAAATCTGATTACAGTAGCAAAAGAAAACTGTGATTTTGTATTAAGATAAGCAATCAAAGCATAGAATGAAATTTCTCCAAGATTGAACCCTTAGTGCTCTGAATGTCTTTGGCTTTATAGCCTTTTACAATCAGTTTCAGATCCTATGAAAAGGGATCTAAGATACTAAAAATAGTATAGCCTAAAACTAACTGTAAACTCTAAAGAAGAGATCCTTCATTAGTGGGAATTAAACCATATCTAAATTAAAGTCTTTGACATCTGCAAAAGCATTCGACCTCCTTCAATGAGATGACAAGGCATAAAATCTTCAAAGGATGAAAGAAAAATCCTAAAACTGCCACCTGGAAAAAACATGTCAGTCTTTGCTAAAAACAAGTAACAAACTTTATCTGTTCATCTTGCTGGCACTGGAATAATATGCTGAAGCCGATTCTCTTAATTATAGCTTTGATAAATCATCCTCGTGCTCCATTAAGTCTCCAATAATTGCTACATGTGCATTTACTCCTTTTGCTGGAAAACTACGACTAAAGAGAGATCGAATCCTTTACTGGCTACCTAAAATCTGGAACCAACTGCTCCTTGAAATATGGGATTGATCTCTTCATGTGATGATCTCCTTGCCACCTGTGATCCTTGAGTACTCTGTTAGAAAACTGCCCCTGTTCCATCTTTAGCTCGGAATAAGAAAACTCTCTCTTCTTTCCAGTTTGATTAGACTTCCATGATAGGAAAGAAATATCTGTAGTAACTCAAGTGAGAAAAGCAATATATTCATCATGCTTTCTGTTTCAAGGTTGGTGCATGGCATGAACAGACGTATCAAAAAGAACAGTTTCCACTTGAATCCACGGATATATTCCAAGATTGCAACTCAACATCTGCAGATCATTTGTCAATGCATCTACCAAGTGCTTGTTATTTTACATACTGGCTGCCAAGTGCAATGGTGTAAGGCCCCCTGGAAATGTAAACTTCTGCACCCCTTCAAAGATAATCCTCCTGTTATATCTCTGTCATTTCAGAAAAGTCTATCCTCAGTGTTGGGTCTTGTTGCCAGCACCTTTGTAATAAATCTGCAAGTCTGTGATGTGTATGCTTTAGGTATTGTAGACTACAACCCCTTCTGGACAATACCCACAGTTGCTTGTAATGGAGGTAGGTAATCATATTGAAGCTTCTCTTCAAAGTCATGGATAGCATTTGGGCATGTATCTCCAATGTTCTGGCCCGGGCAAACAGCATACACATTGCAGCCTAGGGCTTGTAGAGCTTGGAATGGTGCCATTACTTCATAATCTTCCATAAAGTTTCTGCAGAGAAAAAGAATGCATTTGCTTGAACCAGTGACCTTTGCTCCCAGTGTTTGGAAGAAATGTTATAAACTCAGGGTGTCCGAGCCAAGCTTAACCAGTGATCAAATTGCCATTTAAAAAAAACAGGCTGATATTGTCTCTGCGGAGTGAAACATATCCTTCTGGAGTTGACTTCTCTAATTTGAAGAAGCTTCTGAAGAAGTCCCTCATATGCCCAAACACAAAAAACAATCTAGTAATGCACAGTTAAAACCCTGCTAGGTACTTCAAATGATTTTCTGGAGCCTGCTCTGAGTTATTCCAGCATTGTTTAGACATCTGATAGGGTATGACTGTTAAAATACTGCCTTCCCAAAGATACCTGGAGTGTTGGAGGTGGAAGGCTAGCGTCTATTGGACAATCAATTCTACATCTTGTAACTTTTGAACACCGCCCTCTTTTGTGATGTCAGAAATATTATCCTCATTATCTGCAAACCCATAAAGAGCAAAAGTTGGATTGTGTTGAAGAGATCCATTTCTAGAATCTAGAAGCTCGAGAAGAGGTATTAGACCCCCGTTATGGACAATGCTAGCGGAATCGTGTGAACTCTGTGCTAATCTTCCAAGAGAAAATACTACCATCTCTTTGAGTTGGGCGTCTGGCAATTGGAGCCCTTTTTATTTTTAAAAGGAGGGCGAACAGCACCACGTTGGACAATATGAACATTGCATTTGCAAACTGCCCCAATAACAATGCTGCTTCCCTTTGGCTTCCCTGGCACCTTGAACTCGAGAGACCGATGACTGTTTGTAAAGCTCCAGCAAGAAAAACTTCTTTTTCTTTATATTAGTAGAAGAATGAAACAAATTCCCGATTACACCCATCACCTCATAGTGGATGCCAACATCCTCAGCACGCAACATGAAAATAAGGGTGGGAAAAGCATTATATTTCACAGTCTAATGTGTTTGCTTCGTTCTTGAATGCTAAGGTACGCAAAGCACCTGCTGTTGTTCGCTGTACTTTGGTATCGGTTGAGTCAAACAAATCAACTAATGGAGGAATTCCTCCTTCTGTCCTGATGCAAGTTTGAATGTGCCATTTTCATGGGCCGGTTTTGTGATAGCATCAGCAACTCTTCGAGGAACACCATTCTCAGCACGTCATTTAAATAGAGAAACCAGACAGGAGAGAGCACCTGCATCCGTAATGAGTCGTTGATACTATGGTTTCACTGCAGGTGTAATGCACAGTCAAAACCCTGACGGATCGGTGGAGCCTTAACGAACTTCAGAAGATAATTTGATAAACTGTAGCTGATAATACGGCTCTGCCCCATTCATTTTACACGTCCTCCTCATCAAATGTTTGAACATTGGTTCTGACACCTTGTGATGCTGCGCTGGATTAATAAAACCCTCCACGCGTCCTTTCCATGCAGGATTCAAGCGAATAGCCTTTTAAATGAAATCACAACTCAACCCCTTTGAATAAACATGAACATTTGGCGTGTGCGGGAACATGATGATTTAAACATGAAAAAAACTTTTGGTGGTTAAGAGCCTTCCTTTACAGCGGTATCATATTCTTTTCTTGCAAGCATCACACAACCCAGTTGATGGAGAGCTAATGTTTTTTGTCTGCTAATAGCTCATGAGAAATGCTCCTCGACTGTTGAAAGTCATCACTTTCAGCAGCGCATAGACCTATGAGATATGCTCCTTAGCCGTTGAAAGTCGCCACTTTCAACAGCTACCACTCATCTATTAAACACACGTTAGCCGTTGGAAGTGATTTATGAAAATTTTAAAGAGAAGACCTTTATGGGTCATCTTACTTCTAAGACAAAAATTAAAACCTAAATTTTGCAGCCAGGAAAAACTTAAAACCAATTTGAGAAAACTACTAATAGCAATGCTATCCACCACAAAATGCGACCATAGGGACGGGTTCATTTTGGGAGTTAACAGTTCCCTGAGTCCTTTCCTCTATCATTTTGTCTTCCCCTATTATCCATGTTTAACGCATTACCTGATGTCTCACCTATGATTTTCCATCGCATTTCCTCTCTAAGGATAACACCAACAACATCATTAACCAAACACATACCTAATTACATCCATGACCAAGCCATTCCATCTTTCTGGAAATGAACACAAGATTAGAAGATCCCTGACCTCATCATCAAAGTCCACTTTTACATAACTTAGCTGATTAGTAACCGTATTAAATTCATTTAAATGATTTGCAATAGTCCCACCTTCTGACATATTCATATTAAATAATATCTTCAATATAAATACCATATTGGACGTCCATGTTTTTTCATACATTTTATCCAATGCATCCATCATCTCCTTCATTGTATTTTCTTTTGAAATATTGAAATCCACCGAAGTTGGCAGGCTCAGTCGTATCATTCCTAGTGCCTTTCTTTCAAGAACCTACCATTCTTCATCCTTCATGGTCGTTGGCTTCTTTGTTATTCTGCCCAATGGTAGGAATAGATCCTTTTGATATAAATAATATTCCATGTGCATCTTCCATAACTAGTAGTTTTGGCCATTAAATTTCTCGACCCTAAACTTTCCATCTTCCTCCATTGCTCCCACTTGAACTAGGAACGTTCTTTTCTTGCGAGTTACCTTTCTCTTTGATACTAGTTGTTAGAAAAATAGGATTACGAAGAAATAAAATAAAATAAATGTGGAAATAAAACACATAATATACACAATACAATAGAGACACAAATATACGTGGTTCACCCAGTGTGGTCTACATCCACCAGATAAATTGCCAAGTCCTTCCTTTTTATTATCCAACAAAATGAAGGGATACAACCTACAACTCAACCATTATAACTTCCTCTTCTTTCTCTCACAGTCTCCTCTCTCAGAATACAACATTCACGATAATAAACAACCACAATACAATTCCCTCATAAGAGAGGGTTTACTTATAGGGTAAAAAACCTTTAAAATAACTTCTAACATCAGATCTACGACCTTATAATGAATGGTCCATATTGAATACGAAATTACAACATTTTACAAGGAAATGTTTCCCAATATTTCACTTCGGGGGAACTTCCCTCGAATCCCCCACTAGGGAGGCTACAAAAATTGTCATCACCTCCCCTTGGACCCCCTTGGTGACATTTGTGGGGGGACAAGTCCCCCCACACCCCCCATTAGGGAATGGGGTCTAAGTACGACTGAAAAAAACCTATGAATCAGGAAGATAATCAGGCTCCAAAACCAACACCATGAAGACCCAAGATCTAATGCAAGGGGGTTTTCACCAAAAACAAAGTACAATAAGGTGCTAATAATATTACCACATTCCCAACAACAAGGCTACTTGTGGGAATACCTCCGTAAGCTACAAAACAATTAGCACTCCCTCTCAGCAAGGGAGTTATTCTCACCTACTCCAATATCACTTGGATGTAGATCTATCTCCCACATCTGAAGTGGCTCTACTTCCTACACTAGATTTATTACCACAATTAGACTCCAATCCTCTTTATTGGATGCTCCCTTTGTCACCAAAGAAAATCATGTTGTATGGCATGGTTCTTCCTAGAATCCTCTTGCTTTTGAGCCTCCTACCTAACTTCCTCAACCCATGACACCTTCCTGAAAGTATTGAAAGATTCCTCTCTTGCATATGAACTTGAAAGTAGAATCCCTCTGAATGGATAACTCTCCCTCTGATCCTGATGACTCACTCTTAAATCAAACTCTCTCTGAATCTATTGAATCCCTTTGAAGTTTGGCTCTCTCTAAGACTGAAAAATCCTCAGAGCTACTTGCTCCCTATTCACTGTCACTTTGCTACAATTGGCAATAGATTTCATATGATAACCCTTCATTCTATACATGTTGTTATTTCTAACTCCAAGAACCATTTCTGAGTTGGAGTGAGATACTATGGGAATGAATAGAACCTATACATCCTAGAACAAAACAACATATCCCGTATCCTTAATCGATGAGACTGAGAGCACACTCCTCATGCATTCTAGTACCCATAACACATTTGTCACCCTCAACACATATCCCAACTCCATATGTAATCGCATTGTTCCAGATCCATGCACTACATGCATGGTCCCCATACCAAGCTCCATGCACATATTTGATTCAGTCTTTATGAAGCTCTCAAAAAACTCTCTTGCTCCTCTCATATGACATGAGGCTCCACTATCCACCAACCAGGTCCCACTACTAGAGACTATACCCGAAAAAACACAGACCAATAATAACTCCCTCTGAAGCCTATCTGCAACCTCATCAACCTCTATTGTTGATGCCTGCTTCTTCCTTCACCCTCTCCTTCATTTTGGACAACGTGAAGCATAATGACCAAACTCATGACAAGAAAAACTCTTGACCTTTCTATGGTTCTTCTTCCTCCTCGGATCGAGAGATGACTCACTCTCGGGAGAACTGACTTTACTCCCTTATTTCTATGAGAAACTAGGGATTTTTTATCATCACTACTTCCTTTATTCTTTCCATTCCTAGACTCTAACCGAAACTTCTCCTAGATGCAATCAATACATAATATGTAAAAATATGGAAAATTCTCTCGTGCATAAATCCCTTGCACAAATGGTTTCCAAGACCTGGGAAGACCAATCAATGCTACATTCACCAACTCAGTATCATCGATTGTCTCACCAATGGATGCAATATGATCATGAATATGAGTGATTCTCAAGAGGTAGCTAACAACTGTGTTCAAACTGGACATCTCAATAGCTTGGAGTTGGTTCCTCAATATCAATTTTTGGCCCACATTCCCGCTTTGGTACAATCCCACCAAACCATCATACATATATTTAGTTTTCCTCTTCTTTTAAATGTGAGGAATTAGATGATCCTTCATGGAATCCAACAAGACCTGCTTGGCCTTCACTTTCTTCTTCCTATGAGCTGCCAATTTTTGCAGATCATTAGGACTTGTGTAACGTACCCAACCACCCAGGATCGACCATGTCACGAAGAATCTCTCTCTTGAACAACTTTGATACCAATTTGTAACATCCCCATTATCAACAACTCAATAAAATTGCTCTTGTAACATTCCTAACCCCGAGATGGCCACGCCACAGAATTTCTTGTAAGTCTTTCTGAGAAGTCCCAAAACTTAGTTGTTTCTACATCCCTTCCTCTGTGTGCCTACCACCATGGCAGTACTTGTCACCTTCCACCACGTCAGCTGGCATGTGGCCCCATGTCATGTTGATGTCAGCATATGGAAAAATATCAATTTTTTTCCAAAAATTCCATAAATGCTCAAATTCGACCAAAAAATGAAATTATTTCTTGGGTATTCATTAGAGATATATGAATAAGCTCAATAAAACCCAAATCAAGACCTGTACATAAACATTTATTCACTTATTTTCAAATTCAACTCTTTCACTTTGAATTTTCCTTTATTTAGCTATAGGAAATTGGGGCTTTTGCCCAATTTCATCTAATTTCACCATGGTCACTCTGAAACCATTAATGTTTTTCAATTTCAATCCTCTAAACAAAAAATCAACCTCTAGATCCACCAATTACTTATGTGCACAATCAATCGACATTTATGGCATGAATGTTTCTTCAATTCCTTCTTGAATTGGGAAACTTATTTAAGCAATTTCACTCAGTCAACCAGAGTCTTATGTTGACTTCAAATTAGACCAATTACAGGTATGAATTTTCTCAGAAAGAGATTAAAATTAGGAAAAACTCATCCTTGGACCAAATTTCCCAAATTCCCCATGAATTTTAACAACAAAAATTGGGGATTCGTTCCAATTTCACTTGACTACTCCTGATTTCACCACAGAAACGCCATAAACATTTTGTAAAACAATTTTCAAACGAACTCTTCCTGACATTCTGTCAAATAGTTCACTTGCAAACTCTGTAATTTCACATCTTCTCTTTGCTAAATGGCCCAAGCAGTCTCAGTGTTGAAATATGGGGCTCTGATACCAATTGAGTACATTTGATACGAATTTGTAACATCCCCATTATCAACAACTTAGAAAAAATTAGCTTGTAATGTTCCCAACCCCAAGTTGGCCACTCCACACATAATTTCAATTATGATACCATTAAATTAAATAATAAATTCTACATATTAACATAGTTAAGAGGAAATAATAACAACATGCATGCAACAATAACAATTCATATATAGATTTTAAAAATAGAGATTCCATGACAAAAAACTCATAATTGCACACACATAATAATTGAAATAAGCACATGAATGACACTTATCTTAGGAAATAAACACCAACTGCATGCAGACCTTCCACGTTCCTCCCAACCTTAGAACACACTGCTCATAACTCTTAGTAGTGGTTCACCCTCGAGCTGGGACTAAACTCCACTTGGGTAAAGTGTTTCTAACTAGGCTAAGGTCTCTTTAATATCATACAAAATCAAACACAGGTTCCAACTCAAACTAACAACCTATAGTCTCTCATTTCCCACATGCCTATCCCACCCCAGGAAGTGTGCCCCTTCTCTGCTTAACAGTCCTTAGACTACCTCACTTCCCTTTTGAGGCTTCAACAACAGACCATACAAGAAGTCTTAGAGCCTTGTAACTACAATTTGGCACATGGGGAAATCAATTCCCAACAATTCTCTCACTTGGAGAGAATGCTCATGGGCCTGACAACCCGCTTATTTGATCCTATGAGCCTGCCAACCTGCTTATTCAATACTATGGTCCTGACAACCTGCTTCTTTAATTCATCTCTCGAGCTAACCAATATAGGTACAGGTTCCCATTGCAATCTAGTACCATCAGGTACGATTCACAACTATCTCCCTGCATGAA
>ML790046.1:108855-126645 GCA_009831015.1 Picea engelmannii | reverse complement strand
CTTGTGTCCTTTAAGACACATATGTTTCCCTTCTTTAGAAACTTAGGATATATTCGTATCCATTACTTTAGCTTCAAAGAATACTAATATAATATTCCATTGGGATTAAACCCCCTAGATTAGCCCCTTCCTAGACTCTTAGCCCCCTTTCCCTTTCTAGTGGAGTTTACCCCCCCATACTCATTTGTGGTTTGGTCTACAATAGTGATGTTCTTTATTAATGATATTTGTTTTTACATATTACAATAATAGGCTCACTAGCCTTTAGCATCTAGGCTCTCTAACCTAATAATCACATAATCCTTCAGGCCTATAATACCCTGGCTCATGAGCCTATAAAACATTTCTACATTTACAATTGGGGGTTGACCTAGGTATTACAACATGCACTTCTGGCTCAACAACCTATATGTTCGTTTACATTTATATGTATAGTTTGGGTTTGGCCTAGGGGTATTACATTCCCCTCCCCTTATTTATGCACTGTCTTAAGTGTAGTATATACACATTTACAATCAAAACTTTAATAGTTTTCAAAAATATGTGGGTATCCGGTCCTCATAGTGTCTTCATTCTCCCAAGTTGCATCCTCAGGACTGTACCAGGTCCATTGGACCTTTACTAGACCTACAACTCAATTCTGGAGCTACTTGATCTTTTGGTCCAATATGCACACCGGATGCACTTGAAAGTCACCTTCTTCCTCCACCTGAATCACATTGCAATCAATGACATGATTAGCATCAGGTACATACTTTTTAAGCAATGAAACATGGAATACATTATGAATACACATTAATGCAGGTAAGGCAAGCATGTATGCTACAGGCCCAATCCTTTCCAGGATTTCAAATGGTCCATAATAACGATCTTCTAGATTTGAACAATATCCCAACCTCGAGGAACTTCTATTTTCTTTTACTTTTAAAAATACATGGTCACTCACTTTAAATTATTTTTGGGTTCTTCCCTTATCATTGTAGATTTTCTTTCGGTCTTGGGCAA
Organism: Picea engelmannii; assembly: GCA_009831015.1. NCBI lineage: Eukaryota > Viridiplantae > Streptophyta > Pinopsida > Pinales > Pinaceae > Picea > Picea engelmannii. The sequence continues at coordinate 125,640 of ML790046.1, read as the reverse complement.
TCTTTAAATTCTGTTTTATTTTCATCATTTTCTCTTCCATTTCCCTGAGTAATTCCATCCCAACAACTATTATGTTCATAGGGTTGTCCCAACTTACTAGTGTGTTGCATTTTCTTCCATACAGAGCTTCAAATGGGCTCATCTTTAAGGATGTTTGATACCCATTGTTGTAATCAAATTCCACCAAAATAAAGTAATCCTCCCATTTGGATGGTTTATCCATCACATACATCCTCAACATATCTGTAATCACTTGATTCACTCTCTCTATTTTCCCATCTGATTCTAGATGATAGTTTGTGCTAAAGTTCATATTGGTCCCAAATCCTTTCCAAAAATTTGATGTAAATTTTGGATCCTTGTCAGACACAATTGTCTTGGGTATACCATGTAGTCTAGTAATTTCCCCCATAAAAATATCAACAATGTTGATTGCCTTGTGAGTGATTTTTACTGGAATAAAGTGGGTGGATTTAGCAAGCTTGTCCACCACCACCATGATGTAATCATGTTGCTTGGTTGTTCTGGGCAGTTTGGTGATGAAATCCATTGTTACAACTTCCCATTTCCACTCAGGAATGGGTAATGGATGTAGAATACCAACTAGGTGTTTGTGCTCATCCTTGAATTTTTGAAATTCCAATCACTTGGTAATAAAATTTGCAATGTATTTCTTCATCCCCAACCAATAATATTGGATCATGACAACTTCAATAGTTTTATGGTAACCTGGGTGTCCAACATAAGGCACAATATGCATTTCTTTTAAAATCATATTTTTCAATTCCCGAGAATTTGGCACATAAATCCTGCCCCTATATATGAGGATGTCACCCTTTTCCAAGTTGTATTCTTCACTTTTCTGCTGCAAAATACCTTGTTGTAATTGTTTCCTTATTTCCATGTACTGCAAATATGATTTTCCAGCCTCTAAAATTCTATATTTCAAATATGGTTGGTACATGCTAATAGTTGTAGCATGCATCTCATGCACCCTTCTATTGAGTGCATCAACCACCTTGTTATCTTTCCCTTGATATGATTTATATCAAAGTCGTATTCACTGAGGAATTCTAACCACCTTCTTTTCCTGGCATTTAGAGTTGGTTGTCCAAATAAATATTTCAGACCACTATGTTTTTTTCTCAACTCAAATATTTTCCCCATGAGGTAGTGCCTCCACATCCTCAAGGCATGCACTATAGATGCTAATTCCAAATCGTGAGTAGTGTAATGTATTTCATGCTCCTTTAATTTCCTTGATTCATAACACACCACATATCCATTCTGACTAAGAATTCCCCCAAGCCCTTCTTTACAAGCATCAATACATACAATGAAGTATTCATTTGGATCAACAATCCTTAGTATTGGATCCCTTGTTAATAAATGCTTCAAGTGTTGGAAACTCCTTCACAATCCAATGTCCACTCAAACTTCACACCTTTCTTTCGCAAGGAAGTGATTGGGTGTGCAATCTTTGAGGATCCTTCAATAAATCTCCTATAGTATCTGGCAAGGCCAATGAATGACCTCACCTCTGAGACATTCCTTGGTGTTGGCCATCCTTCAATGGCCTTTATCTTTTCTAGATCCACTATTATCCCTTCCTTTGAATTGATATGGCCCAAAAAATGAATTTTCTTCTGATAGAATGTGCACTTGCTCAATTTGACATACAACTAATGTTCCCTTAATACATGTAATACCATCCTTAAGTGTTTATCATGCTCTTCTTTAGAATTAGAATATCTAAGAATGTTGTCCAAGAAGACAATGAAAAACTTATCTAAGTAATCCCTGGAAATCCCATTCATTAAACACATGAAGATAGCTAGTGCATTTGATAAACCAAATGGTACCACTGTGAACTCATAATGGTCGTACCTTGTTCTGAAGGAAGTCTTGTTGATGTCTTCTTCTCTAATTCTTACCTGATGATAGCCTGACCTGAGATCAATACTGGAGAATATTTTTTCATCTTTGAGTTGATCAAAGAGGTTATCTATCCTTGGAAAAGGGTACTTGTTCTTTGTAGTTACCTTGTTCAACTACCTAAATTTGATGCAAAGTCTCAATGTTCCATCCTTTTTCGTCACAAATAATATTGGGGCACCCCAAGGTGACACACTTGGGCATATATACCCTTTCTTCAAAAGATATTCCAATTTCATTTGCAATTCCTTAAGCTATGGTGTACTCATCCTGTAAGGAGTCTTAGATATTGGAGTTTCTCCAGGAATTAGATTAATGGAGAAGTCATTATCTCTCTTAGGTGGAAATTTTGGTATTTCCTTGAATACATCTTCAAACTCTTTTAGGATTGCACAATCTTCAATATTTAGCATCTTATCTTTAGGTGTCTCTTCCATATGAGCTGCAAATATTTGACACCCTTTCCTGTAACTCTTCTTTAGCTGTAAGGATGAAATTTCTCTAATGGTTATTTCCATGGGAATTTTGTGTACTGTCCTTAAATTCCATTTCTCATCCAAGCAAGTAAATGCCTTATTATAATAGTCTAGGAAATCATGATGTTGTTCTAACCAATCCATACCAATTAGGAAGTCATAGGAACCTAAAGGCATATAATGTTCAAATTTGACCTGGTGCTCAATCCATTCATTTCCATTGGGCATGCCTTAACCATCTCATTAATTTTCCTTTTAGCTCCTGTAGCCAACTGCACCAACCAAGATGTTCCAAGCTTTCTTCTTGGAAAATGAAATATTTCCACCATCTTAGGATCTATATAATTGTGACTAGTTCCTGAATAAATTAAAATCCTAGGTACAACTCTAGGTAAAATCCTAGGTAAAATCCTTGATGAAAGAAACATACTTCAACAACTCTAAAAACCTCCTTTCATATTCATCAATGGTCATACTCCCAAGCTTGAGTTCAAAGAACTCCTTCATTTTCTTATCATAGTATCTCTTATTCAAGTATTTCTTTAGGAAATACCTCTTGAATTCCCTCCAAGTGACCTTATTTTCATCAATGTGTTGCACCTACACAAACTTATCCCACCACATTGATGCTTTTCCTTTGAGTTGATAGATGGAAATTCTTTTGTGTTCTTGTGAAGAGTAATTATGCAATTGAAAATACTTCCTCATTCCTAGTAGCCATATCTCTGCATCCTCATCCTTCTTGTGCTCACCATCAAATGTAGGAGGCTTGATTTTGTTCATTCCCCCTTTTAGCTCATCCATCCCAGACCCTTTCTTATTCTTCTTGACAGGGGATGGAATTGAACTTCTATGTTCTCTCTTAGTTGGATTCCTCGGGGAATGATGGTCATGTCTTCCAACACTTCCTATTCTTCTACTCTCATCATGAGACCTGTGACTCTTTGATCAACTTGACTCAATATCCTTACCCATATTTTTCTCTATTCTATCCAAGTTCCACATTAAATTGATGTTGAAGTCTTCCTACTACTCCTTGGCTTTCATAAGCCTCTCATTATCAACTTTATAACTCTGGAAATCCTTTTGAAAAAAAATTATAGTCTCTACCAAGTTCAGGCTTTTTTCCTTACCTTCTCCATGTCCATTTGAATTCGTACCTTCATTACCCATATTAACATACATCCCTCTGACCTCATCTTCATGGATTTAAGCCCCTTTTGCATCTTCCATGATTTTGAACTTTGTGGTGATCCTGTTCTGATATAAATATTGCTAACTCTGCAAAATGTGTAGCATGTTGTTCCTGAGATTTATCCTAAGGCTCAAAGAATAATGTCAGGCATAAGTAGTGTTTAAAGAAAATGTTTTAATCAGTGCTTTTCCTACCTTCAGTTTTATGAGAAATGATCTTTAAATGAAATTAATAATAGGACAATACAGAGGTTGTATTTCATTACCTGAGTCAAAATTATAATATCAAATGGTGTAGAAAAGAGTTACAAAATTGTTAAAAAAAGTCAGGCATCAATTACAGATGAGTCTCACCTTGTTTGCAGTGGAAGAAAGGTAAATAACACACCCTTGAACAAGATATAGAATACAATAATTCACACAGATCATAGGTCTTGTTTTACTCACAGTGATAATAGAGGAAAAATTGTTTACTAAATGAATTGCTGGTATAATATGATCATAATAGTTGTAATACTAAATTGCAACCAATCTCTCTTCAAGGAATTACATAAATAAATTCAAGGAAATGGAAACACAGAGGAAACACATAACTCAAATTGAACAAAAATTAGAATCTTTGTTTGCACTTGTATTAATACTCAAAAAGAGAGTTTCTCTATTACATTCGGCAAGAAGCAGCCTTGAATAGATCTTAAATCTATGTATTTATAAAAAGTCTTTCAAAATTGAAAACCATTGGACTTCTTGCAATATTTAACTAAAAATAGCATACATTAGAATAAAACAACAACGTGTAAATATTGATGAGTTTCAATGTCTCTCTCCTTTGTCTCTTCATCTGTTGGTAGAAGCACTCCTTTTCCTTAGTCCTTTGGGCTGGGTACACATGTCATTAGGGCCACCTTAATCATTTGGCATACTATCTTGGCCATTTAATTTCGTTGTCATATGTCCTTTCAGATATATTCAGTGGGGCAATGAATTACAATCGAGGTCATGGGGGGAGGATAATCAAACGAATAACACAACATTGGACCGTTAAGGGATGGATAACGATCACAGGGAAGAGTAACCGTCTATGTAAATAATGATGAGGGAACAAGGGTATAATGATGAGGTGGGCTAAGTGGAGGTTAGAATGCGGGTGAACGAGGTAAGTGATTGTTGGAAGGTGAAAGGTAGAGAGGGTGGAGGGAAAGGACACTTTGCACGTTTTCTCACTTGCTCCTAGTTATGATTGCTTTTCCATGTTCAATGCATTGGGTGCATCTATCCATCAATTCCACCATGAACCTTGAGGGCTCAATCCTTTCATTTACTTCAAAGGAAAATAATTTCCTTTGTATTTGGGGCAACTTTTCTTGGATATTGTTCACTTCTTGGATTGTGGCCTGAAACTATCAAATTGGATTAACTAGACATTTATTGATTTTAAGAAGATCAATCTAGCTCATTCCTTGAATGACTGCCAGAGTTTCTTATTTGTTCTTTTTGGAATTTTGTTGGTTCATTTCTATCTCAATTTTCCCCAGGGCTTCTGAGATATTACTCCCCTCAAACTCAATCATTTTTTTGTTTAATGATGACAGTGCCTCTAGAAAATCTTCTTTCACCTCTCAGGAAAATTTCTTACCTTCTTCCAAATTCGTTTCCCAGACCTTTAGGGCCATCTCACCTCTTAATTGTTCAAAATAAGAGAGAAGAGGAAAATTAGGGACATTAGCTTTCTACATCAATATGAGGACTTCTTGAAACTTAGATCGGGATGAGCGAGCCTCTTTTTCCTTGACATAGATATCCTTTAGGGAAAGGTTTATTTCCTGATAGCATTTTTGGATGACATCTACTTTCAAATAAAGATCTTGTTGGGTAGCTTCTAGCTTGTAATTGATTTCCAATGCTTGAGTTTTGAAGGCTGAGATGTTTATCGTTGTGCCTTCGGTTAGGGTCAATCTTGCCTACAACTACTTTATCAACATGTCACACTGAGTGACCATACTTTGGTTGATCTGTGAACTTTCGTGGAGCAGTTCAAGGTTATCTTGAAGTTGTTTAATTTGTTGTCGATCACTAGCCCTGACTTGCTCGAAATCTTGGTTCATTTTGTTTCAGATACCTTGCACTGCAGTATATATCTGATTTTGCAAGTGTTCTACCAATAGGAACTTATGTCGCGGTTATTCGGTCAAATTTTTCACCGACCATTGATTGGCAGTGAAAAAAGCACCTAACGAACCTGCAAATTCCTTGGCAAATTCTAGACGATCCTGGTCATTCCCGTCATACACCAGTATTTTCCTTTTAGTTATGATTCCATCCTTTTGGTTAGATTCTCTTTTCAAGATGGCTTTCCATTTCTTACTAAAAAAGAAATCTTAAGGAGCCATCTCTTCGGGCAATATGGGAGTAAGGTCACCCACAAAAGTGATTTCAGAATTAGGATTTCCGAAGTTGGTTTGTAGAGGGGTTAATGATGCAATGGGATAGGCAACTTCAGTGGAATGTTGTTGTCATGTTCTATTGAGGGTGCCAACAGGATTTGCTATTGTTGAATGAGAGACAACTTGTCCTGGATTCATGAAGGCCTCGAACTGTGATACTACCTATGGATCATTCAGTCTTGATAGTGACATTCTTATCTCCTAAAATAATAATTTTGGGCTTCTAGGGACCTTTTCAAATTTTGGTTTACTGGAGCATCCTGACTTAGATCCTATAGAATTAGCTTCTTGTGAAGGAGGCTTGGCTATTGATTCTCCCCACAGTATCTTTGGCAGACTGTTCCTCTTGTGTTTCTGAAATCTAAGGAACAACTTGTTGGTCTGGGGGAAAGGTTAGGAATATTCTTTGGACTTCCTCATAATATCTCACCCCCCTGAATATTTCGTCATATGGGGAATTCTCATGTGTGTATCATTTCGTGTTGAACTAATTCATATGGTTTTCCACTATCTTATGTGGATCATGTTTCTTGAACTCGATGTCAACCAATTTAACATCCTCTAGAGTCACGGACTCAACTTTAGAGTGACCAAAATCCAATAATGTAAACATGCCAACTTGAATTGGGAAGGTCGAACATACCTTTTTCTCACTTGCTTTGAGCTCCTTGCTAATACCACCCAGCACTGTCTGGTATGCCACTTCTCTCCACACCAGCCAGTCGGGTAAAAATTGTGGGAGATCATGAGGAGGAACTGAGCAACCAAAAACTATAATGTAGGAGAAATTCTCCTCAATGAACCAATCTCTGAGCTTGCCTAGGTTTCCCATAATCCTCTCTGAAATCCGGGGAGGCAGGTGACCATAAATGACTATGTGAACAGGTACTATGATGTTGTGACATATTTCATAAAATAAATCCTTATCTTTATCCTCCCATAACTTGGAGTGATAAAAATGAATAGGCTCAGAACTAGCTGGGGTCCAACTCCAGTTTATCAAGGGAAAAGGGGTCATGAAGTAGATGGAATCCATAACATATGTAGACATGTAAAAATGGGTAGGGCGCCCTTTTAATTTCACTATTTTATAATAAAACATTTATTTGGCCAAATTATCCGACAAAATTTTGGCCCAATTCAAAGTGTAACCCTCGACCACCTTGTTCGTGATGGCTACCCATTCCACTAAGAAATGTGTAGGTCTCTTCTTCCCGAACATGCGACAGAGCATCATAGCCACATACAACATATGAGCATCTAGACATGTTTTGGTGTATGTTCCATGAGCATAAATTCTGAATCTCTATGAATGTCCCCACCAGGTCTTGATTATATCATGATTGCTCCTGGCGTATTGGACTCATTCTTTTCTCTCGAAATCTAGAAGGAATGTGGAATTGTATGTGTATTTAGGAGCAGGAGAGATTTTATACATTACTTTCAGATGTTCTCGTCAGAAAGAGCCAACGACAACCTACTAGTGGTTGATGATGCTCCAGGTCTGGATATCAACATGTTCCAGGGCCCAGCTTATCATATCTTTGCAAGTCATGATTCTCGACTGTGCAACTATCTTGTGAAACTTCGACTATGTTATATGTCTAAGATTAACTGCATAAGAGTCATCATCCTCTTCAGCGAATTCGTCTGGATATTTGACGATTTCTCGTTCCAGGATCTAAAAAACTTGTGTCCAAGTTTTAATGGTGCCTGCGACTCACTAAGTAGTGTCTGAAAGAATGTCTGCATTCAAGTTTGAATCCTCTCCTGTTGCATCAGGAATTTTTTTCCATTTTCCATGGTTCCATAATATCTAAGGAAACAGAGTGAGGTTACCTATTGCAGAGGAAGTCTATGAGTTTTTTCAAAAGATAAAACTACCAATTGCGAAAGGTGAAAATGATTTTGAAATTAAAGTGCTTTTATTCAAACAAGAGTTTATCGATTTTCGTATAGACTCATTGATGAGGAATTTATTACCCTCAATGGAATTGACTACCTGATGATCCACAATCTTCATTCAAAATCATTACCTATAATCGATCATAAATGCCATCGATACTTCGACGGTTCACGTTCGGGAGCTTTGGATGTGACGAGGTGGAAATCTCCCAAATCCCAAATCTGTGGAATAATTAATCTTTGAATAATCACTTTTACAACTTAATTAATCGCATTTTAAAACGTTGAATTAACTTCAAGTGTTTCGGAAGTTCAAACTTTGTGGATTTTGGATATAGTATAAGAGAAATTCCCTGGATTCTGATACTGTGAAGTACATAATTTTGGGGTAATCTCTCTTAAGTATTAATTAATTGGGTTTAACTTTCATTATTAAATGATTTATTAATTTATTTTCACTCTTTGAACTGTCCAATGTTTCAGCATTTTGAAACTTCGGTGATTTGTGAACTCACTCTTTGTTAAACTCCCGAAGAGCCATCTCCCAGAGTGACATGGCAGACATGACTTCATTCTAGATGATGTGTCAAGAAAGGATAGGTGCCACGTGTCACTCGAGAGTGTGTGAATCATCCAACGGAAACTTAAAAAAAAAGTGCCACATGTTATATTATGAAAGATTTAAAAGATGTGTGTCTTATGACTCATGTTCATGAGTTCTTTAAGGTTTATGGTGAGTTGTTATTTTTGAGTTTTGGAGCTTCAAGGTTTTTATCATTTAGACTTATGGGAACATCTGAAGCATGGAGCTCTGAAGCGACCATCAGGGATTTATTCTTTAAAACTCAAGCGGCTCTAGAACTACGAAGATTATTAGGATTGTTTGATCAAATCAAGGGAACTCATCGACGAGGAATAATGTACGCTCTTTATTATTAAATGACAACCAATGAATTTGATTTAAAATTAAAATACCATTTTTTGTAAAATTTTATTCCTAAGAGGCGAAAACTATAAAACTCAAAAATTCAAAATTGTGTGTGTTGCAACATAGGCTCCATATGGGGATTATGGCTCCCTGTGAGGCACGAAAGAATAGTAGACCAAGTTCCTTTATTGGGTAAATGGAGTCATTACTTCTTTTTTGAAAACATTTTCCAATTTTACTCAAGAATTAATCATTAATAGAAGAACGAACTTAACCAAATCTCTAGAAACTTCAAAACATACTCAAGTAATTGCTCTTAAGTCAAGCTATTTAAAGTTTCCTTTTCTTAAAACTAATTCTAGAATTGTTTAAGATAATCAAAATAAATTTAACTAAAATATCAGACTTGAACCGACTTTGTTTGCATCAAGTTTAAGAAGATGTAATAGTTTATATAGGGAGCCCCTAGTTGGTTCAGAGTGTAAATATCACTGGAAAGAGAACTAGAAGACAGAGTATGTTATATGGATATGTATGACAACCACACATATATCATAGATATTTCTTCACTACCAGCGATCATGTTAAGTATCTTGGTGAAGCTATCAACTTCTCCTATTGAATTTCCTTTCACCACTTCAATCAATACTTTTGTACTTTGTTGAGATGAGGGCAATCATTATATGAATTTCCTTTCATCATCTCTTTTGGACTAGATGGGGGCAATCAAATTATGAATTTCCTTTCACCATATGTCTTATATTTTAACATTTTGAAGTGTGGGAAATCAATCTGTATATATCATACAAGGGATGATATCTATTTAAAATTTTTGAAAAGAAGGTCTGTCAACGATTTCGAGAATACTCTGAAACTAACTCTCTTCCAATTTTCAATACACCTTCGCCTATAGGGGAGAAATTTATGGGAATATAAATCTTTTCAGGGATCAAACTTGAGCAAATTAGTCAATTTAAACTCTCGTAAAAGAGATAAAATTATTAGGATTAACCTTAACATACTTTTTCAATTGAAGTCAAAGTAGGATAAAGATTTTCACCTAACCTTGTTTTGAAAATATGGTTTTGAGTTCTCAAAGTCAAGGTGAGATTATTTCTCTTTATGAAGATTAATAAAGGATAAAGGAAATCTTAAGTGGATAAGAACTTGGGGATAGTAAAAAGTAACCAAATGAGGATTTGAAAGACCTGATGCAAAAATCCCAATCCCACATAAGTTTGTGTATTTAATTCAAACTTCTTTCTAGATGGTTTATTTTTATTTTATTTTTAATTCAGAGATGGCTTTAGAATTTATCAGTACGACCCTTTAAGTTGTAATTTTATACCTCTCTGATTTTTTGGTTGGACGATAGTATTATTATGAGTGAAACTTCCTTCCCATTTATTTCAAAGAATTCCTTAAATTTTATTCGAACTAGGAAGGCAAGAACTCAAAACTTGTTTCCCTTTGAACTTTCAATCAAGCAGATCATTAATTCATCATCTATTTTGAGAGACATTGAATGTTTGAAAAATGAGTGTCGAATTCTTATTCATCCTCACATCTCATTCAACAATATATATTCTTCATAGGAATAAAATGCGAAATGTCAAAAAATTCCATATAATAGAGGTGGTATGTGATATAGATGTTTTTATATTTTGTTTTGATGATGTCAAGTAAACATGATTTATTGAAAATATTTACAACAAATGATCAAGTGACTTGTATAATTTACAAACGAAAAGAAAATTTTCAAATTGAAAAAATTAAAGTCGATCCAAACCGATATATACAATGGAGATCTGAAATATGACTACTGCATGAAATGTTTTAAGTAACGTCCGTTGATAGGAGCATCAAGGATTTCTCCATTGAGATTTTCTAGTAAGAAAGAGTTTTTTCCCTCAGCAGTTGCAATTTTGAATGGTCCAAACTAGAGATGATAGAACTTGCCATGTTTCCCTGCATCTTATTTTCTAGTATCCCACTTTAAAACTAGATCATCAGGAAGAAACTCCCTATTTTTAGTTTTTTTATCGAAAAGGGCCTTCATATGATCCCGGTACTTTTGAGGTTTATCATCTACTTCCACTCTATTGTTGGATCATGTTGTAATTGATGCCAAAGGTTTAATTAATTGATGTCAAGGGATTGATTGATGCCAAAGGATGATTGATTTATTGATGTCAAGGGATTGATTGATTGATGATTGATGTCAAATGTAATATGTATTGTCCTTGATGAAAATGGATAGATGCCAAGTGGAATCATAGTTATATGATGTTATTGATAAGATGCATAGATGATGATGGATTGATGTGTTTCATTAGTATATGATACATTGTTGGATGGATGTCAAGATGAATCATTATTGTATTATCATGGTTGATAAGGTGTACAAATGGATGAACTCCAAAGTGGTCCCCTTATGGTGAAATCCCTCAAGGGAAGACGCTTTACGGTTGATATATCCTAGAAGTATGGTTGGAGAACCCATGCTTATATGTGGAATAATGAGATTAAGATCAGTGAAGTTGTTTGTAAAACTATGCTAGATTGATAGTGATTGTCATGCCATTTCCGGTGGTATGTGGAATGTCACATAACTCCTCATAGTTTGAGAGTTATGGCCCTATGAAGATATGTTGGCTTGAAGCCCCAAGAGGTCAAAGAAGTCAAAGTGCTTGAAAAGAAGAAATTATTATTTAAATGGTAAAGAAAAGTGACAAAGTGAAGGAGGAATATTTAAATGATGAAGAAATGAAGAACTTTCTATTTATGGAAAGTGGTTAACCCTAAAAATGAGGAAAATAGGTTAAGTGACCTAGAAATGGGTTAAGTGACCTAGAAGTGGGTTAAGTGACCTAGAAGATGCTTCTAAGGAAGCTACTTGGATAGTATAAATAAGAGGCAAGGGTCTCTTGTGAAAATCATCTCTTGTGTATCTCTTGAGCATGTATTGAATATCTATTCTGAGAGGGAGATTGTCTGGAGGATCTCATGGATGCATCAAAGTTTCGGTAAGTCAGAGATCATGATGAAAAAATTCTAGGAAGTTCAGAAACCCTAGTTTCTGAGGTATACGTGGGTTGTACTGAGCCAATGTGCGTACATACACGGGATGAATGAGGACATGGCCCGTATAGTGGATGAAGTCATGTAGACTTGTGTGTGAGCTGGTTCCAGGCTCTTGAAGACTAAATCAGGTTCCATATCTACATTTTGTGGGCTCATATCTACCATAGAAATTCTGGTATGGTTACATTGTTGTCTTGATGGATACTATTGCTTGTTGTGTGGTGAATGCTTAAGGCATTCTTGTTATGGCTGTTGTGATGTGATTTGTGTTGGTTGATGGAGTGAGAAACACTCTTATGATTCAGTGATGATATGAATTCTATAGTATGTTGATTTCTTATACATGATTGAGTAGCATTCATATTTTATTGTTGAGGAACATGAGTAAGTTGTTGGAGACCTTGGATGTGTTGTGACTGGTTATGGGTCAGATTGGACAATGAGAGACATAAGAGAATTTGATTGAAGGTTGCAGAGGATCTGAATTCATATTGAAGAGAAAACTCTATGTGCTCAAAAGTGATACGCAGGTTGTAGTACAAACTGGTTGTGTACGTATACGAGCTATGCTACTGGTAGGGTGCATACATACACATGTTGCACTACCGACAGGTCACATACCTATTGATAGATTGATATCTATTGAGGATTGTTGCCTCATCTTAGTTGGTGCTGAGTGTGTAAGTTGAGTCTTGCATTATAGAGATGGTTCTCTTCTAGAGTTGTACCCTATTCAGTTGTTGCTGATAAACCCAAGGATTGTAGTCCGTAATAAAAAGAAAATTGTACATACATCTTGTGTTCTTTGTGTTCCTTGTGGTGATGATTTGTTGATGATATATTGTTGATATATGTTGTTGATATATGTTCACATTTAACTGATTATAAATGAAAACAATACATACTGAGTAAATGGTGATTGCTAACTAATGAGTTTTGTGTAAGAGGGAAGTTTTGGGAAAATAGCCCTACACTATTCACCCCCCCCCTCTCAGTGTAGTCGGTGTGTCCAACAATTGGTATCAAAGAGGGCCTTCACTATAAGCCTTAAAAAGCTTGAAGGAGATCCATAGACACACAAATGGATGATGAAGTTCCAATCCTTGATGAGGAAAATTATTCTACATGGAGAATAGAGATGAGATGCATTTGAAGGAAATGGGAGTGGGTATTTGGAAGGCAGCCATTGGTGGATCAGTTTCCTTGAGGAACAAGTCAAAGTTTTCAACTCAAAGGGAAGGAAAGAAGAATGATGCATTGTCTCTCAAGACCATTCTTAGTGGACTCTCAAGCCATATCAAAGAGAGCATGGGACAATGCACTTCCACCAAGGATCTATGGCTAAATCTAGAGGAGACATATCAAAGCAAGAAATAAAATATTGAAGACCACCCCATCAAGATCATTAAAGGTAAAGAATCTCCAAAAACTCTTGATTGCATTATTTCTAAATGTGATGATGTTGGCAAAAAGGAAGATCTTGAAGATATTTCAAATGAAGGCAAGGAATCATGTGATGATGTTGGCAAAAAGGAATATCTTGAAGACATTTCAAATGAAGGTAAAGAATCCTCAAAGACCCTTGATTGCAATGATTCAAAATGTGATGATGTTGAGTTTTTCTCTACAAGTGAAGAAGAAAATCTAGAAATAGTTTGTGTAGAGTTTGATGGTAGTTATCCCATGGAAAGAATAGAAGAAGAACTATAAGAACTTAAAAAGAAATTTGAAGGGGGTATATATGAATATAGAAACGACCACTATTATATAGACTATAGTTGTCTTTCAGATAACACTAAAACGTTTCTTAAGAAGAGTCAAAGGCACATCTTGAAGTTAAAGGAAATGATCAAAGAACAAGAAGAGAGTAAAAAGACTAAATTAGAAGAAAATGAAGAAGAGATCACAAGACTAAAGAATGAAAAATAAGATAAGAAGGTAGATGATGAGATTATAAAAAATTTTGAAATTATTGTCCATCTCAAGACCCAAATTGAAGAAGCCAAAAGGGTAGAGGAACTATTGAAGAATCAAATAAATGAAAAGGAAGAGTCATGTCATAAGTTAGAAGCTAAAGTTTTTGATATTATAAATAAAGTAGAGAAGACAAACAAATTCTTGAATAGCTCACAAATCTTGAATGAGATCTTGGAAAGTCAAATATCGCCAAATGATAAATCAGGTCGTGGATACAAGAGAGAAGCTACACATGTTGAAGCTAGCACCTCAAGGAAGAATGAGGTAATTCCCTCACTCTAAGAGGATGAAGATAATGTTGCAAGTCAACCATCTACACAAGGGTATGAAAGTTTCAAAAGAACAAAGCAAGGAAGACATCCATAATCCATCCTTACACCTCTAAGAAGATGGACACCAAAGAAAAGGTATGAAAGTATTTTTTATGGTCAATGTTATTCATCTAATGAATATGGTCACAAAGATTTGGAATGAAAATATTATGCAAGAAGAGATAATGGAAGATTTCATAACACCATAAAGTGTTGGAGATGTGATCAAGTAAGACACATTTGTTTTCACTATCACAGCATGAGATGCTATAGCTATAGTGGATTTGGTCACAAATCCCAGGATTGTTGGAACACAAGAAGAAAGTCCATGATGAGGACTTCACATAGCATGACTAGAAGAAGGAATGAAGTAAGGAAGTGAGACATATTTGAAAATATGGAAGCTCAAAGCTCAAGTTCTGAGAAGCAGGGACACCTTCAGAAGTGGGCGAAGAAGACTGAACAACCAGAGAAAAATGGAAGCCTTAAGGGAGGATCAAGTCTGTCATCTACTGATGCATACACCAGTGACAGTGGTAACAGTCATGTACATACATAGGATGACCTTGAATAGTTCGCATACATACGTGAGATGTCTATGTAGTAGACCGCGTATATTTGGTAAAGTCTTGGGAAAAAAGATATACACATGGGTTGAAGCTTGATGTGATGGTATAACTCTATGTTGCAGGGTCTGACATAGTGTTAAGCCCTAATATTGTCTCATTACCCCTTAATTGGGGCATATTATATTAGTAATGTTATTTTATTTATGTCGGCTTTAGGCCATTAGTTGTAATTATACCTCCTAGTCTCCTATATATACCAAGGAGACATTTTCATTTTGAATCATCATGTCCTTGAACATTTAAGTGGGGTAAAAGGAGGTTTCCCCCTCGAAGAGGCTTATTATCTGAAATTATATCTTTTTCAAGGCATTGAGTACTTTTCCTGAGGTTTTTCTATGCTATATTGATGTTTGGTTCTTAACATATGGTATCAGAGCTCAAGGTCTTGGGGTTTCGCTGCTACATTTGAGACACTGTGGAATTTTCGCTATAACCCTTTTTCTACAACGTTCCAGAAGAAACCACTTGGAGGATATTTAGTAGATGGATCAAGGTACGTGGGTTCAAAATTCATCTCTTGAGGCCTTATACTTTCGAAGATACAGCCTATACAATATAGGGTTATGGAATCATCCTGAAATGAGTCATTGTGGAATTTTCACTATAAAATTTTGTTTTGTAACGTTTCAGACCCTGAACTCTGGAGACCATTTACAGAAATTAGTAAGGTATATTTGGTAAACCGTTCATCTTCTGGGTCATCTTAAATTTGTAGATACACCTTTTGTAAGACAGGGTATCTGACTAGTCCTATTGACTAGTCTCAAGAAGGTGTTCCAGGTAAAACAATCATAAATTCTTTCTAGAGTATCCAAATCGAGTGAGACTAGTTGTATTGGATCGTGGACAGTGTGTAGTATGTTTTGTACGAGTTTCAGAATTTGATATCAATTATTGTGTGTGGGGCATTCTATACAAGTGAGATCTCCTAGAAAGGCCAAAAATCGGCAAGTTGTGAGGAAGTTGCCATAAATTTCACTTGGCACATCCAATTTTGATTAGACCTGTGGCATTGCAGAGAAGAAATACTAGAGAACTACCTAAATAAAATTTTCATACCCAGAAGGGCCGAAACTTGGGAGATAGAATAGAATAAATATTGTCTAGCAGAACCACCTCAAAATCAAGACTCAAAAGTGATATTTGACCAACATGCCACCAAAAAAGGGACCTTCTACACCAAATAAGCCTCCAGAAAATCCTAATTGGACTCTTGATGAAGGTGAAGAAATGTGTGGGGACATAAATGAACTACAAAAAAAGATGGATTCAATGGAAGCTAAGTTGGATACTAAGATGGATTCAATGGAAGCTAAGTTGGATACTAAGATGGATTCAATCGAAGCTAAGTTGATGGATTCAATGGAAGCTAAGTTGGATACTAAGATGGATTCAATCGAAGCTAAGTTGATGGATTCAATGGAAGCTCAGTTGGATACTAAGATGGATGGCTTAAAAGGGGAGATCATGGAAGCATTGAGAAATTTTGTAACAGAGAAGACACCCAAAAGTGAAAATGCATCCCATGAAATTTATGATGAGGACACAAGGAAGGTGAATCAAGAATGGAGAAACTCCAACTTTGGTTTGAAGACCAACCACGTTCCTAATATTGATATGAGGAAGTTTGATGGAAAGGACCCAATCACATGGATACTTCAGATGGAGCAATTCTTTGATCTCCATAGTGTGCCACATACACAAAAGGTACGAATTGCTTCTTTATATTTAGAACCTAATCAATTTGTTTGGTATCGACGGCTTTGTTCTCGCAAATCACTCGTCACTTGGAAAATTTTCACGGAAGAAATGATAGCACACTATGAGGATACAAGGAGCAATACCTTCTTTAGCCAATTGATAAATCTCAAGCAAAAGGGTTCAGTTACCGAGCACATTGAG
>ML790046.1:84476-104428 GCA_009831015.1 Picea engelmannii | reverse complement strand
TTGGATGATATGATGAGACACTTGATTGATTGAGATACATGATTGTGGCACTTGGTTCATGGTGAAGACATATCATGAGTGATATGACAGTTGCACATGGTTAGCATATTAGTATATGCACATGGTTGGCATGTTGATAGAGGCATATGGTTGATACATTCCATTGATGATATCTTTTGGTACATTCTATGGTATTGATGTACATGGATGTTGTGCATGGTGGGCACACATTTTGGTACATGATGTACTTATTTGATGATTTTTTTCATGATTCTCTATTTAATTGTTGACATATATTTTACTTTATGATGTATGGTATGGCATGAGTTTGATGCATGAACAGGTCTAAGGATCGTCATAGAAAGCGTGATTGATCCATGATTCACTGAGTAGTAGCATTTGTAGCAGAAGCATATTGCAGTGGTAGCATATTGTTCATATTGCAGAGAAGATAGGGGGAGACATACCCATAGGGGGAATCATTATTATTCCCATGATTCTAGGAGGAAAGAGCCCTATACTTGGAGAAAGAGAATAGAGGAATAATTCCAGGGGGAGTATAAGCAATGTATCTTCAACATTACATCAGAGTGATATCCCTTGTTCAAAAGGGGAGAGATTACTAAAAGGAAGATTAAAGGCATTCAGACAGGGGGAACATCCCCAAGGAGAGTTCAAGCAGGGGGAGCAATCCCAAGGGGAGAATGAACCTTTTCCATTGATGTCAAAGGGGGAGAGATAGTAACATTGATGTGATTGATGATTACTGATGGGGAGAGATAGTCACATTGATGTGATTGATGACTATTGATGTAGAGCATGCCTTGTCTACATGTTGACATCAATGATTGCTCTTGACATCGATGTTGGTATTTCCATCAATGTGAAAGGGGGATATTGTTGGATCATGTTGTCATTGTTGCCAAAGGTTTAATTAATTGATGTCAAGGGATTGATTGATGCCAAAGGATGATTGATTGATTGATTGATGTCAAGGGATTGATTGATGCCAAAGGATTTATTGATTGATGATTGATGTCAAATGTAATATGTATTGTCCTTGATGAAAATGGATAGATTCCAAGTGGAATCATAGTCATATGATGTAATTGATATGATGCATAGATGAAGATGGATTGATGTGTTTCATTAGTATATGATACATTGTTGGATGGATGTAAAGATGAATCATTATTGTCTTATCATGGTTGATAAGGTGTACAAATGGATGAACTCCAAAGTGGTTCCCTTATGGTGAAATCCCTCACGAGAAGACGCTTTATGGTTGAGTTATCCTAGAAGTATGGTTGGAGAACCCATGCTTATATGTGGAATAATGAGTTGAATATCATTGAAGTTGTTGGTGAAACTATCCTAGATGGATAGTGTTTTTCATTCCATTTCCGATGGTATGTGGAATGTCTCATAACTCCTCATAGTTTGAGAGTTATGGACCTACAAAGATGAAGGACCCTCATATGTTGGCTTGAAGCCCCAAGAGGTCAAAGAAGTCAAAGTGCTTGAAAAGAAGAAATTATTATTTAAATGGTAAAGAAAAGTGACAAAGTGAAGGAGGAATATTTAAATGATGAAGAAATGAAGAACTTTCTATTTATGGAAAGTGGTTAACCCTAAAAATGAGGAAAATAGGTTAAGTGACCTAGAAATGGGTTAAGTGACCTAGGAGTGGGTTAAGTGACCTAGAAGATGCTTTTAAGGAAGCTACTTGGAGAGTATAAATAAGAGGCAAGGGTATCTTGTGTATCTATTGAGCATGTATTGAAGATCTATTATAAGAGGGAGATTGTCTGGAGGATGTCATGGACGCATCAAAGTTTCGGTAAGTCAAAGATCATGACAACAAAAGTCTCATAAGTTTAGAAATCCTAGTTTCTGAGGTATACGTGGGTTGTAGTGAGCCAAGGTGCATACATACATGGGTTGAATGAGGACAAGGTGCATACAGTGGATGAAGTCATGTAGAATTGTGTGTGAGTTGGTGCTATGCTCTTGAAGACTGAAGCAGGTTCCAGATCTACATTCTATGGGCTCAGATTTTCCAAAGAAATTATGGTATGATTACATTGTTGTCTTGATGGATACTAGTAATGCCCTTTCATACTGTAACGCTCTAATACCAAACTGTAATGCCCCCATTTCAGGCCAGGCAGACGCTACTTCGCAGAATAATAATCTCATACTTAATTCTATATATAAGACATGCATTTAAGAAAATGAAACACATTTAAACTCAGAGTAACCATAAGAATTACTGCTATTATAATTAATCAAGGCTTTAACATTAATTCGTATTCACAGTAGAATACATGATAAATATAAATACACAGTCATGCATAAAAGTAATTAAAACATCATCTGGTACTTATCTTTGAAATGGTGGTCATTCCACCAACTAGGTGTAGGCCTTCCACAAACCTCCCAGCCTTAGACCACACTTCTCATCAAGATCAGCAGTGGGTCACCCCCGACCTAGGACTAATCTCCACCCCTAAGGCAAGGAATCCTAGGCTAGGCTGAGGTTACAGGGAAAACACACAGTCACAAGGAAGGAATTCTCTCCCAGGAACCACTTATGCCCACTGCCCACAGACTCTTCTTCCCCACATGCTTGTTCCACCCTAGGAGTATACACCTTCTCTATCACCTAGACAGTCCTTCGGCTGGTAACCTCCCTTGCCTTAGGTTTCAGCAACAGACTAGACCGGAAGTCTCTGAGCTCTGTGGTAGCTACAAGGTTCCTTCCAGGAGTTCTCTCCTTCCTCTACGCACTCTCTCACTTGGAGAGAGTCGCTCATAGGCCCAACAACCTGCTCTTCCAACTTAAACCACCTCTCTCACCTAGAGAGAGTGTTGTACAAACTAACCAACAAGCCACATAGGATAAAACACTACACATCCACCACAATCAACGGGAATCCAAACACGAACACTCCAAGGTAGCTACAGATAGGTGCAACAACATAGCCAGGCTTAGCAGGGACGAGACACTTCTTTTTTCTCAATCTGGCAACATGGGATAGACTCACACTCTGGATTCTCAGGGATGCGTGACGATTTGTCCATGTAGAGTTTGATTCAGATTCCACAGTTTAGAATAGAGAAGGGGTGTACCGACTTTCCAGAACAAACAGAGACTTTTTTCCCCAAAATACACATAGGCTTCTGGTTCAGGGGATGTACCGGCTATCTCCAAAATCAACACAGGATTTTTGGCTTTCAGGGATGCACCAAGGTACTCTTGTAGAGGTCGGACCAGTTCACACTCAGACGGTCAAGTAGAATGGAGGCAGAACCCCCAACACAACTCATCTCAGCCATTTTATTTACATGTGCTTGGGTTGACACTTGTCACCCATGCAACTGCATGCGTTCCTTCAGCATGCATTCCTTCCATTTGGAAGTTGCTTGTCCTTCCAAAAAGAACTTAGGATAAAACATATTATTCACATGTCTTTTGGAATAATATTAAAATATTATTCCCCAAGGATTTAAGACCCTAGGCTTAGCCCCCTAGGATCAACACGTATCCCCTCTTCCCACCTTCCAGCCCCTAATCCCTTGCCCACTCTATGGAAGCTTAGTCCCCCATCACTCATTCATCATGGTCGGTCTGCACATGGCGGTGTTTATATTTTATTAATGTTCTGCATTGATACATGTACAAAAGCAGGCTCTTGGCCTTCAACCTTTACACTCTTTGGCCTAACAATCAAATAACCCCACCAACTTATATAAATTTGGCTCACGAACCTATAAAAAGTTTTTACAAATCATTTCATAAACAAGATTTACAACTGGGCTCAGCCTTGGGGACATTACAATCCCCCTCCCCTTATTTTTTCACTGTCCTCAGTGCAACTTTACACAGCATCAGCAAGCTTTTCAAAATTTTCAAAAATATGCAGGTACTCTGCTCTCATAACATCTTCATGCTCCCATGTTGTGTCCTCAGGACCATACTAGGTCCATTGGAACTTTACAAGCTTTATATCTCGATTCTGGAGCTGTTTTATTTTCCTATCCAATATGCGCACATGATGCACTTGCAGGACACCTTCTGGTTCGACCTGAATCACATTCCAGTCGATAACATGATTAGCATCAGGTATATATTTCTTAAGCAATGAAACATGAAACACATTATGTACAGTCATAGATGCAAGTAATGCAAGCATGTATGCAACTGGCCCAATCCTTTCCGGGATTTCAAATGGCCCACAAAATCTTGCTGCCAACTTGGTGCAACTTCCAAGCTTCATGGAACTCTTGTTAGTTTTCACTTTCAGGAAAACATGATCACCCACTTTGAATTCTCGGTGGGTTCTGTTCTTATCAGCATAACTTTTATGCCTATCCTGGGTAGCTTTCAAATTCTGTTTAATTTTTATCATTTGGTCCTCCATCTCCTTGAGCAACTCTAGCCCAACTACTGCTATGTCAGCTGGATTATCCCAGCTCACTGGAGTGTTGCACTTTCTTCCATAAAGTGCTTCAAATGGGATCATCTTCAACGATGCATGATACCCATTATTGTAGGCGAATTCTACCAAATGCAGGTAGTCTTCCCATCTTGTTGGTTTGTCCATCACATACATTCTCAACATGTCCTCTATTACTCTGTTCACCCTCTCTATTTGTCCATCAAACTCAGGATGATAAGTTGTACTAAAGTTGAAATTCATTCTAAATCCTTTGAACAATCCTTTCCAGAAATTCGAGGTGAATTTCGGGTCTTTGTTGGACACAATCGTTTTAGGAATTCCATGCAATTGTGCCACTTCCTTTAAGAATATATCAGCAACATCTGCTTCCTTGTGGGTGGTTTTTAGTGGAATAAAATGGGCATCTTTTGTAAGCTTGTCCACCACAACCATGATCAAATCATGCTACTTGCTCGTTCTGGGCAATCCTGTAGTAAAATCCATGGTCACCACTTCCCACTTCCATTCTGGAATGGGTAAAGGCTGTAGAAACCCTGTTGGGTGCCTATGCTCAGCCTTAACTTTCTGGCATTCCATACATTTTGGTGATGTGTTCAGCAATCTCCCTCTTCAAACCCGACCAAAAGTAATGGCTTTTGAATGCTGCCATAGTCTTTTGATATCTAGGGTGTCCAACATACGTCGCATTATGCATTTCTTTTAGAATCACAAGTTTCAATTCCTGGACATTGGGTATATACACTCTTTCTTTATACAGGAGTAATCCATCAGCTTCCAAGGTGTAACTTTCCTTTTTCTGTGGTCTCTCACGCTGTTGTAGCTTTGCTACTAAGTCTCTGTACTACAAATCAGTATTTGCAGCTTCCAAAATTCTATCTTTAATATCAGTCTTGTACATGCTAATGGATGTAGCATGTAACTCATGCACTTTTCTATTGAGTGCATCATCCACCTTGTTTTCCTTCCCCTTGATATGCTTGATATCAAAGTCGTATTCACACAGAACTCCAACCACCTACTTTGTCTAGCGTTTAAAGTCAGCTGACCAAACAAATATTTCAGACTGTTGTGGTCTGTTCTCAATTCAAATCTCCTTCCCATGAGGTAATGTCTCTATTTCCTCAGAGCATGGACGATTGCTGCCAGCTCCAAATCATGAGTGGCATAATTATTTTCATGCTCTTTCAACTTCCTAGACTCATAATAGATTACAAATCCATCTTGGCTGAGAACTCCTCCCAACCCTTCCTTACACGCATCTGTGCACACCACAAAATCCATATTTGGATCTACAATCCTCAATATTGGAGCGTTGGTTAATAGTTGCTTCAATCAATGGAAACCTTTCTCACACTCTTCAATCCACTAAAACTTTTTCTCCTTCCTTTGCAAAGAAGTGATAGGGTGAGCTATCTTTGAGAATCCTATTATAAATCTTCTGTAATAGCCCGCTAGACCCATAAAGGATCTAAATTCTGCCACATTCCTTGGTGCTGACCATTCTCGGATGGCCTCAACCTTCTCAGGATCCACAACGATCCCTTCTTTTGAAATAATGTGCCCCAAGTAATGGATCTTCCTTTGGTAAAATGAGCATTTTCTCAATTTGGCATATAGTTGGTGTCCTCTCAACACTTGCAGCACCAATGTCATGTGTTGTTCATGCTCTTCCTTTGACTTGGAATACACCAAGATGTCATCCAAGAAGACTATGACAAACTTGTCTAAATAGTCCCTGAATACACCATTAATCAAGCACATAAAAACAACAGGTGTGTTTGACAGTCCAAATGACACCACTGTGAACTCGTAATGACCGTACCTTGTTCTAAAGGTGGTCTTGCTGATTTCCTCATCATTTATTCTTACCTGGTTATATCATGATCTGAGATCTATCTTCGAAAATATTTCCGCACCCTTCAACTGATCGAAAAGATCGTCGATCCTCAGCAGAGGATACTTGTTCTTAACAGTTACTTTGTTCAACTATCTGAAATCAATGCACAACCTCAACATCCCATCCTTCTTCTTCACGAATAGGACCAGGGAACCCCAAGGTGACATGCTGGGATAAATGTACCCCTTCTTTAGAATCTCTTCAAGCTGCGATTGCAACTCTTTCAGCTCTGGCATACTCATTCTATAAGGAGATTTCGACACTGGAGCTACTCCAGGCATCAAATTTATAGAAAAATTGATGCCTCTCATTAGAGGTAGTCCAGGTACCTCCTGAAATACGTCCTTGAACTCTATGAGTACCTCATGGTCTCCAATCTTTGAGACTTCATCTCTGGATGCTTCCTCCACATGGGCTGCAAATAATTGACAGCCTTTCCTGTAACACTTCTTCAGCTGCATGGCTAAGATTTCTCTAACAACCATAGCTCTAGGAATTCCTTGGACTATTTTCTGATTTCCCTCCTCATCCAGGCATGTAATCCTCTTGTTACGACAGTCCGGGAAGGCATGGTGCTATTCCAACCAGTCCATTCCAATTAAACTGTCATAAGAGCCTAAAGGAAGAATATTCAATTCATCATTTGTGCTCAGTCCTTTCATGTCCACATGACAAGACTTCACCAACTCAATGACTTTCCTCTTCGTTCCTGTAGACAACTATACTAACCAATAATTTTCATGTTTTCTTCTTGATAAATGCAAACTTTCCACCACTCTAGAATCTACATAACTATGGCTAGCCCCTGAATCGATTAAAATAATAAATGGTCAGTTGTTAATCATACCTTCCACTTCAATCATGTGCGATTTAAATTCATCTTGCTTGTTGTCCAGGGTTGCGTAGATCCTTGGCATTCTACTCCCCATATCCTCCATTGTTTCATCTTGCTGAACATAATGGACAGTTCTCGCTTTATCTTTTCTGTGGGGGCAGTCTCGGTACCTATGGTTTCCTTTACAGCCCCAACACTCCATAGGTGGCAGTCTAGGCATTTGTTCATCCACTTCGGCCTTCCTAGGCTCTCTAAAGGATGGATGTCCCTCAGGACTATTTCTGAAAAAGGGAGGCTTGTTTCCTTTCAGCCTCTGCTCTTTCCCAAACTTCTTCTGATCATCCCAAGCCTTCCGAAAAGTAGGCCTTTCTCTTTGCTATTCATACAAGCATTTTTCCCTTCTTATTGTTTCTTCCATAGTCTTGGGATCATCATACTGAATCTTGTCACCAATGGAAGGTGGAAGTTCACTCAGATACCTCTAAATCTTGATAGCCTCATCTTTGATGAATGGAACATACTTCAGTAGTTCCAAAAACCTTCGTTCGTATTCATCAATGGTCATGCTGCCTATCTTGAGTTCGAAGAACTCCTTCATCTTCCTATCATAGTATATTTTAGTCAGGTATTTCTTATAAAAATACTCCTTGAACTCCTTCCAAGTGGCATCTTTCTCTCTGATGTGTTGTACCTACACAAATTGATCCCACCACATGGATGCTTTTCCTTTCAATTGATACATCGCAATTCTTCATTCTGCATGAGTGGAATAATTCTGCAGTTGGAAATATTTCCTCATGCCAAGCAACTAGGTTTCGACATCTTCCTCCTTCTTATGTTCTCCATCAAACGTTGGAGGCTTGATCTTGTTCATCTCTCCCTTCAATTCATCCACTCCAGATCTTCGATGCTTTCTGGTAGGATATGGGCTTGAACTACTGTGTGCTTCCCTACTAGAATGCTTTGGGGAGTGATGATGATGTCTACTGACATTCCTTGATCTTCTTTTCCTCTCAAGGGTATTGTGACTCTCTATCTTTCTTGAGTCACTCTCCTTTTCCAATTTATTTTCTATTCTTTCCAGACTCTTCAACATTTTAAAGTTGAATTCACCCTGCCTATCCTTGACTTTCATGAGCTTTCGACTATTAGCTCGGCAAGCTTGGGCATCTTTCTGCAATCTTTCAATGAGTTTCATCATATGTCCTTCCTTATTCATCTCTTTTCTGTGCCCATTAGAGTTTGATCCTTTGATTCCCAAGTTGACATCCCTTCCTACCCCTTCGTCTTGTGTTTCAGACACAATATTTACCTCTTCCATTTGTATAGTTGGTTGTCCTAACACCCGTTGAACTATGCACACACAACGTGCAATCAACCAGAGTTTTTCAGGCCTTATCCCTTAATAAAAACCACAACATTCATTAACCATCGTGAATAAGAAAATGTTTCAAATTCACTAAATTTTCTGAGCCCTGCTTGTCTCTGCAAATTTCCGAGACTTCGGGACTTTAGTTTTTGGGGTTTTTGTCCATGAGGATCCAAAAGTTAAATCCTCGACAGTTCTTATGTCCTTTGAAATTTTTGAGATTTCGGAACTTCGGTGTTTTGGGTTTCAGGGTTTTTGGTCCCCGGAGGTTCTTGCACTCTCTTCCCTCTCAACTCCCGACTCTTGAACTTCCAACCTCTCTTCCCTTGGGCCCATAGCACAGTTGTCACCAACCCCGGTAGGGATTTTGGGACTCGACACTTTGGGTTTTCGGGTCTTCGGTACCCGGGAGTTCACGATGCAGTGACTCCCAACCCCATGTCACTCCAACTCCCGAATTCTGAAATTCTGATTTACTTTACTCTTCGGGCTCACAACACAGCTATCGCCCTTAACCATAGTGGTGCATGGTACGTTCAGGAGGTTCCATGTCACCTTCGGTGACATCATCGGGTCCAACCATTCTCGCTTGTATTTTCGACTCACTGGCGCGTGGTACACACCCATGTGTCCACGTCCATTCCAAGGAAATCCAATGGTTAGACTTCTCCCAGATCTACGACGTATATCTTTTCGGCGTTTTGGGGTTTCAGGCATCAGGAGTTTGTGCATCCACACATCTTGAACTTCCATTTGCCAAAATTCCAAAATTACCGTCTACTCTTCCACTTGATCCAACGGTCAAGTTCTTCTCTTACGATCTACGGTGTTGATCGTTTCGAAATTTTAAGTTTTTCTATTTCGTGACTTGCGAAAACAAATTTCTTCCCCTTTGGTTTCCTGGGTGTCGAAACGCCATCCGACAACCATGTGCCCCCCCCCCCCGATGGNTGGATGGTCCCGACGAATTTGGGATTTTACGTATCGCGATTTCCACGTTCCTGTGCAACTCGAAAGGGTTTTTAAACCTTGCGCACATTTTCCAGATCTAACGGTCACAAGGTTTCTCCTTTTCCCCGAATAGATCCTATGGCTCCAACACTTCTGGTGTGGAGTCCTCTCTTCCTGTGGCCAAATTCCACCCCAGTTGTGGTTTCATAATACCGCTACACCTCCTGAGCTTTGTAATACGATCCAAAATTGGTCCTCCAGACACAATTTCTCCTCGAACCCTTGGTCCAAAGACCACTCAACTAGCCCATCTAGGCTCAGCTTCGAAACCTTGGCTCTGATACCAAACTGTAACTCCCTTTCATACCGTAATTCTCTGATACCAAAATGTAATGCCCCCATTCTGGGCCGAGCAGGTGCTACTTCGTGGAATAACAATCTCATACTTAATTCTATATATAAGACATGCATTTAAGCAAATGAAACACATTTAAACTCAGAGTAACCATAAGAATTACTGTTATTATAAACAATCAATGGATTTAACATTAATTTGTATGCACAACAAAATACATGATAAATATAAATACACAGTCATGTAGAAAAGTAATTAAAACATCATCTGGTACTTATCTTTGAAACAATGGTAATTCCACCAACCAGGTGTAGGCCTTCCACGAACCTTCCAACCTTAGACCACACTGCTCATCAAGCTCAACAGTGGTTCACCCCCGAGCTGGGACTAAGCTCCACCCCCAAGGCAAGGAATCCTAGGATAGGCTGAGGTTACAGGGAAAACACACAGTCACAAGGAAGGAATTCTCTCCCAAGAACCACTTATGCCCACTGCCCATGGACTCTCCTTCCCCACATGCCTGTTCCACCCTAGGAGTATACACTTTCTCTATCACCTAGACAGTCCTTCGACTGCTAACCTCCCTTTCCTTGGGTTTCAACAACAGACTGAATCAGAAGTCTCTGATCTCTGTGGCAGCTATAGGGTTCCTTCTAGGAGTTATCTCCTTCCTCTACGCACTCTCTCACCTGGAGAGAGTCGCTCATAGGCCCAACAACTTGCTCTTCCAACTTCAACCACCTCTCTCACCTAGAGAGAGTGTTTTACAGACTGGCCAACAAGCCACACAGGATCAAACACTACACATCCACCACAATCAATGAGAATCCAAACACGAACACCCCAGGGCAGCTACAAACAAGTGCAACAACATAGTCAGGCTTAGCAGGGATGGGACACTTCCATTTTCTCAATATGGAAACACGGGATAGACTCACACTCTAGATTCTCAGGGATGCATGACGAGTTTTCCACACAAAGGTTGATTCAAACTCCACTGTTTAGAATAGAGAAGGGGTGTAACGAATTTCTAGAACAAACACATAATTGTTTCCCCAAAATCAATAGAGACTTCTGATTCAGGGGATGTACCGGCTATCTCAAAAATCAACACAGGCTTTTCAGCTTTCAGGAATGCACCAGGGTACTCTTGCAGAGGTCGGACCAGTTCACGCTCAGACAGTCGGGTAGAATGGAGGCAGAACCCCCAACACGGCTCATCTCGGCCATTTTATTTTCATGCGCCTAGGTTGACACTTGTCACCCATGCAACTGCATGCGTTCCTTCAGCATGCATTCCTTCCATTTGGAAGTTGCTTGTCCTTCCAAAAAGAACTTAGGATAAAACATATTATTCACATGTCTTTTGGAATAATATTAAAATATTATTCCCCAAGGACTTAAGCCCCTAGGCTTAGCCCCCTAGGCTCAACACTTAGCCCCTCTTCCCACCTTCCAGCCCCTAAGCCCCTCTTCCCACCTTCCAGCCCCTAATCCCTTGCCCACTCTCTGGAATCTTAGTCCCCCATCACTTATTCATCGTGGTCGGTATGCATGCGGTGATATTTATATTTTATTAATGTTCTGCATTGATACATGTACAAAATCAGGCTCTTGGCCTTCAACCCTTAGGCTCTTTGGCCTAACAATCACATAAGCCAACTAGCTTATATAAACTTGGCTCACCAGCCTATAAAACATTTTTACAACTCATTTCATAAACAAGATTTACAACTGGGCTCGGCCTTGGGGACATTACAATACTATTGCTTGTTGTGTGGTGAATGATTAAGGCATTCTTGGTATGGCTGTTGTGATGTGATTTTTGTTGGTTGATGGAGTGAGAAACACTCTTATGATTCAGTGCTGATATGATTGCTATATTATGTTGATTGCTTATACATGATTGAGTAGCATTCATATTGTATTATTGAGGAACATGAGTAAGTTGTTCGAGAGCTTGGATGTGTTATGACTGGTTATGGGTTAGATTGGATAGTGAGAGATAGAAGAGAATGTGATTGAAGGTTGCAGAGGATCTGAGTTCATCTTGAAGAGAAAACCCTAAGTGCTTAGAAGTGATACGCAGGTTGTAGTACAAACTGGCCGCATACATACGCGAGTTGTACTACTGGTAGGGCACGTACATACGCGTGCTGCACTAATGACAGGTCGCGTACCTATTGACAGATTGATATATGTTGAGGATTGTGGCCTCATCTCAGTTGGTGTTGAGTGTGTAAGCTGAGTCTTTCATTATAGAGCTGGTTCTCTTGTAGAGTTGTACTCTATTCAGTTGTTGTTGATAAACCCAAGGATTGTAGTCCGTAATAAAAAGAAAATTGTGCATACATCTTGTGTTCTTTTTGTTCCTTTTGGTGATGATTTGTTGATGATATATTGCTGATATATGTTGTTGATATATGTTCACATTTAACTGATTATAAATGAAAACAATAAGTAATGAGTAAATGGTGATTGCTAACTAATGAGTTTTTTTTAAGAGGGAAGTTTTGGGAAAAGAGCCTTAAACTGTTCACCCCCCCCCCCCTCTCAGTGTAGTCAGTGTGTCCAACATCTATTTTGTTAGACTTAGATGGTTTGATTCATCCTTATTGTAACATCGTTTGGCTCTTCATTAGCATCCTGCCAGAGTTTCATCACAGGAAGAGAAAGATTTATAGGAAGGACAATGTCAGTACCATAAACCAATTGAAAAGGGGACATACCTATCGATTTCTTGGTGTCGATTCAGTTCGCCCATAGGGCATACTTTAGGTGGATGTGCCAAGATTTTTTTATTTTCTGTCAACACTTTTTTTATTAGAGTCATCAGGCTCTTGTTAGACGATTTGACCAATCGATTTCCCTAAGGATAATAGTTTGTAGAATGACCTAAAATAATATTGTACTTCTGGCATAAATTGACCATTTCCATAGACTTAAAAGATTGAGCGTTGTCAGTGACTATTTTCCGAGGACAACCAAATATCGATAGGATGTTTTCTTCCAAGAATTTTATTACTACCGAATCTATAGCATTCCGAGTTGGAATGGATTCAACCTGTTATCCACCAGTTTTCACAAGCTGGATTTCTTGAAGAGCTGCCAAAGATTGAGCAATCAGTGCTCATATATGCAGAGTTTGGAGTTCAATCGGTCTTGCAAAAGACCCTTTTTTCTTGCATTTACACCATTGTAATAAATTTCCTAAGTATGGGACATTGTAAAAGGACATTGGACACCTAAGACCAAGAGTGAGCACATACTTTGGATTGTTTTTTTTCTACTTGTTAATTATTTTTTCTGCTTGCCTTAGTGAGCGATTAAATAATTTCTAAGTTTTTTCACTCACAAGACTGACTCCAAAGCCGGAGTATGTGCTAGCGAGCAGGTTTTGGCATGGAAAATCCAATTTCTAGTGTCTACATGTATATAAGCTCATACTAGGACATATTGATTGAGTCATTTGCAAATTGCGGCTAGGTTTGATAGGTTTTTTTTTAAGTTTTAGTGAATTAATTAAATTCCTGCAAAAATGGAATTTATTAATTTTGAGTCAATAAATGTAAAAAGATGGAATCAAACATTGTCAGATGCCATATTTACAGTTGTTTTCCAGTCCAGAGTATCATGTAAACCCCTATTTCCCATCTTTCGAGGTAAAAAAGTGATTATTATCA
Source organism: Picea engelmannii (assembly GCA_009831015.1). Taxonomy (NCBI): domain Eukaryota; kingdom Viridiplantae; phylum Streptophyta; class Pinopsida; order Pinales; family Pinaceae; genus Picea; species Picea engelmannii. The sequence continues at coordinate 90,875 of ML790046.1, read as the reverse complement.
CTTAAAAAACAAAATTACTCGAAAAATACAAAAAATGGGTAATTAAATTAATCTCCTAAATTTTAGGAGAAATGGGGAACATGTTTGGAACATGTTTTTTCCATGTCCACGGTTGAATGGAGGCTTGGGAGAGTTCATCATAGGTAATTTCAACTTGATTGAGGTGACATGGAGTCAAGAGGAGATCCCAACGTGGGAACTTGACCCCTTCTCCTAGCTGACGCATTCCTAGAGCATGGCGCATCTCCTAAAGGGCCCACACATTCCCTAACTAAACCTTCACTCCCACTCACACCTCCCATCACTCACCTTCACTCCCCTTTCACTACCCTTTACCTAACACCACTCCACATTCACTCCCCTTATCCCTAGCACATCTACCCTTTGACTAGTGCGCAACTCCCTCATCACCCATGCATTACCAAAACCTAAACCTAACCCTAGCGCATGCTCACTTAGGAATTGTCACCCCATTTTCTATTTAAGCAGGGTCGACCTCCCTCATTGAGTTAGTTCAGTCTTGGGCAAGATTTTGTACTACTGTTGTAATCATTTTGGAATAATAAAGACTTTGGATCTATTTTGGTGTGGACTCAAATGTGTGGATGCTTTGATCTAAATGCAATTTTCTTCATGAGGTAATATGTATCTTACATTTAAGTTTTTTGATTAATTGGTAAAGACTTGAAGGTATTCTATCATATAATAGGGTAATATTAATCTAGCTTGATTCATCTTATTGCTTCTTTATTTCATAGACTTTTACACTGCATGCTTTATTTTTGGTTAAATTAACATGCATGTGTGAGCATGTGTTGTGTAGGGAAGACCTTTAACAATTTTGTTGCAGGATTGAAGTGTATAGTTGCAGGTTACTCAATCTTGGGGGATCAACATGTGGTTGTTTCCATCATCATCATCCAAGATATTCAAAGATCGAGCTCCCTCTTCTTCACATCAAGAGAACCCCATAGCCCAAAAAGTTCCAGGCTCAAGCAGAAACTCTGAAAACCGATATATTTCTTTCCCTTATATTTTTCTTTGATTTCATGCTGCTATAAATTTCATTTTTAAACATTTAAAGTCTGCATGCATTGTTTTCTATATCTAGGCTTAATTTTTCAATCTCAAAGAATAGATCTAAGCAAGTTTTAAGCATTTTTTTTGGTCTTTTCACCTAGAATTTAGATCAAAGATTTTGCTTGGATTTAAATATATTATCAAGCTAATTGACTACCTTATGTTTTCTGTTTTAAAAAATAAAACATAAGCAATCAAAGGAGACTAATTTAGGTCCATGTAAACTGCCCAAAAGGCCTAAACAATTTGCAGTTTTGCCTTTGAAATTTTTCCAAAAATTTTGATATTTTTTTTATTGTTTAAAACTCTTTCTCATAATCTTATAACTTTGTTTATTTGTTGTTTTATTGCATCAAATACAGGTTCAAGAGGATATTCTGCCAGTTTTGGGCAAAATCAAGGCTCCCGAGCCACCCTCGGGGGTTTTAACTTCATCAAATGAAGTGTTTCTCTTTTCTATCTTTTTCTTGTATTCCTCTAGATGATCCAATTATAAGGATTCCTTTGTTTCTAAAAATATAAAAGATTAAAGAGAACATTGGTTCTCTGTTGTAATAGTGCAATAAAAATGGGCCCTTTGTGCCCAGTTTTCTTCATCCCCATTAGGGGGATTTGTGTTGTCGGTTTGGTTTTTTTTCTTGTGATGCATGCTTAAAATATAGTAATCAAACACACAAGTCAAGTACATCGGACACACTACAAACACTCTTATTTTTATGCATGTTAACTAAATCTCAAATCTTTCATGCATGCTTAGTTAGTTTTGCTTCAAGTCTCTTTCTTTTCAGTAATCTTCACTCTTCACTAAATAAACACAAAATTTACCTTAATAAAATCTTCGATTTACATTTCCCACGACTCCTTTTAAGGAACTGGTTAAAAAGTATATATATTTATCTTATGTGAGCAGTTACATTTATGCATGTTGTCTAACTTTATTTTATGCTCTTAAATCTTCCAGATATTGTATCCTTTGATTTATGAATGTTTTATGAGAAAAGTACTTTATGATGATGATACATGTTAAGTGTTAAATGATTAAGTTTTATTTTAAGCAATAAACTCCTAGATTAAGTGCTTTTACTTTCTTAGTTTAGAAAAACCTTAGATTTATTGTTATAGGGACTACCCCCCTTGGCTTCGCTAGGAGTTGGCCTAGACGGAGGAGTCGAGGATTAAGTGACAACACCTTGAATTGAAACTTTCCCCCAAGGACACATCAAGTGGATTGAAGGTTTCTTCCACGTTACCCTAGGTGTGTATAAGGACGACAACATTTTGGCGCTGTTGTTGGGGATAAACCTTTATATTCCCGGATCACGACTTTTGTTTTCCTTTTTTCATTTTTACTTTGTTTGATGCTTCTTGTTTGTTTAGAATAAACTTGATCATATGGTGACTCCACTTCAAAATAATTTGACAAAGTATTCTGCAAAGAGGAACTCACAGTTTACTTAGTTTCATCCTTAAACCCAAAGGTGTTTTTGGAGGAAGTTATCCAAGCTGTCTTCTTGTAGGATCCTTAATAATTTTTGGGTCCCAGTCCATATCTGTTAGACATTTTTTTTTAATAAAGTCTAGTTTGGAAATGGATGATCTTTATAAACCTATTGATTTTTCTGCAATAAGTGGTTATCCACATTTGATTCCAGAAAAAGAAATTGAAAATTTGCCTTGTTTTGAAAGTACTGATATGGTTGATGCGAGACGTCATGTGCAGAGAGTTACACATTGCTTCAATAAATGGTGTTGCAATGCCTTATATGAAGATGTGGGAATGGAATTGTTTATATTGTCTTTTGATGATGATGATCTTGACTGGTTTACAAAACTTAAGGATAAACATGTTAGAACTTACAAAGAGTTGACTAATGCTTTCATGGAAAAATGGAATGAGAAGGAACCCCCAGTTATAAAGACAGTTAGTTCAGATGCTTCACCAGATTTTGATGAGAAATTTACAGATGTCATCTAGGCCATGAGATTCGCTCATGCAATGCAGTTAAAGGACATGGAATCTCGCCTTACAGAGAAAAAATCTTGTATCAAGTATTCAGACCCTATAGAGCCATAGCTTCACAATGAACAAGAAAATGAGTTTCACTTAGAAATTCCGAAAGAGTCTATAGATGAGTCATTAACTGGTCATGAGGAAACAAAGGATTTTGAGTTAGAAATGATTGAGTATCCAAATAATTCAAATCCCCTCCCTCCTCCTGAGGAATCCATCTCTTTAGAGAAAATTTTTGACAATTGTGATGATCTTGAAATAAACAGTGAAGCAGATTCCTTGATAATTCTAGTTCCAGTTCTAGCTCCAATTTCTCAACCATCGGATGAATTAATGACAACTAATGGGAAATTTGAGGATAACTTCAGTATTTCAACTCCATATCATTATGATCAATGGTTATCCTTCCACCATGATAGTCCAATGGAGAGATTCATTAAAGACTTACAAGGCTTACCAAACTTCAAAGTTTGGTTGAATAAAAACACACATATGTTTCTTGGGTGGTTGTATCCCAAGAAAAGGGCCAAGTTAATAAAACTTGGAAAAGGATCTTCAAAGAGTCATCCTGGACAGGGATTATTCAGACATCTGAGGTCTTGTTTCATCCATGACATGGCTAATTCATGTAGTTTCTACTTCATCCAGTCAGACAGTGGAAAGGTTAAAGCTACTAGTGAGAAAACAACTTTTCAAATTGCTCTTCAATAATGTTATTTGATGCCATGGGGCATCCTCTGTAATGTATCTCTAACCCTTTCCTCCACATTTTAATTTTCATTTATGTTTACTTTCTTGTTTTATACTTTATGAATAATAGTTCATGTTCATTTTTGTATTTACATATATAATAATTGTGCAATTTCAATTTACACTTGGTCTTCATATACATGTGTTGTTGATGTTGTTTTTGGAGAAATGTTTGTGATGTAAGGACAAATTCTGGATTCTCACATCCTCTCCCTTTATATAAAAGGATCAATAACACATCCCCATATGGAGCCTATGTTATCCACCAATTTGCACAAGCTGGATTTCCTGAAGATCCGCCAAAGATTGAGCAATCAATGCTCATATATGAAGATTTCAGAGTTCATTCAGTCTTGCAAAATACCCCCTTTTTCCACATTTCCACCATTGTAATAAATGTCCTAAGTATGAGACATTGTAAAATTCTATTGGCCACCTAAGACCAGAAGTGAGCACATACTTTGGAGTGTTTTTTTTTTCTACTTGTTAATTATTTTTTCTTCTTGCCTTAGTGAGCGATTAAATAATTTCTAAGTTTTTTCACTCAGAAGACTGACTCCAAAGCCAAAGTATGTGTTGGCGAGCAAGTTTTGGCATGGAATATCCAATGTCTAGTGTCTACATGTATATGAGATCATACTAGGACATATTGATTGAGTCATTTGGAAATTGCGGCTAGGTTTGATAGTTTTTTTTTTTAAGTTTTAGTGAATTAATTAAATTCTCGCAAAAATGGAATTTATTAATTCTTAGTCAATAAATGTAAAAAATATGGCATCAAATGTTGTCAGATGCCATATTTAAAGTCGTTTTCCAGTCCAGATTATCATGTAAACCCCTATTTCCCATCTTTCGAGGTAAAAAAGTGATTATTATCACTAAAAAAGCAAAATTACTCGAAAAATACGGAAAAGGGGTAATTAAATTAATCTCCTAAATTTTAGGAGAACTGGGGAACATGTTTTTTCCATGTCCCCAGTTGACTAGAGGCTTGGGAGAGTTCATTTGAGGTAAGGTCGACTTGATTGAGGTGACATGGAGTTAGGAGGAGATCCCAATGTGGGAACTCGACCCCTTCTCCTAGGTGGTGTATTCCTAGAGCATGGCGCATCTCCTAAAGGGCCCACACATTCCCTAACTAAACCTTCACTCCCCCTCACTCCCACTCACACCTCCCATCACTCTCCTTCACTCCCCTTTCACTAACCTTTACCTAACACCACTCCACATCCACTCCCCTTATCCCTAGCACATCTACCCTTTGATTAGTGTGCAACTCAACTCCCTCATCACCCACGCATTACCAAAACCCTAAACCTAACCCTAGTGCATGCTCACTTAGGAATTGTCACCCCATTTTCTATTTAAGTAGGGTCGACCTCCCTCATTGAGTTAGTTCATTCTTGGGCAAGCTATTGTACTACTGTTGTAATCATTTTGGAATAATAAAGACATTGGAGCTATTTTGGCATGGACTCAAATGTGTGGATGCTTTGATCTAAATGCAATTTTATTCATGAGGTAATATGTATCTTACATTTCAGTATTATGATTAATTGGTAAAGCCTTGAATGTATGCTATCATATAATAGGGTAACATTAATCTAGCTTGATTCATCTTATTGCTTCTTTATTTCATATACTTTTACACTGCATGCTTTATTTTCGGTTAAATTAACATACGTGTGTGAGTTGTGTTGTGTAGGGAAGACCTTTAACAATTTTTTTGTAGGATTGAAGTGTATACTTGCAGGTTCCTCAATCTTGGAGGATCAATAGGTGTTTGTTTCCATCATCATCATCCAAGAGATTCAAAGATCGAGCTCCCTCTTCTTCACATCAAGAGAACCCCATAACCCAAAACGTTCCAAGCTCAAGCGGAAACTCCGAAAACCGCTAAACTTATTTCCCTTATATTTTTCTTTGATTTCATGCTGCTCTAAACTTAATTTTTAAACATTTAAAGTCTACATGCATTTTTTTCTAGATCTAGGCTTAATTTGTCAATCTCAAAGAATAGATCGAGGCAAGTTTTAAGTATTTGTTTTGGTCTTTTCACCTAGAATTTAGATCAAAGATATTTCTTGGTTTTAAATATCTTATCAAGATAATTGACTTCCTTATGTTTTCTGTTTTAAAAGAGAAAACATAAGAAATCAAAGGAGCCTAATTTAGGTTCATGCAAATTGCCCAAAAGGCCTAAAACATTTGTAGTTTTGCCTTGGAAAATTTTCCAAAAATTTTGATAGTTTTTTTTATTGTTTAAAACGCTTTCTCATCATCTTATAACTTTGTTTACTTTCTGTTTTCTTGCATAAAATACATGTTCAAGAGGATATTCTGCCAGTTTTGAGCAAAATCAAGGCTCCCGGGGCACCCTGGGGGGTTTTAACTTCGTCAAACGAAGTGTTTCTCTTGTTGATACTGAGAGGGGGGTGAATCAGTATCAAGTACAATTTTAAAACATTTTTCAACTTATACTTAAACCATTCAATTATATCCAATGAGAAATGAACAATAGTATAAGAGTTACACCAATACACCACAATATACCATGC
>ML790046.1:56531-80607 GCA_009831015.1 Picea engelmannii | reverse complement strand
GAGCATGATGTATACTATCCATCCATGGGTGTTGTATCTTCATTTTCATTTTCCTTCATGTCCAAATAACTTCATCAATCTTCTGGTCCAAAACCCATGACTAGGGTTGACATCAATGACAACAACCAATCTTCCAACATCTCTTTTCTATATTTTTCTTGTATTCCTATAGACAATCCAATTAAAAGGATCCCTTTGTTTCTAAAAAGATAAAATCTTAAAGAGTACATTGGTTCTCTGTTGTAATAGTGTAATAAAAGCGAGCCCTTTGTGCCCAATTTTCTTCATCCCTGTTAGGGGGATTTGTGTTGTCGGTTTGGTTTTTTTTCTTGTTATGCATGCTTAAAATATTGTAATCAAACACACAATTCAGGTACATTGTACACACTACAAACACTCTTATTTTTATGCATGTTAACTAAATCTCAAATCTTTCATGCATGCTTAGTTAGTTTTGCTTCAAGTCACTTTCTTTTCAATAATCTTGCAACAGTGTTTAAATTTCTAAAATGTATCTTGTAAATCTTTTTCTCAACTACAAAGAAGGGTACTTAAATCTAATTGTTGCAAATCTCTGTCTTTCCATTTTCAAGTGTTTGTGCAAGTATTTCAATTACAAAGCGAGGTGTGTGATTTATCTCTTTCAAGCTTTTATCAAGTAATTGAACCTTGCTAGCTTAATAGGACAATCTCTTAATTTGTTAGTTCATTGGGAGGAAAATGCCTAAAAGTGACCTGCGATGTAAGGCGAGCCCTCTCAGGACTTGGATTCCCACCCATTTTGGACATCCAAGACTTTTAGTGAGTTTACTGGTGAGACCATTTGGGTTTCAATAAACGCTCAACAAGTCCAAGAAAAGAGCTAGCCTCTTAAGGGGACAAACACTCTTCACTAACTAAACACAAAATTTACCTTAATAAAATCTTCGATCTACACTACCCACGACTCCTTTTAAGGCACTGGTTAAAAAGTATATCTATTCATCTTATGTGAGCAGTTACATTTATGCATTTTGTCTAACTTTATTTTATGCTCTTAAATCTTGCATATACTGTATCCTTTGATTTATGAATATTTTATGAGCAAAGTACTTTATGATGATGATAAATGCGAAGTGTTAAATGATCAAATTTTATTTTAAGCAATAAACTCCTAGATTAAGTGCTTTTACTTTCTTAGTTTTGAAAAGCCTTAGATTTATTTTTATAGGGACTATCCCCCTTGGCTTCGCTAGGAGTTGGCCTAAACGGAGGAGTTGAGGATCAAGTGACAACACCTTGACTTGAAATTTTCCCCCAAGGACACATCAAGTGGATTGAAGGTTTATTCCACATTACCCTAGGTGTGTATAAGGACAACAACACAACCCATTTCATGAATTAATTGGTAGCGGTTAGAATCCATGTATGTTGAAAAATTGATTATGGATGGATCTCTCCGATGAAGTCTAGGCCCCATTGTTGAAATGGAGCTTCGGATTTTACTGGGATTAAATGTAGGGCATGGATATTTTGTGTAACAACGAACATTTGGCATGAATTGCAGGATCCAACCCTTGCATTCACATCCGGAAATAACTTTGGCAAATAATATCAAGCCCTTAAAATCTTGTAAGTTGTCGTTCTCCAGGCATGATTCCCTCCACATATTCCTTCATGGAATTCGCCAATGAATCCTTCTATTTCAACTTCTGTCAAGAAACATAACAAGAAACCTAGAGGATCTTTCTAGTACAACTTACCATCAACAATGCAATATTTAATCATGTGTAGTTTTAAAGTCCTTGCTTTTGAAGGAGTCATGTTATTTGGGCATTGAAGAGTGAGGAGGTATGCAACAATATCATGGTACCAGGTAGAGGAAGAAAAATTATCTTCAATATGAATCATAGGTGCATGATCGTCAATTTCCTCTATATCTAGGAGAGAGTCGTGTGATTTGAGGTTATTTATTCTGAGCACTCCAAAATTTGATTTAGATAACAACCTCACTAGACCTTGACCTTTGACTAGCTTGGTCGATTTCAATTATATATCAAACTCTTGAATTTTATCCAACCATCTTCCTCTTCTTCCATCACTATCTAACTGGACCAAGATATCCTTAATAGCATTTGTTGGCACATAGGCAATTATTTTGGAGTGTAGGACGCATGTTCTGAAATCTTTGAGGGCCTTCACCATTGCATAAGCTTGTTTTTCAAGTATATTGTATCTTAATTTTGCATCCCTGAGGCTTTTGCTGAAGAAGGCTATTGGTTGTTCAAATCCTTCTTCGTTCTTTTGAAGGAGTATTGTTGCAACAATGTGTTCAGAAGTGAACGAGAAGATTAAGAATTCCTTTTTATAGTCTAGAATTGTTATCACTCGTGCTTCCCCTATAGATTTCTTGACACGCTCGAAAGATGCTTTAGCTTCTGCAATCCACTTTACTTCGATGTACTTATTTAACATATCTGTAACCATTTTGATTATTTCAACAAAGTTGGAAATAAATCTTCTCAAAATGTTGATCTTTCCTAAAAAATATTGAATTTATTTTATGTTCCTAGGGATTTTAATCATGGCAATAGCCTCAACTCACTTAGGGTCAACCTTGATTCCTTATTTTGACACTATATGGCCCAAAATCTTACCTTCTTGCATAGAAAAATGTGATTTCTTGGGATTAAGAGACAAACCGAACTTTCTGCATTTTTCGAAGGTCTGTTTGAGGTGCAACAAATGTTCTCCATCAGAGTTAGAAAAAACCGTCAAATAATCTAGATAAATAAAAACAAATTTGTCTCTCTCACTAACGAACGCAATATCCATCGCTCTCTGGAAAGCAGCTCCTGCATTCATCAAACCAAAGGGAATTTTATTGTACATAAAGTTTCCCCATGGTGTGGTAAACACAGTATTTTCTTTGTCATCTTCGTGAACATCGATCTGATTATATCCAAAAAAACCATCAATCATGGAAATCCTGTTGGCCCCTACTACCTTCTCTTGAACAATGTCCATATTTGGGAGCAGGTAGTTATCTTTAAGAGACGACTGGTTTAAGTTTATGAAATCAACGCAGTGTCTTATTTCACTACTTTTCTTTCTAACAGGGACTAGATTGGCTACCCATTTAGAGTATCTGAGTGGAATGATGATTTTTGCATATAGGAGATTCTTAACTTCCCTTTCTATCACTGGGATAGGATTTATCTATCTAAGCTTCTTCCTGAATTATTTAATACCATGTTTTAAAGTAATCTTGTGTTCAATAACAGAGGTATCATAATTTTTATATCATCATATGACCATGCAAAGACATCTTTATACTTCCTAAGTAACTCAACATACTTACTCTTCATTTTGGTCGGAAGGTATTTTGATATTTTGACCATTTTGGGATCTTCATCAGTACCTACATTACAGTCTTCAACTTCTTTGGGTTGAGGTCGTAAGGTTTAATTTAAAGGTATGTCATCCTGGTCAAACAAAATTTCTAAGGGGATCAGGCCTCTGGGAATATGATTATTCTTAAGCAAGAGAATGCGGTGGTTTGCAATCTTATCTTGGAATTTTTCTAGGGTCTCCCCTTCCTACATAATCCATGCAGGATCATTTTGGTTTTTCTAATCTATGTGAGTTTCAGAAAACTCATCAACCATTTCCATAAACTGTTTTATTTGTTCGTCTTCTTCGAACAATTTCCAATGATGACCATTGTTTGGGATCTAAGGTCTATGTCTCATCTCGATGTGATATTTCAGTTTCAAGACAATAGGTGGTATGAAGGTTGGAGCAACTTTGGCCAAGGAATCAGCTTGTTGATTCTCTATCCTAGGAATAGAGTGGATATTAAAGGAAAAGAAGAAATTCTCTATAATATCCCAGGCACAATTCCTATATGATCTCAACCTTGGATTCTTAGCTTGATACTATTATTTTACCTATTTTACAATAAACTCTGCATCACCATAAAATATTAGATGTTCGATCTTTAACTTCCTTGCAGCTTCTAATCCTAAAACCAGAGCTTCATATTCACGGACATTATTTGTATAACTGACCTCCCATTGTAATCTATAAGAGAAGGGAATAACATACTCATCACATGGTGCCACAAATAAAACCCCAGCTCATGCTCCTTCGCAAGAATAGGCACCATTGAAGAACATTTTCCACATTCATTCTCTAACATTTACATTTTTCTTTGTCATTTTTTATTTTCTTCTTCTATACATTCTTCAAAATCGTCATCTATAGATAATATACAATTTCTTAAGTCCTGATCAACAACATAGACTGGGTAATTATTGGGATTTTGAGGGTCACTTACAGTATATGCCAGTCTAGTTTCTCTGTACAGTCATGTGATTTTCCCACCAAAAATTGGGATTGCAGCATAAGTCATGTACAATTGAACCAATCCTCCTAACTTGGTTCCCCAAGACATGGAAAAAAGCATGTCGTACTTGGCAGAAATATCAACAAAAACCACGTCCATAAGGATACTTTTCACAGGAATCTGAGCAAGATTTACTACCAAATATTTAATCATACCTAGATACTTAAACTTTCTAGAATCAAACGAGTACAAGTCTTAATAAGGTTTGGTAATTTCCAGGCCTAATTTTTCCCTGATAATTTTAGGCATTAAATTATGAGAGGCCCCTGAGTCTAGCATGCAATTATGGAGTAAATGGTCGTGCACAATTAGTGTAATATAGAATGGAGCAACATAATCCTTATTGTTTTCAATGTGTGGACCGAACATGATTGTAGGTCTTTCGTCCTACAAATTAATAATGTCATATTGACATTCAACATCATAAAAATTTATCTCTTTAGCGATTTTCTTTTTATAAATCGATTTTTTTTGCGAGTTCAACCAGACACATTGTTATTTTAATTTTATTAAGTTTAGTTTCTAAATTGAAGCCCCCAATTATTTTTTCAATTTCTCTGGTTTGAACTTCTTCTTCTATATTTTTCGGCTTCTTATTTTGCATTGTTCTTGTCTCAACTTGCTTTGTTCGAGAAGATTGTGTTTCATTTGATGGTTTGGTAACTACTGCCTCATTTTCTTTACTTCGTGATAAAATTGTATTTGGTGGAACATTTGTATAACTTTTCTCTCTTGGCCTTAAATCATATTTATGTTGAATTTTGTCCATTATTGAGTCGTCGAGACCTTGATACATAGAGTCCCCCAGATTGTTGATGTTTTCATCATTATTAAACAAGGATTCCATGTCTAAATATTTCTCATAATCCTACCTGGTTAAGTGTGGCTCAAGATCATCATCGCTAAGGTTGTTTAGATCTTCTTCTAACTCATAATCTTGCATTTCATCCCTTTGCATGAAATTTTCAGTTTTAAACAGAGCTTGGATATTTTGATCTTCATTTTTTACTTGTCTTTGTTGTATCTGAGGGTTAGGGTTTCTCCTGAATTGATTCCTAAAATATGGATCAGTTTTGGCTTGATCTAATTCCATCCTAGAAATTTTGTTTGATAAATATTTAATAACCTTGGTCATCTCATCCATTTTCTCCTCTATGGACTTTCTGTATCCAGAGGGTCCTTCCTGTTCTTTGAAATGTATGGGTTCTCTCGCTCCCATATCAACCTTAGTTTTTAATTTCCTAGATGCCATCATATTGGACTCAATTTCTATAACATCATTTTGCAATCCTGATAAAGTGGTAGATATCATTTCTCTTAAAAGTAGAGCAAAGTTAGAATCAGAAGACCCTGCAAAAGTTACTTTTGCAGCTAGTTGAGAAGTTTTGACTTCGGCTGGGATTTTGTGTAAAGCTTATTGAACCTATGGATAAATTCAAGGATTGATTCAAAAGTCTTCTTTCTCAAAGCCCTGAATTTGGTTAAATAATAAACATGATCATTTTTCTCGCCCCACTGTCTCAAGAAGGCATTCTCTAAATCGTCATATGATTGTATGGAACCTACTGGGATTCCTCTTAACCAAGTCCTCACTTGTCCTTCAAAAGTATGTATTAGTAGCCTTGAGTAAATGTCCTTGTGATCAATTCCAAGGATATCAAAAAACTGATCGGGAAAGGGTATATGTTATGTTACGGTTAGATCTCCTTCTCCCATGAATTTGGGGAGGTTCTTCATGTAATTTTCTGGAAAATCATTCAGGATAGTAGGAAGGACCAAGGGATAATATCTAGAAGCTACCTTGGAAAATATTCTAGGGGTTTGAGCTTGTCCACCAACTCCTACACCTCTTGCACCACCAGCACCAACACCTCTAGCACCGACCATTGAAAGTCTAGGTGTCAGACTTCGGGGGCTAAAAAGGGGATTTTCAAAAACTTTGAAAGATTGAACTATTGACCTTTCGACTATTTCAGGGTGTTGTGAATGAAGTTCAGAAAAAATATCATGAGGAGACAAAAGATCTATATGAGGAGTAAAAGGGAAACTTGAGCTAGATTCCTCAAGTTTATCGGATGTATATATAGGAGAGGCGATAGGGGATGAATCCGAGTATGGAAAGTACTCTTCAGGATTTTGGGAAACATAAACTTTTACTTCGGGAAAGGAGAGAATCAGAAGAGTGTTAATGACAATGGGGATTGAAAGGGATCCTTTGTTCTCACTGGTAAAAGTATTTGTCAAGTAAATCTCAAATTTTATCTTGGGAATAATTAGCTCTGGAGTTTCAAGTTGAACCTCATGTTTATTAGTTGATGCCTTTGCAGAATGAATTTGTTTAAGACTTTCTTTAGGGGTTAGTTCTTCAGTGTGAACATTAGCATTAGCTTGTGTAACTCTGGGTTGATAGACCTTACCTGCTGATGCAGTAGTTTGTTTGAGATATCCCTTTGGTTTCAACAACTTTTTGAGATCTGACATTGGTGTAGTCTGCTTATCATTTGGGTTTTTCCTAGTATTCTTTCGACTGAATGCATGTTTTGTCTACGACAGAGTCTTTAGGTGAAAAATAATCCTTACTTACGTATTCAATCTTTGTTCACCATCAAAGACCAAAATTTACCTTGTCGTTTTTCCAGGGAGAATGATTTCGTTTCTTCGTCCCCGACAATGGCACCAAAAATATGTTGTTCCTAAGATTAATCCTAAGGATCAAAGAATAATGTCAGGCATTAGTAGTGTTTAAAGAAAAAAATTTAATGAGTTCTTTTCCTACCTTCATTTTTATGAGAAATTATCTTTAAATGAAATCAATAATAGGACATAACAGAGGTTGTATTTCGTTATCTTAGTCACAATTATAATATCAAATGGTGTAGAAAAGAGTTACAAAACTATTAAACAAAGTCAGGCATCAATTACATATGAGTCTCACCTTGTTTTCAGTGGAATAAAGGTAAATAACACACCCTTGAACAAGATATAGAATGCAATAATTCACACAAATTGCAGGTATTTTTTTACTCGTAGTAATAATAGAGGAAAAACTATTTACTGGATGAATAGTTGGTATAATATGATCATAGTAGTTGCAATAATAAATTGCAACCAAACGCTCTTCAAAGAATTACATAAATAAATTTGGGGAAATGGAATCACAGAGGAAACAGATAAGTCAAATTGAATGAAAATTAGAATATCTGTCTGCACTTTAGTTAATACTCAAAAATAGAGTTTCTCTATTACATTCAGCAAGAAGCAACCTTGAATATATCTTAAATCTATGTATTTATACAAAATCTATCACAACTAAAAACTATTGGATGTCTTGCAATATTTAACTAAAAATAACATACATCGGAATAAAACAACAACGTGTAAATCTCCTCTGTCTCTTCGTCTCTTGGTAGAAGCTCTCTTTTTCCTTAGTCCTTTGGGATGGGTACACATGTCATAGGTCCACCTTAATCATTTGACATATTGTCTTGGCCATTTAATTTCGTTTCCATCTGTCCCTTCAGATATATTCAATGGGGCAATGAATTACAGTCGAGGTCATGGGGGGAGGATAATCAGATGAATAACATAGTATTGGCTCATCAAGGAATGGATAACAGTCACAGGGAATAGTAACCGTCTATGGAAATAATGATGAGGGAACAAGGGTATGATGATGAGGTGGGATAAGTGGAGGTTAGAATGCGGGTGGACAAGATAAGTGCTTGTTGGAAGGTGAAAGGTAGAGAGGGTGGAGGGAAAGGACACTGTGCACGTTTTCTCACTTGCTCCCATCTACACTTTCTTTTCCATGTTCAATGAATTGTGTGCATCTATCCATCAATGCCACCATGAACCTTGAGGGCTCAATTCTTTCATTTACTTCGAAGGAAAATAATTTCCTTTGTATTTGGGGAATCTTTTCTTGAATCTTGTTCACTTCTTGGACTGTGGCCTGAAACTGTCAATTTGGATTAACTAGCCATTTTTTTATTTTAAGAAGATCAATATGGCTCATTCCTTGAATGGCTGCCAAAGTTTCTTCTTTGTTCTTTCTGGAATTTTGTTGGTTTATTTCTATCTCAATTTTCCCTAGGGCTTCTCATATATTACTCCCCTCAAACTCAAACAACTTTTTGTTTAATATGGCAGTGCCTCTAGACAAGCTTCTTTCACCTCTCTGGAAAATTTCTTGCCTTCTTCCAAATTTGTTTCCCAGAACTTTAGGTCCATATCACCTCTTAATTGTCCAGAATAAGAGAGAAGAGGAAAACCAAGGACATTAGCTTTCTGCATCAATATGAGGACTTCTTGAAACTTAGACCGGGATGAGTGGGCCTCTTTTTCCTTGACATAGATATCCTTTAGAGAAAGGTCTACTTCCTGATAGCATTTTTGGGTGGCATCTACTTTCAGATAAAGATCTTGTTGGGAAGCTTCCAACTTCTCATTGATTTCCAACGCTTGAGTTTTGAAGGCCGATATGTCTACCATGTGCCTTGGGTTAGGGTCAATCTGGCCTGCAACTACTCTATCAACTCATCATGCTGAATGACCAAAATTTGTGTTAAATTTGGCAGCATCGATAGTCATTCTCCAATGAGAGGCCATATGGGCCACCTCGGGGCTAGCCAGGGAGATTTGGAGAATCAACCGGTCTTGTGAGGTATTGACAAAAGCTAGGGGGAATGTACAACCTCTGTGAGTCAAACCAAAAGTTAGGACGAACGAGATGCTATGTGAGCCTAATGAAAAAGTCAGGGGGAACATACAACCTCTGTGATCATAGACAGTCTAGTGCAAAATTCAGGGGGAACATACAACCTCTGTGAGCATAGAAAAACTAGTGAAAAAGTCAGGGGGAACATACAACCTATGTGATCCTAGTTAGCCTTGTGAGCCATCAGAAAAAGTCAAGGTATCTAGAAAAAGTTAGGTTGAATATAAAATTCCTATGAGTTAGAAACAAACGATATTCCTAATATTTCAAATGATATAAATGTATTGATCTAGTGCATTGGCATGTGTAAACATTATCCACCATGAAGAGAATTTAGAATTTTCTTGTCAAGTGTTGTATCTAGAGTCTTAAGTCTAGTTCTACTTTAGAACTAAAGTGTAATGTTGAGTTGCAACTAAATTCTTAAGTCCAGTTCTACTTTAGAACTAAAGTGTAATGTTGAGTTGCAACTAAAGTCTTGAGTCTAGTTTTATTTTAGTAATGTTGAGTTGCAACTAAAGTCTTGAGTCTAGTTCTACTTTAGAACTAAAGTGTAATGTTGAGTTGCAACTAAAGTCTTAAGTCTAGTTCTAAGTTTGAACTAAAGCATGGTAGTCTCAAGTCTAGTTCTAAGTTCGAACTAAAGTGTAAATTTGAGTTGTAACCAATCTCAAGTCTAGTTCTAAGTTCAAACTAAAGTATGAAGCTGAGTTATGTTTAATGCATGCAATCAGGTTACTATTTTGAGATTCTCCTCTTCCCCTCTTCAACCTATATAAGAAGAGGTCAAACCCTCTCTTCAACACAATTCTGCAACACAGTTTTCATATGTAGGTTGAGGGTGAAGTAATAGAGGAGAACATCAATAATAAAGAGGCAACATATCAGAGGTGTATTTCAGCAAGGTATTTTAAGTCTTTGTCGGGTTAGAGTCATCTTGGCAAGCTCTTTGAGAGCAGAACATTCATGGTGGATATTTGTAAGTGATCTTATAGTATTAATGCAATAAAAGAATATTGTTTGTTGGGGATTTTCTCCCTGTACAGGGTTTCCCTAGGGTACATGTGTTGTTGATGTGCATGCTTACTTATCTACATAGTTATTGCTATTTGGTTATGATTTGGTATTTTTGAATTGTATTAAGATGGAATCAAAGTATTGAAGAAAATAAAAGAATTAATATGCATAAGGAATCAAGCTCATAATTTAACAATTTGGTTGGTCTTTAAGCATTGGTGGAGCAACTCAAGGTTATCTTGAATCTGTTTAATTTGTTGTCGATCACTAGCACTTATTTTCTCGAAATCCTGGTTCATTCTATTTCGGATAGCTTTCTCTATAGTAGATATCTGATTTTGCAAGTGTTCTACCAATAGGCACTTATGTCACATTTGTTTGGTCAAATTGTCCACTGACCATTAATTGGCAGTGGAAAAAGAACCTAACGAACCTGCAACTTCCTTGGGAAATTCTGGACCATCCTAGTCATTCTCATCATACACCAGTCTTTTCCTTTTAGTTATGAATCCATCCTTTTGGTGAGATTCTCTTTTCACTATGGCTTTTTGTTTCTTACTATAAAATAAATATGAAGGAGGAATCTCTTTGGGCAAGATGGGAGTAAGATCACCCACAAAACTGATTTCAGAATTAGGATTTCTGAAGCTGGTCTCTAGAGGGGTTAATGATGCAATGGGAGAGGAAAATTTGGTGGAATGTTGTTGTCTTGTTGTATTGTGGGTGCCAACGGGCGTTGGTGATGTTGAATGACAGAAAATTTGTCCTGCATTCATGAAGGCCTCGAACCATGCTACTACCTGTGGATCATTTAGTCCTAATAATGACATTCTTATCTCTTGAAATATTAATTCTAGGCTTTTGGAGACCTTTTCGGCTTTGGGTTTAGTGGAGGATCCCGTATCAGATCCTATAGACTTAGATTCATGTGAAGGAGGCTTGGCTATTGATTCTCCTTGTAGTATATTTGGCATACTATTCCACGTGTGTTTTTGAAAGATGAGGAAACCAGCTTGTTGGTCTGGGGATAGGGTCAGTAATTTCTTTGGAATTCCTCATAAGATCTCACCCCCGTGAATATTTCTTCATTCCGGGAATTCTCATGTGTGTACCGCTTCATGTTGAACTGAGACATATGGTTTCCCACTATATTGTGTGGATCATGTTTATTGAACTCGATGTCAACCGATTTAACATCCTCCAGAGCCACGACCTTAACTTTAGATTGACCAAAATCCAAAAATGTAAACATTCCAACTTGAATGGGGATGGTTGGCCATACCTTTTTCTGAGCTTCTTTGAGATCCTTACTGATACCTCCTTCCACTATCTGGCGCACTATTTCTTTGCACACAAGCCTGTCGGGTAAAAATTGTGGGAGAGCATGAGGAGGAACCAAGCAACCAAAAAATCTGATGTAGGAGAAATTCTCCTCAATGAACCAATCTACGAGCTTGCCTAGGTTTCCCATAATCCTCTCTGAAATATGGGGAGGCAGGTGACCATAAATGGCTATGTGAACAGGTACTATGACATTGTGACATATTTCATAAAAGAAATCCTTAGATTTCTCCTCCCATAACTTGGAGTGATAAAAATGAATAGGCTCAAAAATAGTTGGGGTCCAACTCTAGTTCATCAAGGGAAAAGGGGTCATGAAGCATATGGAATCCATAACATATGCAGACATGTAAAAAGGGGTAGGCTACCCTTTTGATTTTGTTGTTTTATAATCAAGAATTTCTTTGGCCAAATTATCCGACAACATTTTAGCCCAATTGAAAGTGCAACCCTCGGCTACCTCGTTCATGATGGCTACCCATTCCACCAAGAATGTGTAGGTATCTTCTTCCCAAACAAGCGACAAATAATCATAGCCACATACAACATATGAGCATCTAGATATGTTGTGGCATACGTTCCATGAAAGTCAGTTCTGAATCTCTCTAGATGTTCCCACTAGGTCTTGATTATATCATGACTTCTCCTGGCATATTGGATGCATTCTTTTCTCTCAAACTCTAGAAGGAATGTGACATTGTAGGTGTATTTAGGAGCAAGAGAGAGTTTATACATTACTTGGAGATGTTCTAGTCGGAAAGACCCAATGACAACCTGTTGGTGGTTGATGATTCTCTTGGTCTGGATATCAAGATGTTCCAGGGCCCATCTTATCATATTGTTGTAAGGCATGATTCTCGTCCATGAAACTATCTTGTGTAGATATGACTGTGCTATATGTCTAATCTTAGCTTCATAAGAGTAATCATCTTCTTTGGCAGAGTCGTCCGGATAGTTGATGATTTCCCATTCCAGGATCTAAAAAACTTGTGTCCAAGTTTCAATGGTGTCCACGACTCGCAGAGTAGTGTCTGAAAGAATTTCTGCATTCGGGTTTGAATCCTCGCCTACTACATTAGGATTTTTTTCCACTTTCCATCGTGCCATAATCTCTAAGGAAACATAGTGAGGTTTCCTATTATAGGAGAAGTTCGTGAGTTTTTTTCAAAAGATAAAACTGCTAATTGTGAAAGGTGAATGATTTTGAAATTGAAGTGATTTTATTCAAACAAGAGTTTATCGATTTTCGTATAGACTCACTGATGAGGAATTTATTACCCTCAATGGAATTGACTACCTGGCGATCTACAATCTTTGTTCGAAATCATTACCTTTAATTGATCATAAATGCCATCGATACTTCGACAGTTCACGTTTGGGAGCTTTGCATGTGACAGGGTGGAAATCTCCCAAATATCGAATGCATGGAATAGTTAATCTTTGAATAATCACTTTTACAACTTAATTAACTGTGTTTTAAAACGTTGAATTAAATTCAAGTGTTTCAGAAGTTTGGACTTCGTGGGTTTTGGATATAGTATAAGAGAAATTCCCTGGAATCTAAAACTGTGAAGTACATAATTTTTGGGTAATCTCCCTTAAGTCTTAATTAATCGGGTTTAAATTTCGTTATTAAATGATTTATTAATTTATTTTCACTCTTTGAACTATCCAATTTTTTGTCATTTTGAAGCTTCACTGATTTGTAAACCCACTCTTTCTTAAAATCCTGAAGAGCCATCTCCCAGAGTGACATGGTAGAGATGACGTCATTCTATATGACATGTCAAGAAATGATAGGTTCCACGTGTCTCCTGAGAGCATGTGAATCATCCAACGGAAACTTCAAAAAAAAGTTCCACGTGTTAGCTTATGAAAGATTTAAAAGACACATGTCCTATGAATCATGTTCATGAGTTCTTTAAGGTTTATCATGAGTTGTTATTTTCAGGTTTCAGAGCTTCGAGGTTTTTCTCGTTTAGACTTATGGGAACATCCAAAGCGCGGAGCTCTGAAGCAATTGTCAGGGACATATTCTTTAAAACTAGGGCAGCTCCAGAACTATGAAGATTATTAGGATCATTTGATCAAATCAATGGAACTCATCGACAACGAATAATGTACGTGCTTCATTTTTAAATGAAAACCAATGAATTTGATTTAAAATTAAAAGACCATTTTGTGTAAACTTTTATCCTAAGAGGCGAAAACTATAAAACTCAAAAGTTGAAAATTGTGTGTGTGTTCCAACATAGCCAAAAAAAATTATTAGGATAAAATAATTTAACAAGATCCATGAAATTATGTACAATTTTGTTCCAATAATGTATCAAAATTCTTTCTTTCATGAGTCTGCCAAAAACATCTCAACACTTGGATTATTTTCATCTATGTGGACTCATGGACTCATGAACTTGCAGACTCGCGAAGGAATAACTCTTCCTTTCATAAGTTTGTCTGAAGAGTCCCCATACTTAACCATTTTCATCTTTGCGGACTAGCACACTCATGGACTCACAGACTCATATACTAATGAAGTCATAACTCTTCCTTTAATAAGTTCATCCGAAGAGTCCCCATAATCAACCATTTTCATCTTTGTAGACTCGTGGACTCACAAACTCATGGACTTGCAGACTCACAAAAGCATAAATACGACACTTGTATTATTTTCATCTATGAGGACTCACAAACTCACAGAATCATGTACTCATGGAAGCATAAATCTACCTTTCATAAGTTTGTCCAAAGAATATCCATACTTAACCATTTTCATCTTTTCGGACTTGTGGACTCACGGACTCACGGAAGCATAATTCCAACACTTATATTATTTTCATCTATGCGGACTCGTGGACTCATAGACTCACAGACTCATGGAAGCATAACTCTCCCTTTCATAAGTCATTCCAAAGAGTCTCCATACTTAACCATTTTCATCTTTTCAGACTAGCGGACTCACGAACTCGTGGACTCACAGATTCATAATTTCAACACTTAGATTATTTTCATCTATGCAGAATCACAGAATCATGGACTCGCATACTAATGGAAGCATAAATCTCCCTTTCATAAGTCCATCCAAAGAGTCTCCATACTTAACCATTTTCATCTTTTCGGACTTGCGGACTCACAAAAGCACAATTCCAACACTTAGATTATTTTCATCTATGTGGAATCAAGGACTCATGGACTTGTGGACTCATGGAAGAATAAATCTCCCTTTCATAATTCCATCCAAAGAGTCTCCATACTTAACCATTTTCATCTTTGCGAACTCACGGAAGTATAATTCCAACACTTAGATTATTTTCATCTATGCAGACTCACAGGCTCACAAACTCATGGACTCATGGAAGCATAACTCTCCCTTTCATAATTCCATCCAAAGAGTCTCCATACTTAACCATTTTCATCCTTGCGAACTCGCGGACTCACGCACTCACAGATGCATAATTCCAACACCTCGATTATTTTTCCATCTTCGAGAACTTGTGGACTCACAGACTCATAATAATTCCTTTTATAATTCCATTTGAGAAGTCCCAACACTTATCCATTTCTACCTCCCTACCTCTATGTACCTACCACCATTCCAGTACATGTCACCTACCGCCACTTCAGTTGGCATCTGGCCCCCACGTCATGCCGACATCAGCGTATAGAAAAATACTAAAATTTTTCCAAAAAATTCATAAATGCTCAAATTCTCCCAAAAAATGAAATTCCTTCTTGGGACATCATTAGAGATCTGTGACTAAGCTCAATACAACCCAAATCAAGCCATGTACATAAACATTTCTTCATTGCTTTTCAAGTTCGACACTTTCACTTCGAATTTGCCATTATTTAGCTGCAGGAAATTAGGGCTTTGGCCCAATTTCATATAATTTCACCATGGTCTCTCTGAAACCATTAAATTTATTCATTTTCACTCCTCTAAACACAAATTCAACCTCTAGAGCCACCAATTACATGTGTGTACAATTGGTCGACATTTATGGGATGAATGTTTCTTCAATTCCTTCCTGAATTGGGAAACTTATTTAACCAATTTAAATCAGTCAACCATAGTCTTATGTTGACTTCAAATTCGACCAATTATAGGTATGAATTTACTCAGACGTAGATTAAAATTAGGAAAAACTCATCCTTGGACCAAATTTCCCAAATTCTCCATGAATTTTAACAATAGAAATTGGGGCTTTGGCCCAATTTCACCTGGTTTCTCCTGATTTCACCATGGAAACACTGTAAACATTTTGTCAAACAATTTACAAATGAACTCTTCTTGAAATTTTGTCAAACAGTTCGCTTGCAAACTCTATAATTTCACTTCTGTGCTTTGCTAAATGGCCCATGCAGGCTCAAGGTTGAAATATGGGGCTCTCAAACCAATTTGTAATGTACCCAACAATTCAGGATGGGACACGTCACAAAATGTCTCTCTCTTGAACAACTCTGATACGAATTTGTAACATCCCCAATTATCAACAACTTAACAAAATTTCTCTTGTAACATTCCCAGCCCCTAGCTGGCCATGCCATACAAAATTTCAATTCTCATACTATTAAATTAAATAATAAATTTTTCATATGAATAGTCTTAAGTGGAAATAATAAAAACATGCATGCAACAATAACAATTCATATATAGAATTTAAAAACAGATATTTCATGACAAAAAACTCATAATTTCACACACAAAGTAATTGAAATAAGCACATGAATGACACTTATCTCAGGAAATAAACACCGACTGCATGCAGACCTTCCATGTTCCTCCCAACCTTAGAACGCACTACTCATAACTCTCAACAATGGTTCACCCCTGAGCTGGGACTAAACTCCACCTGGGTAATGAGTTTCTAACCAAGATAAGGTATTTTTAACAACATACAAACTCAGACATAGGTGCAAACTAAAACTAACAACTCATTCCCCACATGCTTGTCCCTCCCCAGGAAGTGTACCCATTCTCTTCTCAACATTCCTTCGGCTGCCCCACTTCCCTTCCGAGGCTTCAACAACAGACCAGACAGGAAGTCTCAAAGCCCTGTAACTACAGTTTGGTACCTCTGGAAATCAATTCCCAACAATTCTCTCACCTGGAGAGAATACACACGGGCGTGGCAACCCAATTCTTCAATCCTACGGCCCTTACAACCCTCTTCTTCAATTCATCTCTCGAGCTAACCAGTATATGTACAAATTATCGTTGTAGTCTAGTACCGTCGGGTATGATTCACAACTACCTCCTTGCAGGAATAATCTCCCCCCTTGCAATACAATATATCCCCAAATATATATATATATATATATATATATATATATATATACTTGTGTCCTTTAAGATACATGGCACCCAAGTGTCTCCCTTGTCCCTTATTTAGCAACTTAGGATATATTCATATCCATTACTTTATCTTTACAGAATACTAATATAATATTCCATTGGGATTAATCCCCCTAGCTTAGCCCCTTCTTAGAGTCTTATCCCCCTTTCCATTTCTAGTGGAGTTTATCTCCCCATACTCATTTGTGGGTCGATTTGTAGCAGTGATGTTCTTTATTAATGATATGCGTGTTTACATATTACAATAATAGGCTCACTAGCCTTTATCATCTAGGTTCTCCGACCTAATAATCACATAAGCCTTAGGGCCTATAATAACTTGGCTCACCAAGCTATAAAACATTTCTACATTTACAACTAGGGATCGACCTTGGCATTACAACACATGCACTTCTGGCCCAACAAAATATCCTCACTCACTAGCTTATATGTTCATTTACATTTATATGTATAGTTGGGGTTCAGCCTAGGGGTATTACAACTTGGAACCACACCCTCAACATATTCTTTGAGATCATTCCCCTCCAAGAGAAGGAAAATACTGACCTTCCAAGATTGGAAATTTTTTCTGAAGATATTACAAATGTAGTAGTTCTTTCCCCTTCAATCACTTGCAGATAAATTATGGGAGGAGAGTGGACATGCCCATGACTGGTTTCTAGAACATCTGACTATCCAACAAGATGTTTCACCATAGGAAATTCTTCACTAGAAGGTTGTGCATCAATTGTCTCTCTAATTTCATCCATTGTATATTCATCTCCAAGTAAATACATCATCATCTAATCATCCACAACAACTTTTCTTTATAAAATAGTCATTGTAGGTTCACTATAAGTTTGAACTAGATTGGCCTATACTAAAATCCTACACTTTTCTTGTGCTTGTGGAGGAGAAAAAATGGTGGCATATATTGTGCTAGAATTTGGATTTCCCTTTGCTGAATTCCTACATTTTGTCATACCTAACCTTTCCTTTTCTCTTTCTTCAATTACCTTTTCAATGGGTTTTTCTTTTCTTGAAGGATTTCTACCTCGATTACATAGGTGTTGGATTACTAAGAGGGGGGGTGAACCAATAATACAACAATTTAATTCTTTTTCACCATAAAATGCAAGTGTTATATCAATGCAACATCATCATCCAATATTTACAGAGTAAATAAACAATGAACAAATGAGCAATCATAAACATACACAGGGGGATATTGGGGGGAAGAGAGAGGGAGAGAGTTAGAGAAGGGTAGAAGGGGGTAGAGAGGGGGGGGAAGAGAGAAGGGAGGTAGAGATAGGTAAATAGAGAAATGGGGGGAGCATGGGGGAGAGAGAGAGAGATTAGAAATTTTAATACAAATTATGTATTGCCTTGATTCTCCTAATCTAACAATTGTATGCCACTGTTAAATACATAATCGCTTCTACAAATATTCTTGCAGAATTTAAAACACGATCACCAATTTCAATATCAAGAAGAAAGATCAATCACACATAACACAGATGTTTTACCAGGAAAGCATAAATCTAAAAACCCCACTATCATATATTATGTATATAGCATGGATCATGAAACAATCTCATAAAAAACTATAATCCAAGAGCTCTCAATACAATACACAATCGTCTCACAATGTCATACAAAAATTGACAAATTCATGTGTGAATTTACTGCCTCCAGACAACCTGCCTCCTCTGCTCAATCCCTGCTGATGGAAAACCCTGTAATGAATGAATTCCTCTTTCCTAGGCTACACAATCCTCATGGACACATCCAATGTGTGTGTGATTGCATGAGTGCACTCACTAAAGTCACAACTGATAGTCAACATGTTCCTTTCACCTATTATCTCAATTGGGTCTCCACTGGATCTGACATGCATGTAGTTAACAGTGGTAAATCTTCAATTGCATGTGAGACCACTGATTGTGAATTAATTAATAATTAATTCGTTGATCTCTCACTAGTGTAAGTTCAGTTAAAACTAGTATAACTGAGATTAACTCACTTAACTGAGTTAAACTACTTTACAACTCATATAATGACACATCCAACTCTGTTACAACTTCTAATCACTCAATTACAACTAATTCGACTTGCATGTCCCACCAATCAACCTTTCAACTTAAATTTCCTATAGCTAACTGATTTGCCACTTCAGTTAACTATTTCCAAGTGCTCATTGAGAATAGATTGATATTTATTGTCCAACTATTGTTAAGGGATAATAATAGTTGACATACATCTATAAATAGAATTTGCTCACCATCTATAAATAGACATCATCTATAAATAGAATTTTCTCATCATCTAAAAATAGACTTCCACCTAAAAATAGACTGAGGCTCCATCCTAATGTAGGTGCATAATTTTCACTAGGATCTTCTTGTTGAATCTCAACACTCCCTCTCAACAAGAAAGGGATTATCCTTCACCGTGATCCTGTCTCTATGGTATTTGAATTTTCTCCTGGTGAGTGCCTTCGTCAGAATGTTTGCATCCTGATATTTCGTAGGAATGTACTGAAGAAACATGATCCTTTGCTGGACACAATCTCTTATATGATGATATCGAATATCAATATGCTTATATATATCATGAAACACATGATTAATCGAGAGTTTAATGCAACTTTGATTATCACAATGAATCATTGTCAGATCTAAATGAGAACCAAACAAACCAACCAAGATCTTTCTCATCCAAATAGCCTCACATGTAGCTTGACTCACTGCCCTGTATTCCTCTTCCACTGAAATGAGTGCCACAGATCTCTGTTTCTTTCTATACCAAGAAATAGTTGTATAAATGATACTAAAGATCCCCCCTGATGTGCTCTTTATGTCTGTTAGGCTGCCCGCCCAATCTGCATCCGTGAAGCCATGCAACTTCACCTCATCCGTCTGTCTGTACCATAATCCATACTCATATGTTCCCCTTAGGTATATCAGGACATGCTTACCCACCTTCCAAAATAACTTGGTAGGCTTAACCATCACTTGACTCAACTGGTTAACTGCATAGCAAATGTTTGGTCTTGTGTTCACTAGATACATTAGCGAACCCACTAACTGTCGATAAACAATAGCATCCACTACCTCTCCAGAAGTAGCATACTCTTTCTTATAGTTTCCTGGAAGAGGATTATCCATGGGTTTATATCCCTCCATGTGAAACTTACCTAGTATCTCCCTTGCATACTTGCCTTGCGACACAAAAAGTTCACCATCTCACTGTCATATTTCCAATCCAAGGAAATAATGAAGGAGGCCCGTATCCTTCATCTCAAACTCCTTTGAAAGGTCCTCTTTTCATGAGTGTATCAACTGCTCATCACCATTCAGTATTAAATGATCAAGATAAATAACAATGATTAAAATCTTACCCTCCACCACTAATTTGTCGACCGGTCTTGGGACAATTTCCCATGCACTATTTTTGACAATGGAGTCATACTCCACCATTGCATCAACCCGAGTGGGATCCTACACTGCTTCCTGAAAGGAAGATGGTTCAGTCACAATAAATTTGTTCATGAGAGCCATGTATCTAGTAAATCAATCAGGAGATTGTCTCTGTCTGTGCTGTGAAGTAGGGGCTCCTACATTCTGTGCAGCATCTAGTCTCAATCTATCAGCTTTTGTGGTGCACTTTCTGCCATTTCTAATGGATGGCTCTGTGTGAGTGGCTTCATCCACTCCATGAACCTCTTCATGTGGCTGATCTACATCTTGAGACTCATCTTTGGGAACCAACAGTTCCTCCTATGCATGCAAGTCTAGCTCCCTCTCAAGCGACAACCACATGGATCTCCCTTCATTGAATTTTATATCCCGTCACATAAAAGTCATCTTAATGTTAGGAAAATACACACGATAATTATGGGGTATTTCTGTATACCCCACAAATATCCCAACTTCAACAGTCAGCTCCAGCTTCTTCCTAGCATTGTTGGTCACATGCACATAAACATATGAGCCAAAAATCTTAAAATGAGAAACATCGGGTTTCTTACTAGTGAAAGCTTCTTCATGTGTACTCATGCCAAGTACTCTACGAGGAAAACAGTTTTTCACATAAACCACAGTTTTGCATGCTTCCTCCCATAAATGCATTGGTAGGCCCTGATCATGCAACATCGCTCGTGCTTCACCCACGATCGTTATGTTCTTCCTCTCCGCGACCCCATTTTGTTGTGGGTTATGAGGCACTATGAGTTCTCTTCGAATTCCTTCTTTGCTGCAGAAGTATTTGAATTCATTAGATATGTATTCTCCACCATTATCGCTCCTCAAATCCTTCACTTGCTTCCCCGACTATTTCTCCACCAATGCTTTAAACTCATATAATTTTGAGAATGCTTGATCCTTCTTCTGCATGAAGAATATCCAGCATTTACGAGAATATATATTATGTGTGATTGATCTTTATTCTTGATATTGCAATTGGCGATCCTGTTTTAAATTCCGCAAGAATATTTGTAGAAGCGATTTTGTATTTAATAGTGGCATATAATTGTTATATCAGGAGAATCAAGGAAATACATAATTTGTATTAAAATTTTGACATGGTATCAAAGCGCAGAAGATTGCAGAAGCTGATTTTGTGATTGGATAGAATTCAAATTTGCAGAAATATTTTCTTGGTCCACACACGTTTGTGTGAATTGTCTCCAGGATCGCCGAAGCATGGTTCTCCTTTTCATGAAAGGTGGAATTTACATACTTCCCCATGGTGCAACCCTTGCACTAGTCTAACTGAGCAAGTCTTCCCATTGGAATTCCAGTAGATATTTGTTGCATGATTTTCAAGGCTCCATGATGAAGATGGCCCAATCGCCTATGCCATAATCCGCCCTCATCCTGTCTCACCACTTTTTTTGCCTTTCCCATCATGGAAGTGCAACCATATACCTCCATCTTGTAGAGATTCTTAACTAAAATCCATATCTTCTTGACTTGACCCATTTTTTTATGTCGCATAAAATCTTTTCCATCACTGAAAACAATGTCATAGCCTCTATCCTCCAACATTGCGACTGAGACCAAGTTTTTCTTCAGACCTGGAAAATGCATAACATATTTCCATTGAAATGGTTTACCTGGCTCCCTCTGAAAGGTAATGGTACCAATTCCAGTCACATTGTATCATCCATCGTCACCCATCTCTATATGCATTTTGAGATCTTTCTCCTCCAAGTCACTGAAAATCTCCTTATCTCTCGTCATGTGGAAGGAACGCCGCTATCCAAATACCACATCGATCCCAATGCACTTGATGCCATGCATGCGATCAAGGAGAAGTCAAGTTTAAAGTGTGAGGCAATGGATTCACCAGCTACAACTCCAACAACCTTCTTGTTCTTCTTCTTCTACGGACAATTAGTAGTGAGATGCCCATGTTCATGACAGTGAAAACACTTCACTCTGGACAAATCCAGCTTGTTGCCTTTAGACTTGGATTTTGAATGGAATTTCTTCCCCTTACCTTTCCTTGCCTTGTTAGTGAAAGAACGATCCTCTTCATCATCATGCTTTGATGAAGATCCATCTCTGGTGTTCCGCCTGAACTCCTCCTGTGCTAGATCCGACCATAGTCGTTCCCAATATGGCAATTTTTCCCTTCCATTGACAGAGTCTTGATAACTGTGCCAACTCTTGGGAAGTCATAGGAGAACCAAGCTCACTAAATAATCATCAAATACTATTATTCCCACACCTCCCAGCTCATCCTAACGTTGGACAAACTTCGTGAGATATTTTGGAATGGAGTTTCCCTTCTCCATCTTGATCTTCCTAAGTTTATCTTTGAGCACCAATTTCCTATGGTCGCTGCTATTTTGGAATAGATCCGTCAAAGTCTTCCACATTTCATATGTTGTGGCTTTCCCATGGAGTCTTGAGCCAATGTGGTCTCTTACTCCCTCCAATAGGAGCCTCCTCGCCTTTGCCACTTTCTTTTTCCATGCATCAACATTTGCAGCATCTGGCTTAGGAACATCTTTGTCAATGAATTCCTTCAAGCCATTGTCTTCGAGTATTGCCTCCATCCTGTCCTTCCAAGAAATGTAGTTCAAGCTACCCTCAAGTGCATACTCTAACCTCAAGCCATTGAAATCCATTTCAATCTTGAATCAGTTGTAGCACCAAGAAAGTCTTTCTGCAAATTCAAATTCTATCCAATCACAAACTCAGCTTTTGCAATCTTCTGTGCTATGATACCATGTAGAAATTTTAATACAAATTATGTATTGTCTAGATTCTCCTGATCTAACAATTATATGCCACTGTTAAATACAAAATCACTTCTACAAATATTCTTGTGGAATTTAAAACACGAACACCAATTGCAATATCAAGAAGAAAGATCAATCACACATAACACATATGTTTTACTGGGAAAGCATAAAGCTAAAAAACCCACTATAATATATTATGTATATAGAATGGATCATGAAAAAATATCATAAAAAACTCTAATCCAAGAGCTCTCATTACAATATACAATCGTCTCACACTATCATACAAAAATTGACAAATTCATGTGCCAATTTACTGCCTCCAGACAACCTGCCTCCTCTGCGCAATCCCTGCTGATGGAAAACCCTACAATGAATGAATTCCTCTTACCTAGGCTGCGCAATCCTCATGGGAACATCCAATGTATGTGTGGTTGCATGAGTGCACCCACTAAAGTCACAACTGATAGTCAACCTGTCCCTTTCACCTGTTATCTCAACCGGGTCTCCACTGGATCTGACATGCATGTAGTTAACAGTGGTAAATCTCCAGTTGCATGTGAGACGACTGATTGTGAATTAATTAATAATTAATTCACTGATCTCTCACTAGTGTAAGTTCAGTTACAACTAGTACAACTGAGCTTAACTCACTTAACTGAGTTAAAATACTTTACAACTCACATAACTACACATCCAACTCTATTACAACTTCGAATCACTCAGTTACAACTAATTTGACTTGCATGTCCCACCAACCAACCTTGGAACTTGAATTTCCTATAGATAACTGATTTTCCATTTCAGTTAACTATTTCCAAGTTCTCATTGAGAATAGATTAATATTTATTGTCCAAATATTATTAAGGGATAATAATAGTCAACATACATATATAAATAGAATTCGCTCACCATATATAAATAGACATCATCTATAAATAGAATTTTCTCATCATCTAAAAATAGACTTCCACCTAAAAATAGCCTGAGGCTCCATCCTAGTGTAGGTGCATAATTTTCACTAGG
>ML790046.1:40685-56481 GCA_009831015.1 Picea engelmannii | reverse complement strand
GGGTAGAGAAAGTGAGTGAGAGGAGGGGGTGAGAGAGAGGGAAGGGAGGTAGATAGAGGTAAAGCGAGAAAGGAGGGGACAGAGGGAGGGGTATACAGTGTGGAGGGGAGAGAGGGGTAATTGTAGGAGGGGTAGAGAGAGAGGGGGGTTTACAGCGAGGGAGGGAGAGAGAGGAATTGTAGGAGGGGTAGAGAGAGTATGTGATGCAGGAGAATCACCATCATCATTTAATTAGGCGCAGTGGAAGATGACTCAACATCCAACACAACACATTGTAACTGGTTTGGATCCCAAGCAGAGCGTGTCACTTTAATTTTGAGACCTTTGTAATTAAATATCCCATGAGATATTAAATCTATATCTATTATATATGCTCCAGGAGGTTTTAATTTTCTTTAATGCCTATAGGATTGTACAGATTTCGAGCGTCGACTCATATCTGAATTGTAATTGTTCATTTACTGTAATCATCTTAGTGGTAGGATGTTTTTAATTGTGATATGAAAGCACTAGAATAGTCTGGAGGGAAGGCTAGAGAAGCCCATTAATGTATAAATAAATGTAATCTATGCCCAAAGGAATCTACTGAAGAAAGAGGTTGTTGTTGAAGGTTGTTAAATTCTTGTAAATTATTGTTGAAGGAATATAGAAGAACAAAGAATTGTTTCCAATTTGGTGAGATTGTGAATTTTTGTATCTCTGAGAAATTGGGTAAATGCTATGTTGTTATCTTTGTGTTTGTGTGTGTGCATCTAAATGGTTGGTTAAATAAGTTATAAATACTATTATAAGTTTCAATTGTTTCTCTTCTGAAATCTCAATGTAGGGAGTGCACAGTGCCAACGCAAGGAGTACGGAGGTCGAACCATCTATATGTTAAGAAGCTGAGGATACATAGTGTAAATTTACACAGAGCGAGTGCAAGGAGTGCACCTACACTCACAGTAGTGTAAAATATCATAGGGGAGATGAAGTGCAAGGAGTTCAAAGAGTCAACACTCTGTTAAGTGTTGATCAAGATAAGGAGAATTAGTGACGCAGTGCCCCTACCTCAGCAGGGTCTACTGACCTCCTGGCCTATGGATCTTCGAATTCCTTTGAGTTGAAACAACTCTTTGATTCCTAGATGGAACCTTTAGCACTTAAAGACCATAGGTCCTTTTCTAATCTCCGCCTACATGAACCTTCGCTAGACATGAGCCTCCACTCTACGTGACCACCAGCATGACCACAACCTTAGCCCCAAAAGGCACGTTGGGTTTCACGATGTTGGGGATTTGCGATGTAGATTTTCTTCTGTCGCCTGATATCCGAAATGTTGATATCTCTTTGCCACAGATCAATGGTATCGATTCTTCCCACGATCTGATGGTACAAATCGCATCGGGATTTCGCATATCATGTATTTGTAAAGTGGCCCTCTCCCCTTCTCTCGAAATCCGAAATCGCGATGGCCGCTTATGCCAGATCAATGGTCCTGGGTTCCCGTCATCCAACACTCCAGATTATTCCTTCTCTTATCGGGATTTCATGACTCGCGATTCTAGAAAATAGCTTGCTCCACACTCCCGACTCCTAAAATGTTGAAATTCAAGCACCAAATCAATAGCTTGTGGCCCTTCAGATATGATGGTTGTTATCCCTCCTTAGCTTGGTTTCTACAAGGTGACTTCGACTCTCGTCCTCCCTTCGCACTTTTCCAAGTCTCTAACCTTCTTGATATTAATGCTTGCTACAAATTGAAGGGTTCTAATGAATCTTGCATGCACTCCTTTTAGCTTCCACAATAATCTTTGATTATCTGGGACTTCAACCTTGCGCGCTCCTTGCAATAGTATTTATTCAACCACTCACTTGGTTGGAAAAGTATAAGACTCGACATGGCCTGCACACACCTTGCACGGCTCTGTGTTATACTCACACTTTTGTTGGTATAAGAACAACTCTATCTCTCCTGAGCTCTTATGAGGTAAAACTCAGAATCTTGTCAACGCACTCCTTGTGGACCTTCACTGCACTCCTTGCAGGAACTCTCAGGACAAGAAGAAATTGAAACTTATACTCTCCCTCTCACAGAATTTATACATTCAACATGAAATCACACACTTAAAGAATTCAAACAAATGCATAACAGAGAATATAAGCAAATTGTAAAAATACCATTCAATAGATGCAAATAGTAACCATAACAACACCATGAAATTGGATTAAAGCCTTCTCATATTAATTCAAGTGCTTTTGTACATGGTTTCAATAGGAACAACTATCTACTCAAACAACTTCTACAATCTATCTTCTTCTCTACTCTCATATGCTCTCTTTCTCTACAGCTTCTACTCTTACAATGAGAATTATACAATACAATACATACGAGGGATATTTCTTGAGTTTTACCTCCTACAAATCTAAGCTATCTTATTGAAGTTAAAGACTACAAATACTTTACATTGATTACATTAAATGACTAAAACCGACAGATGAGAGAGAACGCTCAAGATCTGTGTTACAATTCCCAAAACATTCAAGAGCAATTATATCTTTTCATATATTACATTAATGTGCCATCCTTTGAAATTCAAAATGTGTGCTGGTGCATATCTAGTTGTCCTCCACTTGTGCTTGTTGTCGATGCTCCTGCATCATACTCCTCTCGCTGAAAAATTCATGGACTCCTGTCCATGTTTTTGAATATCTACTTCACTTTCCCAACTGGCATCCTCAATTGGGTGTCACTTCCATTTTATCAAATATTCAAGATATGTCTTCCTCCTAATTTTATTTCCAACTCTCGGATCAATGATCTTTTCCATCTGCGACTTTTCAGCTACAGGCATCTGTTTGACCCACTGAACTTCATCTTGATTCTCTTCTCCTCTTGCTTCGTCTACTATGTATGGGTATAGATCTGCTATGTTGAATATGGGTGATATGCCCACACCATCTGGCAATTCTATCTCATAAGCATTTGCCTCAAATTTCAGTAAAATCTTACACAGCCCTATCTTTTTCATCTTCAGTTTATTTTATGTTCCCCTTGGGAACCTTTCTTTTCTGAGGTGTGCTAAAACTAAATCTCCCACTTCGAACTGAAGCTCTCTCATGTGATGATCTACTCTTCTCTTATATTCCTGGTTGTAATTCAACAACTGCTCTTTGATTTTATTGTGGAGCTCCTACATCTCTACTGCAAAATCTTCTGCTCCAACATTTTTGAACTCACTCTTCTCTAAGTCTCTCAAATCAGATACTCCCCTTGGCTACATTCCATACATTATCTAGAATGGGATTTGTCATGTGCTCCTATTAGGTGAGTCATTATATGCAAATTCCTCTTGTGGCATAATCTAATCCCACTGACTGTGATGTTCAACTACTAAACTCCTCAATAAGTCCCCTAAACTTCAATTTACTACCTCAGTCTGTCCATCTATCTGAGGGTAATATGTTGAGCTAAAAGATAAGTCTATCCCCATATTCTTCCATAGTGTCCTCCAGAAATGACCAACAAATTTGGTATCCCTCTCTGAAATAATACTCTTGGGTAAACCATGAATTCGAACAACTTCTTTGAAAAACATATTTGCAATGTGTGTTGCATCACTGGTTTTATGACATGGAATAAAATGTGCCATTTTTTTAGAATCTATCGACTACCACGAATATGGAATCACAACCTCTCTGTGTCCTTGGCAATCCTAACACAAAATTCATGCTTACTGCATCCCACGGTCTCTTTGGTATAGGCAGTGGTTGATACAAACCTGTATTCTGTCTTTTCCCCTTTGCATGCTGAAAAATTCTAAATATGTTGACAAATTTCTTGACATTTGTCCTCATTCCTGGCCAATAATATAAACTGTTCAGTTGCACAAATGTTTTATCATGGCTGAAATGTCCAGCCAATCCCCCACTATGTTTTTCCTTCAAAATATTTTCTCTCATAAAACTCTTTGGGATACACAATTGATTTCCTTTGAATAACAGTCCATCTTGAATTAAATATTCAATTCATTGGATTCTATCTCTCAAAACAGGATTCTCACATTCTTCATAAGCGTCCTTGAAATCTGAATCATCCCTGTACACTTCCTTAAGGCTATCAAAACCAAAGGTCTTCACTCGAAACTCCTGCAAAATCAAACATTTCCTGCTCAATGCATCAACAACCTTGTTAGCAGTTCCAGAAATGTGCTTTATAACAAAATTAAAGTTCGGCATAAATTCAACCCATTTTGCATGTTTCTGGTTCAGTTTTTCCTATCTAGTTATAGTCTATAAGGCATGGTTGTTGCTATACAAAACAAACTCTTTCAGAACCAAGTAGTGCCTCCATTTCTTCAATGCTTGTATGACTGCATAAAACTCTTTATCATACGTGGAATATTTTAACTTGGTCTCGTTCAACTTCTCACTGAAGTATGCAATTGGTCTATTGTCTTGACTTAATACTGCTCCAATCACAAATCCACTTGCGTCACATCTGACTTGAAATGTTTTACTGAAATCTGGCAGAACTAGAATGGGTTGTCCAGTTATCTTCTCCTTTAACAACTTGAAAATTCTTTCTACTTCCTCTGTCCAATGAAAAGATTTATGTCTCTTCTTAACTGTGTCCATCATTGGTGCACTAATCTCACTAAAATTTCTAATGAACTTCCTGTAAAAACTGGCTAGCCCATGGAAGCTTCTGAATTCAAAGATATTCCTTGGCGATGGCCATTCTTTGATTTATTTTACCTTCTTCGGATCCATCTTCAACTCATTCGAAGAAATTACGAAACCTAAATAAATGAGTTTTGTCTTCATGAAAGATGACTTCTTCATATTTATCAGCAACTTCTCTTGTTTTAACCTCCTCGTCACTAAAGCTAAGTGTCTCAAATGTTCTTCCTCAGTCTTACTGAAGATCAGTATATCATCAAGATACACAATTACAAACTTCCCAATGAAATCTTTCAAGACTTCATTCATCAATATCATAAAAGTACTTGGCGCATTCGTCAAGCCAAACAGCATGACAAGCCATTCATATATTCCTTCATTCATCTTGAATGTTGTCTTCCATTCATCACCTTCCCTCATCCTAATCTGGTGATATCCTCTTTTCAAATAAATTTTTGAAAAAAACTTTGCCCCACTCAAGAAATACATCAAGTCATCCATCCTAGGTAAAGGAAATCTATACCTGATGGTGATTTTGTTTATAGCCCTCAAGTCTGTACACATTCTCCATCCACCATCCTTATTTGGACTCAACACTGTTGGTACATCACATGGACTCAAGCTTTCCCTAATCAACCCTTTGTCCATCAAATCCTGGACTTGCTTCTTGACCTCTTCATTCTCCTGCGGTGTCAATATGTACATTTCTTTGTTTGGAAAACTTGCTCCTGGTAAGGTCAATATGATGGATTATACTTTTGATGGGTGACAACGAACAAGGAAAATCGTCCACCACTATATCAGCGAAATTCTCCAGCAGCTCCTGAATTTCCTCAGGTAGATCATCTATAGAGGTATTGGTCAAGATGACTCTAGGTCTCCTCACCATAGCAAACTAAATTTCTTCATCTTTCTTGAATTCATCCAGAAGTTCCTTCTCACTCATGAGAAGTATAATATTGCTTGTTTCTTCTTTCACCTTCTTGTCTTTAATTGACAGGAACATGTGTGTCCTACCATTCTTCTCCAAGGTATAGGTGTTCTTTCTTCCATCATGAATAACATTTCTTTCATATTGCCACGGTCTCCCAACAAAAGATGACAGACATCCATGGGAATAAAATCACATAAAATCTCATCTCTGTATCCCACTATCTTAAATTCAACTAAACATTGTTTAGTGACTATTACCTAATGTCCCTTTTGCAACCATGAAACTTTATATGGGCTTGGATGTGCAATGGTCTCCAATTCCATATTTTCCACCATCTCTATGGATAGTAGGTTATCTGTGCTTCCACTATCAACTATCACCTTGCATACCCTATCCTTGGTCTTGCAAGAATTCCTAAATAAATTGTTCCTCTGGACTAAATTCTCCACCTCTTTCTCTGGCTTCAAGAGAATCTTCCTCATCATTAGGGATATTCCACCTTTTGCATATTTTGCCTCAACATTTTTCCTTTGTACTTTTGAAATGTGATCTTCACCTCCTCCATCTCTTTTTCTATCAGGACATTACCACGATTTGTGTCTGATCTTTCCACATACAAAACACTTTATTTCACCTCCTCTACCTCTTCCTCTTCCTCTTGCTCAAGGAAAAGTGTTCCTATCGACATATTGTCCTCCTTGTGAGCTTCTTCCCCTTTCCGAGTGGTTGTGTGGTTTCTTTTCTTCATCCTTGGGCTTCTGTACTCTGTCCTGGGGAACTACTTTGCCTCTACTCTGACTTCTACCTCTGCCCCTTTGACCTTGCTTTCAGGTCAAATTCACTTCTGCCTTTGAAGCAATATGATAAGCATATTCTACATTTCTGATTGTCACCATGCTCATCTCATCCTTAATCTCATATCTCAGGCCATTCATGTATTTGGTGATTTTTTCTTCATCACTCTCATAATGACGAACTCTAATATTTAATCTGTAAAATTCCTCTGTATATTCCTTCATTGTCATCTCTTTCTGTCTTAAATTTTGTATCCTTCGAAACAGATTGACTTGATAATCTCGGGGTATGAATTTGGATTTCATCTTAGCGACCATCTTGTCCCATCTTTTGATCCTTTGTTTGGCTTTGCAATGCCTGTCAGCCTGCAGTTCATCCCACCACAGTGTTGCATGCCCTTTCAATCTAGTGACAACATGTTTAAACTTCTTATATTCATCGATGTCTTCATAATTGAAATATTTATCAAGAGCTCTAAAACAATCTAGTAGCTCCTCAACGTCTAAGTTTCCTTCATACAACGGGATGTCCATTTTTTCTCTGGAACCTATTATTGCAACAAATTTAAATAGATGTTCCTTTGTAGCATATTCGATTGTGACTTCTTCTTTGGCTCCATATTCATTCTCACTTTCAGCCTCACTGATATCTCCAGTATCAGGTGTTTTCCTTTGTGATGTCTCCATAGCAACCAATCGAGCATGAAGTTCCCTCATCTCCCTTTCCACGGTTGGATCAGGCATGGTTCTCTCTTGACGTCTTCTTGGCATCATTGTTTCAATCTGTCCACATAGAATTCAAATCACAACTTTCCTTTGTATTCCCTCTATAGAAAACAAAAGTTGTTAGCTCTGATACCACCTGACGCAGTGCCCCTACCTCAGCAGGGTCTGCTGACCTCTCGGCCTATGGATATTTTAATTCCTTTGAGCTTAAATGGCTCTTTGATTCTCAACTGGAACCTTTAGCACTTGAAGACCATAGGTCCTTTTCTAAGCTCCACCCGCGTGAACCTACACTAGACGTGAGCCTCCACTCCATGTGACCACCAACGTGACCACAACCTTAGTCCCAAAAGGTGCATTGGGTTTCACAATGTCGAGGATTTGCAATGTAAATATTCTCCCATTGCCAGATATCCGAAATGTCGACATCTCTTCGCCACAGATCAATAGTCTCGATTCTTCCCATGATCTGACGGTCCAGATCACATCGATATTTCTTGTATCGGGGATTTTTGAAGTGGTTTTCTCCCCTTCTCCTGAAATCCAAAATTGCGATGACCGCTTATATTAGATCAACATTTCTGGGTTCCCGTGATCCAACACTCTAGATTCTTCCTTCTCTTATCAGGATTTCATGACTCGCGATTCCTGAAAACAGCATGCTCCAGACTCCCGACTCCCAAAATGCCGAAATTCAAGCACCAAATCAATGGCTCTTGCCCCTTCAGATATGACGGTTGCTATCCCTCCTGAGCTTGGTTTCTGCGAGGTGAATTCAACCCTTGTCCTTCCTTTGCAATTTTCCAAGTCTTTGTCCTTCTCGAGCTTAATTATTGTTGCAAATTAAAGGATTCTAAGGAATCATGCATGCACTCCTTGTGGCTTCCACAATAATATTTGATTATCTGGGACTTCAACCTTGCGTGCTCCTTGCGATAGAAGTTCTTCAACCACTCACTTGGTTGGAAAATTCTAAGACTCGACCCGGCATGCACACACCTTGCACATCTCTGTGCTATACTCGCACTTCTGTTGGTATAAGAAAAACTCTATCTCTCCTGAGCTCTTCTGAGGTAAAAATCTGAATCTTGTCAATGCACTCCTTGTGGATCTTCACTGCACTCCTTGTAGGAATTCTCAAGATGAGAAGAAATTGAAAATTATAACTCTCACTCTCATAGAATTCATACATTCAACATGAAATCATACACATAAATCATTGAAACAAATGCATAATAAAGCATATAATCAAACTGTAAACATACCATTCAATAGATGGAAATAGTAACCATAACAACACCATGAAATTGGATTAAAGCCTTCTCATATTAATTCAAGTTCTTTTGTACATGGTTTCAATAGCAACAACTATCTACTCAAACAACTTCTACAATCTATCTTCTTCTTTGTTCTCCTATGCTCTCTTGCTCTACAACTTCTGCTCTTACAATGATAATTATACAATACAATACATATGAGGGATCTTTCTTAATTTTTCCCTCCTACAACTCTAATCTATCTTATCGAAATTAAATACTACAACTACTTTACCTTGATTACATTAAATGACTAAAACCGACAGATGAGAGCGAATGCTCAAGATCTGCATTACAATTCCAAAAACATTCAAGAGCAATTATATCTTTTCATATATTACATTAATGTGCCATCCTTTGAAATTCAAAATATCTCCAAAATGCACGTTGGTGCATATCCAACTGTCCTCCACTTGCACTTGATGGCGATGCTCCTACATCAATTAGCACAAGGAGTGTGCAGGAAAATTTTTAATTCCCAAGCTTAGGAGGGAAGTGCAAAGTGCGTGCCATAGGTTGAGTTATACAAGTGACAAAGCTCCGAAGTCACAGAGTGAATCTATAATGTATATCGGTGGACGAGTGTTAGTCGTTGGTTCCCTGAGTAGTTCGGTGATTTGACACTTCGGGTGAACTTGGTCATTGTTCTGTGGAGTGGAGAATCCCTAGAAGTCCCGAAGTTTGGAGTTAATCTTGACCATTAGTTGGTAGGTAAATGTGGACCATAGATTTCTGAGTTGTTCATAATTCGGCTATTCGAAAGGTTTTGGGTGGCACTTGTGTTGGCATGGAGAAGTCTCGAAGCCTGAAACCTAGGAGTCTTTATTAGTCGTAGATCGTGCCAAGGAATGTGTACCATTTATTCCTTAATTCTTCGAGAGTTCGACGGTTCGATTATTCGGGAGAAGTGTGTTTATGAAAGGTTAGATTGGAGAAAAATACTGAAGCCTGAAGTCCCGAAGCACCAGAGTAAATACTTCCAGTTTAGGCCCGAGGTCACATGCACAACTTTGTTGGAGCAAGAGGACCCTTGTGAATACGATATTTGGCACAGTGTCCAATAGAATAGGCATGTGGTGAGACATTACGGGTTCTGTGAGGACCTGAGATCCACTTCGGCTCCTATTTAGTTTGATCCTAGATCGGGAGATCATATGAGCCCATATGGGG
The DNA here is from genome assembly GCA_009831015.1 of Picea engelmannii. Lineage (NCBI taxonomy): Eukaryota > Viridiplantae > Streptophyta > Pinopsida > Pinales > Pinaceae > Picea > Picea engelmannii. The sequence continues at coordinate 46,879 of ML790046.1, read as the reverse complement.
GTTTGCATCAAGTGGTATAAAAGAAGGAAAAATCTCTCTGGGTATAAAGAATATATTTGAACCATGCCCCCAAGGAGACACAAGGAGAGACATGTAGTCAATGTAGCTATGGAGGAGGAAATGAGACAACTTCATTCAAGGTTGGATGCCATGGAAACAACAAAAAGGAGAGAACCATAGGTTGGTGATATCAGTGAAGATGAAAGTGAAAATCCAGAAGAAGAAGAAGTTGTAGGAGAACAAGCAACAGAGGAGTGACTGATGAAAGTTGTTTTCAAGATGGGAACTAGAGAAAATATAGAAGTTCCTATGTATGAAGGTAATTTGAATGTAGAATAATTTCTTGATTGGATAATTTCTTTAGACAAGTACTTTGATTATGGGGATATTTATCATGAGAAGAAAGCAAAGCATGCAGTGACCAGGTTGAAGGGATGTGCAACTTTATGGTGGGACGAGTTGCAAGCTGACAGAAGGAGAAAAGGTAAGTCCAATATTAAGAGTTGGGATAGAATGGTAGCTAAGATTAAGGATAAATTCATACCCAAGGATTATCATATGAATTTGTTCAAAAGGTTGCAAAATCTAAGACATAAATGATTTTTGGTGAAGGAGTATACTAGAGAATTTTATAAGTTGAATATAAGGGCAGGACACAAGGAAAATGATGAAGAAAAAGTTTCTAGGTATATTAATGGTTTTAGGTATGAAATACATGATGCGATTAGTATGATAATGATGAGTATTGTAGAATTTTCTTATCAGGTATCCTTGAAAGCAGAATAAAAATTGTCCAGGAAGAATAGTCAAAAAAGAAAGGGAAAGAGTCCTAACAGAGGAAGAGGAACCACTAGAGAAAATTTCCATAGATACAGGGGAGAAGTTGGAGGATTTAACAGTCACATAGATAGAGGAGTAAGTTCTAGAGGAGGATACTCTAGAGGTAGGAATCCTTTTCCAAGAAGTAGAGGAAGAGGTAGAGGAGGAGAAGTCAAGTGTTATGCTTGCGGGAAAACATAACACATGTCTTGGGAGTGTCCTGAAAATAAGAATGCAGGAGTTAGAGAAGCTCACATTTTTTAGGCACAACAGAGGAATGTGGAGACAGATATGAAAGAAAAAGCAGTTGAAGAAGGAATATTTCTCAAGATGAGGAAAGCTCTCGTGAATCCTAAAAAAGAGGTACGAGAACCAGTCTAGAGAAACAGTTTATTCAGAACTGCTTGCAATATGAAAGACAAAGTATGCAAGGTGATCATAGATAGTGGGAAAACTAACAATTCAGTATCCACGGAGATGGTGGAAAAGCTAAAGTTGGAGACGAAAACACATCTGAGTCTGTACAGGGTAAGTAGACAATGTAAAGTTGAGTTTAAAATCGGTAGCTATAAGGATGAAGTTTTATGTGATGTCACACCTATGGATGTTTCTCATGTTCTATTGGGGAGGCCTTGGAAATGTGATAGGAATGTTGTACATGATGTGGGGAAGAACACGTATACCCTTGAGAAGAATGGGTGTAAACATATGTTGTTTCCATTAGAATATAAGGGATTCAAAGAGGAGGCTAGCCCTAGTATACTTCTCATGTGTGGGAAGGAGCTCTTGAAAGAAGTCAGGAAATATCAGGAAATGCAGTTTGTTGTTATAGGTAAGCCAAGAGTCATCCTTACAAATAATTCTATGAATGATTTTCCTGTGGAAGTTTAGGAGTTGTTGGATGAGTTCGTTGAAATTGTGGTGGATGAGTTGCCTCATACTTTACTGCCCATCAGGAGTATTAGTCACCATATTGACCTTATTTCGAGAGAAAGTTTTCCGAACAAAGAAACATATAGATTGACCCCTCAGGAGAATGAATAGGTCAAGGAACAGGTCCAAGAGTTGTTGGATAAAGGAATTATCAAAGAAAGATTGAGCCTGTGTGTAGTACCAACTGTGTTGAATCCAAAGAAAGATGGAGGTTGGAGAATGTGCATAGATTCTAGAGCCATCAACAAGATAACCATCAGGTATATATTTCATTTACCTAGAATGGATGATTTAATGGATTGTTTGAATGGAGCTAGTTATTTTTCCAAGATAGACTTGAAAAGTGGTTATCATGATATAAGAATGAGAGAAGGGGATAAATGGAAAACAACATTTAATACAAATGAAGGGTTGTATGCATGGCTTGTTATGCCATGTGTCTTAACAAATGCTCCAAGTAAATTCACGAGGTTACTGAATGAAGTGCTCAAAGATTTTATTGGGAATTTTGTGATTGTTTATTTATATGATATTCTATTTTTCAGCAAGACTGAGAAGGAGAATTTAAGACACTTGAGGATGGTGTTGAGGAGATTGTAGCAGGAAAAGCTATTGATACATTTGAATAAATGTTCTTTTATGAAGACATAACTTGTGTATTTTGGGTTTGTAATCTCTTCAAATGAATTGAAGATGGATCCAGAAAAGGTGAGGACTATAAAAGAGTGGCCTTCTCTAAGAATATTGTTTGAAGTAAGATTTTTTCATGGGTTAGCGAGATTTTATAGAAAGTTCATTAGGAATTTCAGCAGTATTTGTGCACCCATAGTAGATATTATAAAGAAGGAACATGGATATTTTGACTAGACAAAAGAAGTCGAGAAAGTATTTAGAGTGTTAAAAGAAAAGATAGCAAAACAACCTATCTTAATTTTTCCAGACTTTAGGAAGACTTTCTAGGTCAATTGTGATGCAAGTGGAGTGGCTATTGGTGTAGTTTTAAGTCAAGATGACAAGCATGTTGCTTATTTCAGTGAGAAGTTGAAAGATGCTAAGAGAAAATATTCAACATATGAGAAGGAATTTTATACTATAATTAAAGCTTTGAAAAAGTGGAGACATTACCTTATACCAAAGGAGTTTATTTTGTATACTGAAAACTATGCTTTGCAGTTCATAACTAGACAAGAGAAATTAAACCAGAGACATGCCAAATGGGTATAATTCATGCATAATTTTACTTTTGTTATTAAAAATATTAGTAGGAGTGCTAACAAATTTGCAGATGCTTTGAGTGGGAGATGTTTAATCTTGTAAGAATTCCAAGTGGAGACTTTGGGATTTGAACAGCTCAAGGAGATGTACTAGGAAGACCCAGATTTCAAGGAATCTTACGAAGCCTATGAAAATCCTTTTTTAAGGGATAGAAACCAATGGTTGGATTATATGATCCAAGAAGGATTGTTATTCAAATGACGTTGATTTTGTATCCCAAAATTCTTAATGAGGGAAAATTTACTAAAGGAAACACATAGTGGAGGATTGGCTACACATTTTGGCCATGATAAAACATATGTGCAGTTAAGTTCTTCATACTATTGGCCAGGCATGAGGTCTAATGTGAATAATTTTGTGGACAAATGTATAATTTTCCAGTATGCGAAAGGAAAGCAGCATAACACAGGATTGTATCAACCATTTGTTATTCCAGAGAGGCCGTGGGTTGCTATAAGTATGGATTTTGTTATGGGATTTCCAAAAACTCAGAGGGGAAATGATTCAATATTTTTGGTGGTTGACAGATTTTTGAAGATGGCACATTTTATACCATGCCACAAAATAAGTGATTCTACCCACATAGAATTTTTTTTTTTCAAAGAGATTGTGAGATTGCATGGGTTACCTAGGAGTATAGTCTCAAATAGAGACACAAAATTTGTGGGATATTTTTGGAGGATGTTGTGGAAGAAGCTAAGGACAAATTTGTCTTTTAGTTCAACATATCACCCTTATATATATTGACAGACTGAGGTGGTGAATAGAAGCTTAGGGAATCTACTGAGAATTTTGGTAACTGAAAATAATAGTCAATGGGATCAAATTCTTAGTGGAGTTTGCATATAATGACTCATCAAACATGAGTACTGGTAAGAGTCCATTCTAGATATCATATGGAATGCATCCTAAAGGAATTTAAAAATTGAGAGATTTTGGGAAAGATAAATTTCGAAGTGCGGGAGAAGATGATTTCACTGTAGATACGCAAACATTACACGATCAAATAAAAGGAAAAATATAGGAGAGCATCCAAAGATACAAGAATAGAATAGATTAGAGAATAAAATAGGTGAATTTTGAGGTTGGAGACCAAGTATTGGAACACTTGAGGAAAGAAATATTTCCAAGAGGGAAATATAATAAACTGAAGATGAAGAAGATATGAGCTTGTAAAATCCTTAGAAAAATTGTTGCAAATGCTTACGAGATTGAACTGTCAGAGGACATTGGAATTTCACCAATATTTAATGTAGCAGACTTATACCCTTACAATATGGATGACACAAAAGGTAAATATGATCAAGAGAAGATTTAGTGGAAGTGACAGATTCTCGTAGCAGAGAAGCCTTAGATGGAAAATATTTTAGATAAGATAATTAACCAAGAGGAAAGTTTACTATGAGTATCTTGTCAAATGGAAGAATCATCTAGCAAATGATGCTAGTTGGATAACTGAATCAAACATCCAGAAGAATGGAAAGGAAGTGGAGGAGCTCATGGATAGAATTCCATGAATATTTTTGTCTAGAGGAGTATGATGTAGGAGAATCATCATCATCATTTAATGAGGTGTAGTGGAAGATGAATCAACATCCAATGCAACACATTGTAACTGGTTTGGATCCCAAGGAGGGCACATCACTTTAATTTTGAGACCTTTGTAATTAAATATCCAATGAGATATTAAAGATAGAGCTCTTATATATGCTCCATGAGGTTGTAATTGTCTTTAATTCCTGTGGGATTATACAGATTTTGAGCGTTGACTCATATTTGAATTGTAAATGTTCATTTACTGTAATCAACTTAGTGGTATATGAAAGCACTAGAATAGTCTGGAGGGAAGGCTTGAGAATCCCCTTCATGTATAAATAAATGTAATCTATGCCCAGAGGAGGCTGCTAAAAAAAGAGGTTGTTGTTGAAGGTTGTTAAATTCTTGTAAATTATTGTTGAAGGAATATAGAAGAACAAAGAGTTGTTTACAATTTGGTGAGATTGTGAATTTGTGTATCTCTAAGAAATTGGATAAATGATATGTTGTTATATTCGTGTTTGTGTGTGTTCATATAAATGGTTGGTTAAATAAGTTCTAAATACTATTATAAGTTTCAATTGTTTCTCTTCTGAAATCTCGTTGCAAGGAGTGCGTAGGTCGAACCATCTATAGGTTCAAAAGCTCAAGAGAGATAGTGTAAATTTACACAAAGTGAACACAAGGAGTGCACCTACACTCACAATACTGTAAAACCTAGTAGGGGAGATGAAGTGAAAGGAGTGGAAAGATTCAACACTCCATTAAGTTTTGATCAAGCTCAAGAGAATTAGTGCAAGGAGTGTGCACGCGACTTTTTAAGTCCCAAGATCAGGAGGGAAGTGCAAAGTGTGTGCTAGAGGTTGAGTTATCCAAGTGATGAAGCTCCAATAACATGGAGTGAATCTACACCACAGATAGGTGGACAAGTGTGAGTCATTGGATCCCTGAGTCGTTCGTTGATCCAACACTCCGGGTAAAGTTGTTCATTTTTGCGTGGAGTGGAGAATCCCCTGAAGTCCCAAAGTCTAGAGTTAATCCTGACCATTATTTGGTGGGTAAACGTGGACCGTATATTTCTCATTTGTTCGAAATATGGTTATTCGGAAGGTTTTGGGTGACAATTGTGTTCGCACAGAGAAGTCCCAAAGCCCGAAGCCCCAGAGTCTTTCTTAGTCGTAGATCGTGTCAAGGAGTGTGGATCATTGATCCCTAAATTCGTCGAGAGTTCGGTGTTTTATCTATTTTGGAGAAGTGTGTTGATAAAAGGTTGGAATGGAGAAAAACACTGAAGCTCGAAGTCTTGAAGCACTAGAGTAAGTACTTCTAATTTAGGCCCAAGGTCACGTGCATGACTCCGTTGGAGCAAGAGGACCCTCATGAATATGATATTTCGCACAGTGTTCAATAGAAAATGATTGTGGTAAGACAGTAAGGGTTTTGTGAGGACCCAAGAGCCACTTCATCTCCTGTGTAGTTCAATCCTAGACTGGGAGGTTGTGTGAGCCCATAGGGGGGTTTGCATCAGAGAGAGAGGAGAAATAGTGGGAGGGAGGAAAGAGAGAGAGGAGGAAGGGTTAGAGAGAGTGTGTGTGTGAGTGTGAGAGGGAGAGAGGGAGAGAGGGGAATAC